>CM021106.1:153557221-153715175 GCA_007115665.2 Sequoiadendron giganteum | reverse complement strand
TTATCAAAAACAAGTCAAGCTTTTAAAATTTAATTCAAAATAATTTGGATTATATTCTAGGAAAACCAACTTCATTTATAATAAAACTAATTATTCTTAAAAACTAAATCAAATTTACTTTCAAAAATAAAATACACTTAGCAAGCTTCTCAAAATAGTTTTCATGTGTATACAATTAACATTTTTGTTCCTCACTAAATGATCTTATCATAGGAATATTAAAAGAGCACTCATGTAGAAGCATATTAGAGGTTAAGAAATATTGATTCAACTAAAGATATATCTTCTATTGTGGTGAAAAATTTCTAGTCTTCTTGAAATTTTTGGAGTTCTTATTGGAAGTTAGCTTTGCAATTTGAAATTTATAGATACATCCTTAGAATGTATGTTGCAATGATCTATAGTGATTGAATGATACCCACTTATCACATAAATAGAAAGACCTAATTGATAATATTGTGCCTATATATTAACATATGTTGTGTATTTCAATTTCCAAAATATATGTGGTAATAATTGAGTAAGTATTACTCAAATGTGTGATATAATTAGGCACCTTTGAATAATATGATATCATATTTCATGATTGTATACAAAAAAAATTAGATTTTTTAATTATAAGATAAAACATACAAATTATTTCATCTCTTACAAGATATGTGGTAACAATTGAGAAACTATGCATCACCATAATATTTCTTAGAAACATTAATGAGTTTTACGTGTTCATATTTATGATCTCAAGTGGTATAGGGTTAGATTATTCAAATTTAAGTTTCTTTAATTTACTTGGAGGTAAGAGGAATCCATCCTCTAGCTTGTAATTGAGAACATGGTTTGCTAGAAGCATTCTTGAGGAATACATGTATAGTGTTTTGTATCCATAATGATCATTAATGAAGAATTAATTTATGGAACAAAGAACTATATTTTTACTACCTAAGAATTCATGAATGGTACCAATTTAATTTAGTTTTATTTTCATTCATGTAGTATTGTAAATTTTCTCCTTAAAGGTGCAAGCACAATTTCATGCTTTATTTGGGGCTCACTTTGGTGTCCACTTCATTAGTGCATTTCAAAAATACTATTTAGCCTTGAAATCTCCCTTCAACTCAAGAGAACATGTCAGTGCTACCCTAAAAGTTATTTATTTATTGTATTCCACCATTTTAACCATGGCAAATGCTTTTTTGTCGATGAGTCTCCATTAAGAAAATCTAGAATTTAAACTTAAATATTTGTACAATGTAGATCCATTCAAGGACGTGGGAACCCTAGGCTAGGTATTTTACTTGATAATTTTGATATTTAATTTATGTCAATCCTTAATTAATGTCGCACAAATTCAATTTTGATATTTTGCAATAAATTAATCCTAAAATTTAAATTTAAATGAGTTGGCCTACACTTTAATTTATTCTAAAGTTTCAATATTTAAGCATGAATTAATATTTCAAATTTAGAGCAAGACAATCACACACAGTGAAGCTCTACCGAAATTCACATCCTAGTTTATAGAATTATAAAGATTTTGTGTATATTTGATCAAGTTAGTGTAATGATTGGAGTTTGATGCTAATGGAAGAACTAGTTGGAATCTAGATTTGGAGATAGATTTGTCTTCCTTCAAGAACCTAATGACTTATTTTCAACATGTTCTCATCTTCAAAGATTGACCTTGTTGTTGTCCTAAGTAAGGTTTTTGAGTATTTTGAATTCCCCTTGACTATTTGACTTTATTTCGGGTTGGTATTGATAATATAAACTAAGAATCCCTCTCCAACATATTTGAGTAGGTTTTTTTATCATTTTATTAAAAGTTTAACTCATTACAACCTTATACACATTTAAGGTTCAAAGAATAGACTTTATTTATCAACAAATTGACTATTTATGGGTAAGTGCACCAATCTGTGACACAATTTTGGCTCTTAAGATGCCACTTTTTTTTTGAAATCAACAAAATCTGATTTGCACGAGAAAATGAAGATAGTTACGCTCAAAATTTCAAGATGCAGCAAAAACAGAAGTTGAAGTGCTTCGAGTCTAGTTTCTAAGCTACTATTTTTTTTTGAAATTAATGAAGATTAAGGGTCTCAAAAAGGGAGGGGGAAAAATAGTTCCTATTTTTATCCAAAAAAATAGCATAGCGATGAAGGGCTCCCCCCTTTTTGACTAATTTTTTTTTAGAATTTCAAAAATACCAATAGTGAGAAATTAGCTAACACCATGTAGTTTATCCTCATTCTTTCAGATACTTTTTTTAATGAATATATAATATTTTATGAATTTTGAAAGTGGACACATCCAAAAAAGCTAAAATTTGAGCATGTTCCCCCCTAATTTTTTTGAAAACTAATCAAAAATTAATTTTTTTCATCATGTGTAGAATGGAGTCTAGTTTCAAAAAATTTAATTTGTTTCACATTTTGATGAATGAGTAAAAAATTATCTGAAAACTAACGCATGCTAGTTTTTGACCAAAAAATGAGGCATTTACAGAAGGAGTCATGGATAAAAACCTTAACTAAATCAAAATGATTTTTTTTTTAATATATTTAGATAGCTAAGAGAGAGGGTAACACTATCACATTTTTTTATATAGTTGCATTGAAAGACGTGCAAACAAGATGGGGAGCATGAATGAAAATATGAGGAAATTTGGTAAATCCTATTAATTAACACATCCAAAGCAGGCCATTTGGCGAGCGCCAAATTACCTACTTTACATAAAACCAAAATTTCCCCTCTCTTTGGTCGATAACTTTGATAATGCTTAGAGTGCACAATTTATGATTGTAGATGGATAGTTGAGGTTTTACCTTTCATACACTCTCTAACTCGTTAAACCCTAATTGGATAACTCTTTGTCCCTCTGAGGTCTCTCTCTTAGGTCTCACTCCCTCCCACACGACCTGGACTACTCAGTCCAATCCCCTCTCTTAGGTCTCTTTCCCTCCCACATAGGTACCTAAATAAATATATCTCACTCCAACCCCCTTTCTCACTCTCCTTCTCTCTCTCTCCCTCTTTGGTCATTTTCTCTCTCTCACTCCATCTCCCTCTCTTAGGTTGTTATCTTTCTCTCTTTGTCTCTCCCTCCTACCCCCTCTCCCTCTCTTAGGTCTTCACTCACTCCCTCTATCTCTCTCCCATTCCCTCTCTCTCACTCACTCTATCTCTCTCACTCTCTCTTGGGTATCTCCATCCCCCTTCTCTCACACACACACACCCTCTCTCTCTCCCACTCCCTCTCTCTGACTCCCTCTATCTCTCTCCCACTCTCTCCCACTTTGTCTCTCTCCCTCCTGTCCCCTCTCCCTCTCTCTCTCTCTCTCTCAAGTATCTATGTCCTACCCCCTCTCCATCTCTCTCTTTGTCAAGTCTTCCCCTCTCCCTCTCATATTCACTCCCTCTATCTCTCTTCCACTCCCTCCTTATCTCACTACCTCTATCTATCTGCCTCTACCTCTCCATCTCTTTCAAGTATCTCCCTCCCACAACCTCTCCCTCTCTCTCTCAAGTCCCTCTCTCTCACACCTTCTATCTCTCTCCCACTCTCTCTCCCTATCCCTCTCTCTCAAGTCTCTCCCTCCCAATCCCTCTCCCTCCCTCTCTCTCAAGTCTCTCCCTCCCACCCCCTCTCCCTCCCTCTCAATTCTCTCCCTCCTACCCCCTCTCCCTCTTCTAGGTCTCTCTTTGTCTCTCTCACTCACTCCCTCTATCTCTCTCCCACATCCCCTCTCTCTCTCTCTCCCTCTCTCTCTCCCTCTCTCTCAAGTATCTCCCTCCCACCCCCTCCCACTGTCTCTCTCTTTCTCTCTCTCAGGTATCTCTCCCCACCCCCTCTCTCTCTCTATCTCTCTCTCACTCCCTCCATCTCTCTCCAATCCCTCTATCCCGAGTACTCCCTCTCCCCTGATTAATCCCTCTCCCTCACACCCCCTCTCCATCTCTCAGCCCTCTCTCTCACCCTTGTATCTCCCATCCCTCTATATCCCACCCCCTCTCTCTCTCCACTCTTTTTAGGTCCCTCCCTTCCCACCCCCCTCTTCTCCCACTCTTTGTCTCCCCTCTCCTTCTCTTAGGTGTCTCCCCTCCCCACCTCTCCTCTCCTCCTCCTCCTCTTAGGTTTCTCCATCCCACCCCATCTCCCTCCCCCCCTCTCCTCAAGTATCCCTCCTACCCCCTCTCTCTCTCTCTCCCACTCCCTCTCTCTCACTCCCTCTATCTCTCTCCCACTTTGTCTCTCTCCATCTCTCTAAGGTCTCTCCCTCCCATCCCCTCTCCATATTTCTCTCTCTCAAGTATCTTTGTGCTACCCCCTTTCCCTCTCTCTCTTTGTCAAGTCTCCCCCTTCTACCCCCTCTCCCTCTCACAGTAACTCCCTCTATCTCTCTTCCACTCCCTCCCTCTCTCTCCCTTTCTTTCTCCCTCTCCCTCTCCCTCTCCCTCTCCCTTTCCCTCTCTCTCAAGTATGTCCCTCCCACCACCTCTCCCTCTCTAATCTCTTAAGTAGAGGATTTAGGGTTTACGGTTTAGGGATTAAGGGTTAAGGGTAGAGGGTTTAGGGTTTAGGGATTATGATTTGCAGTTTAAGGGTAGAGGGCTTAAGGGTTTAGGTTTTAACCTACTCAAGGGTTGAGGGTTGAGGGTTGAGGGTGTAGGACCTAGATTTTCTGGAGATTAATGCTAAAGCTGCACAAATTACAATGATCAAAACTAAAACAACAAATAATCTAAATCAAAACAACAAAGAATAAATAAGTAAACATAATTAACTAAACAAATCAATTGGAAATCTCTCATTGAATATGCGTTCACTCCTTCGAATTATCTCGATTGCTCTTCTCCATTTTGTTGTTTCAGTATTCTTGCCCTCATATTTTCAGTATTGATGCAAGCATAACCTTGTTGAATATCTAAGAAAAATATCAAAGATAAGTTTCTTCTCAAAACTGTATGATTTTGGGAGGAGGAATAATGATAATGATAGGCCATTTTATAGATTTTGGGTTTTCGAACAATCGGCTTAGATTCAAAGAGAGATCGACGGATGGGATTGATGAATGCCATGCGATATGAGTTCTATGTCAGATAGAATGTGAGTTAGAACATGAGTCAGAAAAGACTGTAGGATAAAGATTAAATTAGAACGATAACTTAATCTTCAGTTAAGAGTCTTCGAAAATAGAATAAATAGACTTTGAATGTCAAAGACAAAGTTAGAACTCGAAGATGAAGAATTCAAATGCATACATAAATTAATTAATTAAATAAAGATATTTAATTAATAGACACATTCATGCACATGAGTTAGAACTAGTTAACTGACTAGTTGTGACAAAGAGTCCTCTCACAGAAACAGTCAAATACCAAACCCGAAGATAACTAGCGGATTTAAAATAGATCTTGAGGCAAAAGGTGATCGAATAATTAGTCAACTGGATGATAGAAGAATGTGACATTAATAATTAATAAATGAATTAAATGCTAATTTAATTCAACATTCGAAAATGAAAGACTTAATTAAATAAATAAAGATAATTTATTTAATTTAACTGTTGAAAAGGTGGAATTGAATAATTAAATAATAAATTTTTAATTATAGATAAAGGGGGTTAAATGAATAAATAAATAAAGATATTTAATTATAGTTGAAATATATTAAAGGGGGTAATTAAATAATAAATATTTAATTAAGAAGGAAGAATTAATTAGTTAACGACATAATTAAATAAATATGATTTATTTAATTAATCAAGTTGAATAAATGAATTAATGAATTAATCAAAAAGGAGTATTTAATTAATAGGAGAAATATGTGTTAGAAAGGGTAATTAAATAATTAACATTATTTAATCAATGACCATGAACTATAGAAAATTATGTCGAAAGTGGTGTTCGCAGGCCTAGACCAATTTTCGGTGTCTACAGCTTGCCCCACTTTGATACAATGTTGTTTCAGCATTGTGTCAAAGAAAATATGCACCAATCGTGCCCCAACATGAATTAGGTTAGGTATGCCCCCTCAGGAAAATTGATAAATTTTTGAAATATTTCAAAAAAATCAGGAAATATTCCCGATAAGTCAATTTGATGGTAAAAAATGCTCTGGAGTTGACGGAATTGAATTTGGATGTATTACGGATGTGTACGGGTCATTAGAAGTTGAAAAGTTAAGCGGCCAATAGAGAAGGTCAGAAGAAATGCCACCCAAACCCTAGCTATAAATAAGAATTAGGTTGAAAACCAATTCATTTGCTCCCGGAAGAGTTTGGAAAACTGAAAATTTTCTTTGACTAGTGGATGAAGATGGCTCCCATTCCATACGCTGTGCATCGAGGATATCAGATCCAGACCTTCAAGCAGTCAGCCGATGTAGGACCACCGGTATGTACCCAAAAATGAACTCTTGAAATTTATTTTTGCATGTAGTTCTAGGCATTTAAAATTTAATTAGCATATGTGGTCTTTCGGGATCAACACATATACCGTCGTATTCGCCACATTTGACTGCAAAATGACGCATTTGCTAAAACACGCCCAAGGTAGGATAGGCATTTGAGGCATTAAACACATTTGCATTATTATGCACCACATATGTAGTTAAGGAACACATCTGCATTAGGAATAAACGCATGTAGGGTAGTGAACCACATGTGCATTAGTGAAATGCAATATGCATCACATAGATAGGTTATAGGAAATGCACCGCATTTGCTTTTATGCACTGCATTTGCAACAAGTAGAAATTGTTTGGGTAATGTGCAATGCATATGGAATATTCGATGCAAATTCCTTGTCATGCAACGTATTTGTATGAATGCACTGCATTTGTTAAAGTGAGCAACATTTGGCTGGCAAAATTTTGGAAAAAAAATTCTAAGGAATTTTTTTTGAGAATTTTGACATCATGGTTGAAATGCAAGTTATATTAGATCCTATTTACACATGGGAGTCACGTCTGAACACCTTCAATTTGAGAGATTGTCTAAGTAGTAGAAAGATACGGCTCCTATGGAGACTTGGTCTTCGTCATTATCTTTTGATGCCCACTATTCGGGCAAACAGAGGGATGCTCACCGCATTGTGCGAGCGATGGCACTCCAAGACATCATCATTTCATATGTCGACTGGGGAGGCGACTGTCACATTGGAGGATGTGTACAAGATACTTAGACTTCCTATCAGAGGAGAGCGGGTGATGTATGATACCCAGTGTGGATTGACTAAGCTAGCCAGATTTTATCAGGTGGACGATATTAGTAGTCTCGGCATTGAGCATTATGAGATCAGATGGCTGGTGTTGGCGGACAGATACGAGAGGATTGACTGTATACTATGTACACTGATAGGTAGGATAATATTACTAGATCGATGAGGTCATGGTTTTCCTGTTGGTGGGTATGTTAGAGAGAGAGACCATGTATGCCTGGGGTCCATGTCTATTAGGGATGTTGTATTTCCACTTACATGATATTGCATACAGAGACACACAGTCGCTGAGTTGTGGGACCACTCTTCTGATGGTTTGGTCATGGGAGAGGATAGTTGTTTTTCGTCCTCCGATTACTATAGATTGACGAGAGAGATCTTCATATGTTTTTTGGTACATGGGACACATCACTCAGAGCCATGTGGGAGATACTGGATATTGGAGACATGTACTCGACATCTTAGATCAGTTCACTTGGAGACCATACATGGACTGTGAGCAGTGGTCTGATGAGGATAGACATTTGCCATATTGCAGACATAAATAGTACCTGATTTGGAGGACTGTTTCGAGTGTGTACATTATAGAGAGACACTTACCATATCAAGTTTTGAGGCAGTTCAGAGAGGTTCAGGATTAGCCTCGAAGTAGAGCATAGTTTGCTCGTTCTTCTAGAGAGGTTCCATATTGGGGGCCCATGATTCCAATAGCTACTGCAGAGGCAGAGATGCAAGATTTACATTCATTATAGTGGGGATGGAGAGACGGAGTAGCTGATCCAGGGACTACAGCTACATATGACGCATGGTGGGAAGAGCATCATCCTACTCCTTACATAGGTCTAGATCAGTCGACACCTGTTGAGAGATGAGGCATAGGACCGAGAGGACAACGGAGAGGTAGAGGTGGCAGAGTTGGTAGAAGGGGTGATGGGGATGATGGTAGAGGAGGTGGTGGTGGGGTTGATGGTAGAGGTGGTAGACAAGGATGGAGAGGGTGGAGAGGGGGTTGGGTAGGTTGAATTTCACCTATCTGAGAGGTAGTGGTAGAGGATGTACCGATGTTGGAAATCAGAGGTGGAGCTGATGCATAGGTCAGAGATGAGCATGTTGCCGAGGAGGTAGTTGTAGAGGAGTTAGCCGATGTGGATATTGGGGGAGAGGATGTCACAGAGGATGAGGATATGGATATGGATATAGATTCTCTAGGTATTCTAGCAAGATATGGGGAGGATGATGTTGAGGAGGAGGCACCTATGGAGGAGTAGGAGAGAGAGCTCAGAGATCGGATTGTGGAGGGGAGACGAGAGGATGATACCCCTAGGGATGGTGATAGGGAGGCCATGGAGGAGAGATTGAGACTGATGAAAATAGAGCTTGATGCTATGCTGATAGAGAGAGACAATGCCCATGCAGAGAGAGATAGTGTCTGTGTAGAGAGAGACAGTGCCCGTACAAAGAAAGATAGTGCACTTATGGAGAGGGATCAGGCCATAGCTTAGAGACAAGAGACCGAGCAATAGTTTACAGAGGTCAGACACCTGGTCAGTGATTCTTCATCTGATGGCATGGTACGAGAGTTAGTCAAAGTCATAGAGAGAGCGTCATACTACAAGGACTTATATGAGTCTGTGGTACTAGCAGAGAGATGGGCTCCTAGCTTCTTAGATGTTCGCAGCCATAGATCATAGAGTAGGAGTCATACCAGGACATAGAGTACAAAGGGTGTGGTAGGACCACCGAGGATAGGTCCATTTGACAGGCCTTCCACCTCACAGAGAGCACCTCTGAGGCAGTTTCCTCCACCTTCACCATGGGACAGTAGTGGCAGTGGGACACGATGATATGTTGTTATACATTTAGACATTGTATTATGATCAGAGATCCTACAAGCTCATTTTATTTATGGATACATTCTGACATTGTACTATGACACGGTATTTTGAGTGATATATATATGATTTTGGCGGCTCTTGTATCATATGTAGTTCTATTTTATGGTGATGCATTTGCTTCTATATGATTATGTCTCCTAGATGATGTATGTATATGTGTTATGAATGAATGTTTCTACATGATGCGTTTATGTAGTTTATAATGTTATGGATGTCTTTATTTACTTATGATAGTGGATGAAATGCTCTATATGATGTTATTTATATGTGATGGTGAAATGCATGTGTAATGTTTCCATTATGTACCTTGTGATGATGGAATGCCTATTATGCAATGATATCATAAATATGTAATGAAGATGTTAATGCAATGTAACTATATGAAATGTTTATAGAATGTATGCAAATGCAGATTATCTAATATTTTTTTTGTCACAAGACTTTATCATTATGTCGGAAAAGAAATGTTAGCATGAATGAATTTAGAATGTTAGTAAGAAATAACAAAGGTTGATTGATTGAAAAACATATGATCTTGGATATTTTTCCAAATATGCTATGCTTCCTTTTTTTTATCATCATTGGCCGGGACATGACACAAATGGATAGTACACACTATGATATGAGATAGACCATAGTGTACAAAGTCATCCATTTGTGAAAACAGACAATTGTAGACAAGGAGTGTCTTAACTCATACTAAGGACAAGATTGCCCTAGTTTTTTTGTCGAGACAAACCACATACAACAAACAAATAAAAGACAGGTCATGAGACGTCATTGCTCCTATAAATCCTTGATAGGACATCCTTGAGGAAACTAGTAACATGACTCAAAAACCAATGTTAAACAGACAGTTGACAGACAACAGCCAAAGAAAAAGAGTCCTGAGACATCCTTGCTTCTCTAAATCCTTCAAGGGACATCCTTGAGAAAGCTAGTAACCAGACTAAATTCACAAATCGATAAAAAGATAAGACAAAATAAGATATAAAGTCATAAAGCGAAATAAAAGTATTCGCCAAAACTTGATCTTGTGGGATTGTTTGATGGTTTGATGTTTGACATGGCATAATGTGAGGGATGACACATACTGGAATAAGACGTTGAGTCTAGTTTCAACTTGGTGACTATCTATATAAGGCATGACAAAGCCTGGTTTCACAAAGACACATGTTGTATAAGATGTTGGAGCCTGATGATGTTGATGCGACAAGCTACATGAGGCTATGACAATTTGACAATGTCTGTTGACAAGAAAGACATATCTTGCTAAGACATAGGTTGATCACTTTGACAATGTGTTTGATATTGACTTGATGACTGTTTTGAGTTGGTTCCTTATTGGTGCATGAATTGTTTTGATTCCTTGACTGATTAAAAGTGTGTGTGTGTATTGACTATGTATGACTTGAGATGATACCCTAAAGGACTGACCTAATGCGGATAAAGACATGCATCTAAGTTGATGATATGCAATGTGTGTGATAGTGAATTGTGATAAAATCTATTGGACTGACCTAGTGCAGTCTCGAGAGCTCATCAATAGATTAGCCTTGCCTATGTTGTACATGCAGAGACCTCGTAGTTCGACATGACCAATGAATTTGAGTGTACAAAGAGTCATGATTTAAATATGTGTGATACATGGAAAACCTAGACAAACAGACCTAATGCCTCGGGGGCACACTGATTGATGGCCTTGCCTAAGTCCCAGTCACGGAGGCAACATAGTTCGACTATGTCTACAACTGACTTAACATGACAGACTCTGACTCTATTTTTGGGATTTTCTGACATGTTTTGATTTTTTATTTTTTTTGAAGTTTTCTAATGTTTTTGGATTTTTTTAGGACATTTTCCGATGGTGCAATGTTATGTACAAGGTGTCATGGCATAGAACAAGGATTTTCCCCCAGTTAGGAATAAGACATGTGAGACGGAGTGGGGAATGCAACAGAATGGACGTTAGATGTCAATCATTCCAAGCAATGGATAGGACAACCATTTATTATGAGGAATGGTGAAAACATCTGATTGGAATTATGGTAGAGGAAAGAGTGAGTTTGACTACACATAGCACCTATTTGCTAGGTTTTCACCATGGTACTTATCCATAGTGCCACCAAAGCAGTTTTCACTATTGGACGGATTATTTCTCTTTACTTTTTCTTTTTTTTTTGTTGATTTTTCCAAAAAAAATTAGTGGTACAAAGACTCCTGTTTACCAAGTTTTCATCAAGGTAACCTTTTTTTTGTTTTTTACATTTTTTTGTATTTTCTAGATTAAGACACAGATTCTTAAAAGCTAACCATAGAACCTTTTCAGATGTAGGCTGTTGATTGGTGACAAAAGTGGATCTCCTTCAGGAGTAGAGAGTTGGTACGATCCTGAACCAAAAGCTTTTGTGACAATATAAGGCCCTAACCAGTTAGGTTCAAACTTTCCTGGTTTTTCTTATTCAGCTTGATTCTTGGGATTCTCCATTAAAACTAGGTCACCAATGTCAAAATGTCTATTTAGAACTTTCCTATTATAGCTTCGATGAAGATGATTCTGATATGCTTGCAAATGGTCTAGTGCTTTCTATCTTCATTCATCTAGTAATTCTAGCTCTTGCAATCTGGATACATGGTATTCTTCATCCTCAATGTGACCTTTCAAGGATACCCTTAGGGAAGGAATCTCAACCTCAATAGGTAAGATAGCTTCGGATCCGAATACTAGGGAGTATGGACTGGCGCCAGTGGGAGTACGGATGCTTGTGCGGTAAGCCCATAAGGTAGGATTCAGCTATAGGTGCTAGTCATGACTAGTGTTATTGACAATCTTCTTTAGGATTCTAACAATGGTTTTATTAGATGCCTCAGCTTGGCCATTACCATGTGGATAATATGGAGTGGAAAACTAATGTTTGATATGGAACTCTTCACATAAATGGCGTACTTCTTGGTTTTTGAATGGGCGGCCATTGTCTATGATAATAGATTGGGGTACACCATACCGACAAATGATATAGTTTAAGATAAACTTGGATATTTGTATGCCGGTGATGTAGGTCATGGGAATAGCTTCAATCCATTTGGTGAAGTATTTGGTGGCGGTTATGATGAATTTATGGCCATTGGATGATGGAGGGTGTATCTTACCTATGAGGTCAAGTCCCCATTGGGCAAAAGGCCATGGTGATGTAATCGAGCGAAGCTCTTGTGCTGGTGCTCTTATCAAATCTCCATGTATTTGACACTATCTACATTTCTTTACAAAGATATATGAGTCTTTCTCCATTGTAGGCTAATAATAACCTAATCTCATAATCTTATGGGCTAAAGTAGGAATACTTGAATGGGATCTGCATATACCCTCGTGTATCGCTCACAAAGTTGTTTGTGCTTCTTTAGCATCGAGACATCTCATTAGGGCATTATCTAAGGTACGTCTATATAGGGTTTCTCCGATGATGGTGTACTTAGCTGAATTACAGATAAAGGCTTGACATTTGTTATTTGACAGGTCTAGAGGTAAGGTTTGGTCAGTTAGATAGTCGAATATGTCTTTATACCAAGGTGAAGTAGGACCAAAAATTGTACACACCATTGCAGAATCTAGGACATCATAGGCAGGGACCAACAACTGTTCAACCGAAAACTCAAACTTAGGCATGTTACTAGAAATATCCAATAAGGAACCCACAGTTGCCATAGCATCTGCAACCCTATTCTGAATATGTGGTATTTGTTGAAAGGTAATGTCATCAAAGTACTGCTTGAGATTGTCGGCCATGCACTTGTAGGGGGCAAGTTTCTCATCCTTAGTCTCATAATCATCATTTAATTGTCAGACTACAAGCTGAGAATCGCCAAAAACATGTAGACTCTTAATCTTCCATTGTGCTACCATTTTTAATCTTGTCACTAAGGCTTCATACTCTGCTATGTTATTGGTGCAAGGGAAAGCAATCCTGAATGATTTAGGAATGGTGTCGCCTTAAGGTGTAACAAATAGAATACCTGCTTCTGAACCACGTTGTGTATGTGACCCGTCAAAGTATAATTTCCATTCGGTTCTAGTGTCAATGTTGAAGATAAATTCATCAAGAAAATCCACACTAAAGGATGGTCTACCTTCATCGGTGCATCTACTAACTGATCTGCAATCACCTGTCCTTTTATAGCCTTCCTCTCTACATATTGGATGTCATACTCGCTAAGTATCATAACCCATTTAGCCAATCAACCTATTAATGCTGCCATACTTATGAGATATATGAGGGGATCAATCTTTGCAACCAAAATTGTTTGGCGATTGAGCATATAGTGTCAAATTTTTTGGGTAGAAAAGACTACCACAAGACAAGCATGTTCTATGTTTCTATAATTCAATTCATATCCCACCAAGGTACGACTAATGTAGTAGACTACTCTCTCATGACCTTGATCATTGTTTTGTGCGAGAAGAGCTCCTAATGCTAACTGATTTTCTAAAATGTATAGTATCAACAGTTTTCCATCTGTAGGTGGCATTAAGATAGGTGGAGTGAGCAAGTAATCTTTGATTTTTTGGAAAGCTTCCTAACATTTAGGTGTCGACACAAATGGTACTCCTTTCTTGAGTAAATGTTGAAATGGGTGTATTTTATCTACCAGTTGTACAATGAAATGCCTGATGGATTGTAATCTTCCTTGTAGGGTTCTTAGTTGACCAATTCTAATTGGAGGAGGCATTTCTATGATAGCTCTTACCTTCTCTGGATCTACTTCAATGCCTCTTCTAGAAATGATATACCCTAGAAGTTTCCCTGATTTCACTCCAAAGACACACTTCTTTGGATTTAGCCTGACGTTGTAATTCTCTAGCCTCTAGAATATCTTGTCTAGAACCTTCAAATGATCTGCCCTTGTTTCCAATTTAGCTATAATTTCATCTACATAATCTTCCATGAGAGTATGTATAAAGTCATGGAAAATCATAGTCATTTCCCATTGATAGGTAGCTCCTGCATTCTTAAGCCCAAAAGGCATAACATTCCAACAATATGTGCCCCATGGACACGTGAAAACTGTCTTGTGTTGGTCTTCAGCTATGATTTTCATTTGGTTATATCCAAAGAAACCATCCATGAGGGATAGCATCTCATATCCTGTTGTAAGATCTACTATCATGTCTATGTTCGGCAAAGGGAAGTCATCCTTAGGACATGCCTTGTTGATGTCTCTAAAGTCTGTGCAAATGCAAATGCCCCCAGTTGGTTTAGTCACTGGTACAAGATTTGAAATCCATTCTGCATAGCCTATAGTTCTTATAAATCCAACATCCAAGAGTTTCTTAAGTTCTGCTTTGACCAATAGATAAATTTGTGGATGCATTTTCCTTAACTTCTATTTGATTGGCTTAATACCTAGCTGTAATGGTAGATGGTGCAATATCAAGTTTGGATCCAGCCTAGGCATGTCAACGTATGACCATGCAAATTTTATCTATCTCTTTGCAAATAAATCCTTAAACTCAGGTTAATCTGCCTCTGTCAATGATGTTGTAAAGTATATGTGCCGAGGGTTTTCTTCTGTATTTAGTTGACTTCAATAGACTCTTCTAATAGCATTGGTGACTTTTCCTGTTCGATGGGGAGAATATTTAAACCTCTATCCTTGGGTGCCTTAGAGAGGTTTTTGCCCTCGGATACATCCTTTATTTTGACTGTTTCTTAGTCCAAAGGTGCCTTTCGGTTTTCACCTAGGGACTTGTCATTTTTCTCTTTATTTTCATTTTTGCGACTAGAGGTGTAAATAGATTCCCCAAAATATGCTTTATCATCCAAGTCTATGGTAAAAACAACTTTATGGTCCCCGCTTGGTATGCCTTCTCGAAGTCCCATGAACTCAACAATTGCTTCGTCATTCTCGAATGTATCTATGATGGGTCTACCTTGCTGATTCTAGTCAATAAGTTCATGATATATGAGAGGCATGTCATCATTAGAATTATTAAAGGTAGAAGCTAACAAGGTGAATATAGAATGGTTGACATGATCATAGAAGTTTTGGACGAACTCCTTCTTGTTCTTTTTCCTATGGGTAAGTATATTTTGTTGTGGGACTATTGTAAGGGCTGAGTCGTCAGAAGATGGTTTATCAGGTGCTCAAGATGCATTATCAAGGGTTTCCCAATAATAGTGCTTATGCCATTCTTCTTTGGACAAGTGTTTCCTATGACGAGGACTAGATGGTTTTGGTACACGTTTTATCTTTAGGTCCAATTCTCCAAATAGAGCATCTATGTTCATGGTACTGGTAGAGGAAAGAGAATCCCATTCACAATCACTTGAGTCAGGAGATTCATCATAAACTGGGGGAAGTGGTTCATGAGATATCTCGATGTCTGCACAAGCACTCACTTCCTCTTGAAATGGTGACGAAGTACTAGGAAACCCAATTCTAAGCAGTTGAAACCCTAGCCCTAGGTATTTCGGTCATGGTGAGATAGTGATCGGTTCCATCCTTCCATTTTGATGTAGTCCTAACCCATTGTGCCCATCATAGGCTTCATTTTGCATTATCTTAAAGCCTCTTCCAAATTGGTCCTTAGCTATTTGAATAGACGACGAGGGGTATTCATTGTCTTCTTGATACAACCAGGAGGTAATATCACCTTGATCCACAATTTCTTCACTTAACTCTCCCCATTTGGTCAATTTCATTATAGGGGGAACACATAATGTGACTACTGACTGTCTTCTATCTGTCATGGGTAAGCCATATGCCTTAGGTGGGACTAATTGACTGACATAGTATGATGCCTTGATGTAATATTCTCCACAACCCTTGTCTTGGATCTCAACCTTAGGAGTGGATGATGGTGGTTTGAATGAAATGGACTTAGTAAGACATGATGGGTCAACGTATAGGGATAAAGTGGATGATGAAGCTTCTTGGTTAACTGGTACCTGTCGTTGTGGAATTTACCTTAGGCTTGTACAATATTGAAAAGGATTTGGATCACCATCAATCATGATCTCGGTGCCATTATACAGGAATTTAAGACATTGGTGATATGTTGAAGGTACAACTTTCATTGCGTGTATCCAAGGTCTACCTAACAACAAGTTGTATGGAAGGGTGAGATCCAAGACTTGGAAGCTGGTGTTCATAATTGATGGGCCAATTCTGATAGGGAGTGTGACAACTCCTTTGGATGATCTTTCCTCATCATCGTAAGCTTTGATGACTATACTCTTAGAGGTGTCTACGCATTCTTCTGAGAATCCTAATGCCTTAACCAATTTTAGGGTACACAGGTTCAAACCTACTCCTCCATCTACCAAGACTCATCTGACTTTGGTTTGATGGACTAGGACTTCAAGATGTAATGGGTCATTATGATCAGAATTTTCAGTTGAGTAATCTTGTTGGGAAAATGTAGCATGATGCGAGTTGGTTAAATATCCCACCATTTCTTTAAAACGATTGACATCTAAGTTTGTAGGAACAGTCGTATTCTGTAAAGCTTTGTCAAAAATGGCTCGATGCTCAGGTGATAAAGTCAATAGTTCCAAAATGGATAATTTTGTGGGGGTTTTGCTTAGTTGATCTAGGAGGTTGTACTTAAACTTGGAAGTTTGCATAGGTGGCTTAGAAGAAGGACCGAGAATAGTTATCTTAGTTCTACATGTGTTTACAACACATTTCAGATGCTTCTTAATGACGATGGTATTGACATTTTCATTTGCAGCTCAGAGGTGATTTATGATTGTTCCTTTACCATAGTCATAATTGGTATTGGTATAGTTGGCTAATGGATTATTCTTGTTTCCCTAACTAGAGGCTTTTCCTTTCGTGTGGTCATGTAATGGGTCTATAAAGACCTTATGATCATTGTTCTTGGTATTTTTCTGCCCATTGACCTCTATGGTTCCGTTTTCAACAAAGTCTTGTATAATATTCTTTAGTTGTCGACATTGTTGTAGGTTGTGTCCTTTTGTTTGATGATAGTCACAATAGGCATTGTTGTCCCACCATGAAGGTTTAAAATTTCTAGGGTCATACTCTCTTGGTTCCAAAGATTTAATGAGATTATTTTTAATCAACTCTTTGAAAACTGTCTCGATTGGTTGCCCTAAAGGGGTAAATTCATGTGTAGGAAATCTCCTTTGTGGTCGTTGTTGTTGTGAATTTTGGATATAATTGGCTGTTTGATCTGGACTATTCATCATGTCTTGATTGGGGTTGTAACCTCTAAGTGTGATAACTGGTCCCGTATGTATGATTTTAGCATCAACAATGTTGTCATTTGTAACATTTTTATTTCTAGACCAAAATTTGTTTCTATCATTGGGTGCATTTTGATGTTGGACAATGGGGTTCCTGCCTGGTACTTTTATTTCTCCTTTGTCAATAAGGCCTTTTTCAAGGATGATACCCTTTTGGACCAAGTCTAGGAATGAAGTACAACAATGTACCCTTAAGTCACCTCTGAGTTTTGGATTGATGTTTTCAAGGAATATCATGACCTTCTATTTTTCGGGTATTTCAACTGGACATCTACTAGCTAGACTTCTCCATCTCTCGAAGAAAGTGGTGAAAGTTTCACCGTCTTCTTGTATTTTGTGGCACAAGGTTGCTATTATTACTTCATTGTCTATGTTAAAGGCAAAGTGTTCGACAAAATTCTCAGCTAATTCACCCTAGGATCATATACCATATGGTAATTTAGAAAACCATTCTAGTCCTATCCCGATAAGGGTTCGCAGAAATAGTCTCATCAAGTATGTGGGTTCATATGATATGTCCATGCATGTCATTGAGAATTCTTTAATGTGTTCCAAAGGATTCTTCCTCCCATTATACTTAGGAAAATTCGGTATAATGTATCCATGGGGGAAAGGTGTCATATAAAGCGCTTTGTCGAATGGACATGGACATAGGTCTTGTGCTAAGATAGTTCATTTGCTTGACATAGACATGTTGTCCATTTGTTGTTGAAGAGTTTGCATTTGGTTTTGGAGGATATCTACTTGTGTCAAGGACATGTTGTTCGCGTTGTTTGGATCAATGTAGGTGTTTTTAAATGCCATGTTCTATGATGGGTTATGATTTGGCGAGGGAATATATCCTGTTAGAATGTTCTGATTCGGATTGGGGATATTTCTTGTCTGAATGTTCTAATTTGGATTGGGAATATATCCTATTTGAATGTTCTGATTTGTGATAGGAATACTTCTTGTCTAAATGGTCTGATTTGGTATAAGAATATTTCCTGTCTGAATGTTCTGATTTGGTATAGGAATATTTCCTGTCTGAATGATCTGATTTGGTATAGGAATATTCATGCCAACTTTGGATCTCTTACTAGTTGTGTTGGTGCCAAAGGGGTTTGATGAAGTTGCTCCTGTAGTAAATTGTAAACCTTGTGTTATGTTGAAAGGGGTTGTGTTTACAATTGACGATGTTTGAGTTGGTATTCCAGTTGGTATTGTTGCGATGATTTGGAGAATAGAAACACTTGACGTCACAGTTTGCATTGGTTGATTAGGCGATGTTTGCAAAGTACGAATATCAAATCCTATTGGTAGTGTGGCATCTTCTGCTAGCAACTTTGCTAGATATCATTGGGGATCATTTTCCAAACACTCATCCATAAAGGATGCGAAATCAGGATCTTGGACTGCTGCGTCTATGTCTTCAATGTAAATTTGTCCATGTGTGTCTCTAGTGACATGTTTTTCAAACAAAGGTCTATGTGGTCTTTCTTTCCCTGATGGTTGATTTGCGAAAGGATTGACAATTTTGTTAGGGTTCGACATTGATTTTTGTTTCTTTTGAGACCTTGTTTCGACCATGAAAAGTTGCTCAAAATGGGGTAATGCAAACTATGTCTAAAAAATTGTATGTCCTATTTCTATGTTTTTTGGATTTTCTAACAATAAAGGATGCTGCTAAAATGATTTCTAAAATGACGTATACTAAGATGACGTATGGTAGGATGGACAATATGCAAAATATCGAGTAGACTATGATGGTAAATGATTCTGAAATGGGTATAACCTACCTCCTATGGATTAAATGCATGCAAGGACTTGATTTTGACCATGGAACCTGATTGTAGGATAAAGATACTTGACAAGATGAATTTCCCAAACTAGATGGTTGAGCTGGAAAGATTAAGTAATAGGACTAAAGTGACTAAGTTCAATGATTGTGACAAACCAAAACATGAACGTATCCAATGACGAGGAAAGTTATCTATTCGACGATATGCAATTTCCTAGGAAGTATCTATATGCATGCAGCTTAGGATGACTATGACTAAGATGTATATGACACCTAATAATGCAAGGTTTTTGAGAAAAGTCTTCCAATTTTTGTCCAAGGTTGATCTTAAGAAACAAAAGCGAAAATGATGGTTATGTTTCAAACTCGATTTGCAATTTGCTAAGTTTTCTGTTGACAGTCAAATGTGGTTCACCTATCAGATGCGGTTCAAATTTTGACAAATGCGGTTTAACAATGTGCATGCGGTGATTCAACTAAAAATAGGTTTGAATGTTGACTGGTAATTTTGACTTGTGACAAATGCGGTTTTTGTTTTGACAGATGTGACTCACTTTAGCAGTTGTGACTCGGAATAAAGACTCTGAACCTAAGCTTGTTGACAGACACATGCGGTTTTTCCCTTGACAGATGCGGCCTGCATATACACATGCGACTTGAAAATTGACAGTTGTGGCTCATAATAAAGACCTTGTAAACCTAAACTTGTTGATAGACACATGCAATTTTTGTGTTGATGAATACGGCTTGCATAGACACATGCGACTCGAAAATTGATAGTTGCACATTTTCTTTGATAGTTGTGTTTTTCTGAAGATTGTTTTCCGACTAACTCCATTTTGTAGATCAAGTGTTTTGACGAATACAACAAAAACTAGCACATAAATCAATGTATTTTTAGTTTGTGATGATAGAATTGTTAAGACCAAAAATATTTACAACTTAGGCTTTGTGGACAATACTTGTTGAGTTCTTACTTGGATTTCTCCAGCTATGCATATTCAAGGCGGATGAATAGTAGCTTGACCCCACTGGCTCCCCTCGATGGTACTCACTTATACAAGGCAGCCAAGCTACTATACCCATGAAACTCCCATGGCATACATCTCATCTCCACACATGAACCATAAGAATTTAAGATGGCTTCACAGGTCCAAACCTGCTGTGCCAGCAAATAGGTAGGATTTTGGAAAATCTACAACATGGTGTTTAGTAAGGGCTTTCCATTCATGGGGCACTATTCAGCTCAGTGAGAGACCATTTTTGCCCTTCTCGTCAGAATAGTGAGCGTGATTTATGGGCTTTCTCCAGAAATCCATTTTTCTATACCGGGTGGAAGTCGCTTGGATTTAGCGTGTTACCAGTCTGAGTTGTCTTGAGGTGAGTACTTTTTCCCACCAAGATAGGCCCAAGTTCTAGAGTCAGTAACCATTTCTCTTAAACCTAGGATCGCATGACTGCACAAGGGGAGAGGATACTCTGATATACCGAATCGTGAAGGGTTACAAAAACATGCTTTCGCACCAAACAAGGAAAACAATGGTTCTTTTTAATCCAAATGAAAATTATCTAACTACCAAACATAAAGCTTACAAAAATAAAATTGACAAATTCATTTGGTCCTACATGCAAAATGATCAGTAGTTTGTTTTTGGTGTCTTCGACTTTCGTCCTGCAGAAAACAATGGTTTGTGTTTTTTATATGGTCTTCTATGCTTCGTCCTACAAAATCTAAGTTAATCCACCTTAACACAACTGTAGAAAAACATTAGCAAAAATTGAAATAACATAAACAATGAGAATTAAAATGTGAATGTAGGGAAATGACTAAAAAGTGAAAAATTGATTACCAAGCAGATGTGGTGTTTCGAGCCACAGATGCAACTCGATGTTGACAAGCGGATGCGGTTCATGAATTGTTGACAGGCGGATGTGGTGCAGTATAGCAGATGCATCACAGAATATGGCAGATGTGGTGCACGAGGACAGATGCGTCATTTTTTTGAACAGATGCGGTGTGTCGTACGATAACCTACAAAAATGAAAAATGAAAAAATGGAAAGATGCACAAAATTGAAGCATGTTTCACGTCGGGTTCACCAAATGTAAGACCTTGATTTTATAGAGATTAATGCTAAAGCTACATAGATTACAATGATCAATTCTAAACTAACAAATAATATAAATCAAAACAGTAAAGAACGAATAAGTAAACATAATTAAATAAACAAATCAATTGGAAAGCTCTCACCGAATATGCGTTCACTCTTTTGAATTATCTTGATTGCTCTTCTCCATTTTGTTGTTTCAGTATTCTTGCCCTTAGATATTTAGTATTGATGCAAGCATAACCTTGTTGAATGTCTAAGCAAAACATCGAAGATAAGTTTCTTCTCAAAAGTGTATGATTTCAGGAGGAGGAATAATGATAATGATAGACCATTTTATAGATTTTGGGTTTTCGAACGATCAGCCCAGATTCAAAGAGAGATTGACAGATGAGATTGATGAATGTCATGTGATGTGAGTTATGTGTTAGATAGAATGTGAGTTAGAACATGAGTCAGAAAATACTGCAGGATAAAGATTAAATTAGAATGATAACTTAATCTCCAGTTAAGAGTCTTCGAAAATAAAAGAAATAGACTTTGAATGTCAAAGACAAAGTCAAAACTCGAAGGTGAAGAATTCGAATGCATACATAAATTAATTAATTAAATAAAGATATTTAATTAATATAAGCATTCATGCACATGAGTTAGAACTAGTTAACTGACTAGTTGTGACAAAGAGTCCTCTCATAGAAACGGTCAGATACCGAACCCGAAGATAACTGGTAGATTTAAAATAGATCTTGAGTCAGAAGGTGAGTGAATTATTAGTCAACTAGATGATAGAAGAATGTGACAAATAATTAATAAATGAATTAAATTTTAATTTAATTCAACATTCAAAAATGAAATTTTTAATTAAATAAATAAAGATAATTTATTTAATTTGACTGTTGAAAAGGTGGAATTAAATAATTAAATAATAAATATTTAATTATAGATAAAGGGGGTTAAATGAATAATTAAATAAAGATATTTAATTATAGTTGAAATATGATAAAGGGGGTAATTTAATAATAAATATTTAATTAAGAAGGAAGAATTAATTAGTTAGCGACATAATTAAATAAATATGATTTATTTAATTAATCAAGTTGAATAAATGAATTAATGAATTAATTAAAAAGGAATATTTAATTAATAGAGGAAATATGTGTTAGAAAGGGTAATTAAATAATTGACATTATTTAATCAATGACCATGGACTATAGAAAATTATGTCGAAAGTGGTGTTCGCAGGCCTAGACCAATTTTCGGTGTCTACAGAGGGTAGAGGTTTTAGGGTTTAGGGTTTACGGATTAAGGGTTAAGGGTACATGGTTTAGGGATTAGGGATTAAGATTTATAGTTTAAGGGTAGATGGTTTAGGGTTGAGAGAGAGAGGGGGTGTTGATGGTAGAGGGTTGAGGGTTTAGGAGTTTAGGGTTTATAGATTAAGGGTGGAGGGTTTAAGGGTTTAATTTGGTTAAGGGTAGAGGGTTGAGGGTTTAGGGTTTAAGGGTAGAGGTTTGAGGGTTGAGGGTTGATGGTATAGGGTTTAGAGTTTACAGATTAAGGGTTAAGGGTAGAGGTTTTAGGGTTTAGGGATTACGATTTATGGTTTAAGGGTAGATGGTATAGGGTTGAGAGAGAGGGGGGGTGTTGAGGGTAGAGGGTAGAGAGTTAAGTGTAGAGGGTAGAGGGTTTAGGGGTTTAAGGTTTATAGTTTAAGCATAGACGGTTTAAGGGTTTAGGGTTTAACTTGCTTAAGGGTAGAGGGCTGATGGTTGAGGGTTGAGGGTTGAGGGTTGAGGGTTGAGGGTTGAGGGTTGAGGGTTTAGGTTTTAGGGTTTAGGTTTTAAGGGTTGAGGGTAGAGGGTAGAGGGTAGAGGAGTTAGGGTTTACAAATTAAGGGTTAAGGGTAGAGGGTTTAGGGATTATGATTTACGATTTAAGACTAGATGGTGTAGGGTTGAGAGGGTATAGGGGTTAAGGGATTAGGTTTTAAGGGTTGAGGGTTGAGGGATTAAGAGGGTATATGGGTTGAGGGATTAGGGATTAGGGATTAAGGGTTGAGGGTTGAGGGATTAAGAGGGTATAGGGGTTGAGGGTTTAAGGGTTGAGGGATTAAGAGGGTATAGGGGTTGAGGGATTAGGGTTTAAGGGTTGAGGGTTGAGGGTTGAGGGATTAAGAGGGTATAGGGCTTGAGGGATTAGGGTTTAAGGGTTAAGGGTTGAGGGATTAAGCGGGTATGGGAGTTGAGGGATTAGGGTTTAAGGGTTAAGGGTTGATGATTGAGTGATTAAGAGGGTATATGGGTTGAGGGATTAGGGTTTAAGGGTTGAGGGTTGAGGGATTAAGAGTGTATGGGGGTTGAGGGATTAGGGTTTAAGGGTTAAGGGTTGAGGGATTAAGAGGGTATAGGGGTTGAGGGATTAGGGTTTAAGGGTTGAGGGTTAAGGTTTGAGGGATTAAGAGTGTAGAGGGGTTGAGGGATTAGGGTTTAAGGGTAGAGGATAGAGGGGTTGATGTATTAAGAGGGTATAGGGGTTGAGGGATTAGGGTTTAAGGGTTGAGGGTTGAGGGTTGAGGGATTAAGAGGGTATGGGGGTTGAGGGATTAGGATTTAAGGGTAGAGGGTAGAGGGGTTGAGGAATTAAGAGGGTATAGGGTTTTAGGGATTGGGGTTTAAGGGTTGAGGGTTGAGGGTTGAGGGATTAGGATTTAAGGGTTGAGGGTTGACGGTTGAGGGATTAAGAGGGTATAGGGGTTGAGGGATTAGGGTTTAAGGGTTAAGGTTTGAGGGTTGAGGGATTAGGGTTTATGGGTTGAGGGTTGAGGGTTGAGAGATTAAGAGGGTATAGGGATTGAGGGATTATGGTTTAGGGTAGAGAGTAGAGGGTTGAGTGATTAGGAGGGTATATGGGTTGAGGGATTAGGGTTTAAGGGTTGAGGGTTGACGGATTAAGAGAGTATAGGGGTTGATAATTGAGGGCATAAGGTTGAGGGTAGATAGTTTAAAGGGTTAGGGTTTAATGGTTTAGGTTTTAGCGCATATAGGATTTATAGTTTAAGGGTAGAGGGTTTAAGGGTTTAGGATTCAACTTGGTTAAGGGTAGAGGATTGAGGGTTGAGGGTCGAGGGTAGAGGGTATAGGGTATAGGGTTTAGGGATTAACCTTGGGTTAAGGGTAGAGGGTTTAGGGTTTAGCGATAATTATTTATGATTTAAGGGTAGATGGTGTAGGGTTGCAAGAGAGAGAGGGGGGTTGAGGGTAGAGGGTAGAGGGTTAAGGCTTTAGGGGTTTAGGGGTTTAAGGGTTTATGGTTTAAGGGTACTATTCCCTCTCTCGCCCACTCCCTCTCTTAGGTCTTCTCCCTAACCATAACTGAATAAATCTCTACCTCTCAAGTCTCTCTCTCTGGGGTCTCACTCCCTCGCATTTTTACCTAGACTAATCTGTGTCACTCCAATTCCCTCTCTCATAGTCCCTCTTTGTCAGACCTCACTTACCTCCCACCCTACCTAGAAGAATATATATTTCACTCCAACCCCCTCTCCCACACTCCCTCTCTCTCTCCCCCTTTGGTTTTTTTGTATCTCTCGGGTCTCATCCCTCCCAACCCCTCTTCCATTGTCAAGTATTTTCCCCCATTGTAACTGGATAAATCTCTATCCCTCTTAAGTCTCTATCATTCTCAGGTCTTAGTCACTACCACACTACCTAGACTAGTCTCTCTCACTCCTATCACCTCTCTCTCTATCTCAAGTGTCACTATGTTTGTTTCTATGGAGTCTCTCCCTTTTAAAACAACACATTTGGTGCTTGCCAAATTTGGAGAGTGCCAAAATGTGTTTTACCTTGAAACAATAAAATACGGGTTGACCCCATGATTCAGGGCCACATGCTTATGTATTTGTTTGGTTCAATGCCTTATCCAATTCAAAACTGCCTTTTTTATGACTTCATGTTGTACCAATCTATGCTTGTTTTATCACCTTTTTACCACCAATCTGCATGGTAGACAATGTAGAAGAAACATTTTGAAGTTTCTACATCATTTTACATTATGTGAGGTAATATATTCATTTTGGTAATATTGAAATGTTTATATTTAGTATATATATATATTTTTGACAATATATAAACTATATTTCTTTAATGATTTTATTAATCATAACAATTGGACATAGAATTCAGCATTGAATTAGATGGGATTTGCATAAAAAAGTTTAATTTTTATGCGTTTGAAGAACAAAAAAATGAAAAACATGACATTTACTTAACACTAATTTACTTATGAATTCTATTTGAATTTCTTATATAGTAGTCCATTTCCAACATGGCTAGTGGAATTCAGTCTATTTCATTTTATTTTCAACTAATTTGGAAACCTAATAGCTTTCATCAATGTTAATGCAAGTTTCCATTAATTTTTTTGTTCCATAAAAAAATCACGTTCATCACATGTGCTTAGATAAATTCAAGTGATTTGACATAGTTTTTAATTCAAGTTTCCATTCATTCATAGCATTTACATTTCTAATAAATAAAAAAGAGGAAAAAATTATGCAATTGAGAATGCTTATTATCTTTCTAAGTTACCGCATTTCCAAGGAAATAGTGAATAATTATAAGATATAGCATCACAAACCCTTCTTTGAATACATATTCTTATGACTTCATGGAAAATCACAAATTTGGTTTGGAGAAAAAATAAACACAAGATTCTCTAGTTTTCATTTAGGTGGAAAAAAATTGTACCCTAGGTTGGTGATGTAGTGCAGGGAGACAAAACCTTCAACAATCACAATTAGATCAGTTTCAAACAATCTTCAATGTCAAAAACCTCAATTCAATGATCAACTGACCAATTCACATTCACTTCCTTGTAGCATTCACAATATAGAAAATGTTCATATCTTATCATATCTTAGTCACTGGAACCCTCTCTAATGCATCTAAACACTAAACCCTTGCTTTAGGCCTTTCTATTCTTCAAACAAGGAGGGCTTATTCAAAATCAAGGTTTCAGGCCTTTGGTACAAGAGCATCTTGTAAGCTCAATTTTGTAAAAAAGGTCATCTTTAGTGAGCATGGTAAAATGCTAGGATTTTAGTTAATGTTGAGTATTTTGTGTTCAATAAGTTCAATCAAACCATTTTATAATGTATTTGGAGCTAAGGGAGTTTAGTTGTGTCATAGCTTGCAATTTGGCAAAATGTGGTTAGAAAAGTTGCTAAAAGATGGAAAAGTTGAAGATTGAGGTGCATGCAAGGTTAGGTAAGTATAATTTCAGTTCTAGGAATTCATTTATGTTGTTATGAGGCCATTAATGTGAGGAGAACCTCAAGGAAGAGGTGAGAGTATGGAAAAAAAAAAGATCAAGAAGTATTCCCTATTTTTATTGTAAAATTATGAGTTTTGACTGGTAAATCTGTGGTTCATGGTCTAAAATCTATGGGAAATGTTAAATGCATGTATCACCTTTCATTTTTAGTTTTTTTGATTGAATTTCATGGAGGTTTGTGAGTTTTATGATTATTTTGGTGCTAGTGGGTATGAAACCTTGTTTTGGAGTTTTGAAGACTAAAGAATGCATGTATGAAATTTTACTTTAGTGGATACCTCTAGAACTTAGTAAAATGAAGGCTGATATGTTTTTTTCCATGTTAAATAAGGATTCAATAGTTGAAGATTTGATGGAAGTGTTTTGTGAGTTGCTGTCCTAGTTGATTTCTTGTGTGTCTTGACCAAAAATTGAGGTTTTAAGTACTTGGGTTTGAGGAAATAATAGTGCTAAAGGTTGGAAGTAATTTTTTAGAGCATGTGCAGAATATTTTTAAAGTGTTCCAAGTATGGATTGGGTGTGGTTTGTTGAGGAAGTTTGGGTTTCAATAAACTCGTAGGGGAAACCTAGTTTGAAATAGCTTAGAGTGAGGGTTTAAAGGTTGGTACCCTATTGAATGTTCTAGCCCCTAAAATAGGTGGAATATGAGGTTTGACAACATAAAAAAATAATTTCCGTGGAGATAAAGAGCTTTGAAGGTGTTTAAAGGAGGTTTTGTTTGTAAGAGTGGCCTTATTGGCCTAGTTGCTTGAGTGGAATATGGCTAGTTTGAGGTATTTTCTCCAAAAGAGTTTATAGTATTTTTGAGATATGTTTTAGGCCATCGAAAAGGGTATCTTAAAATGTTGTTACAGTCTTCATAAGTTACTTGGTTCATTGGATAGGAGAGGTTGTTGGTTGATTTGTAACCCATTTTTTATCAAGAAGAATGTTATTTTCTAGAAATTTATTGGTTTATCTCACTTTTGTTGTTGTTGTACGGCTTGTACAGACTCTAAGATGATCTAAAACCAGTTGGATGTTCAATATTAATTAATTATCTTTCATTTTAACCTATTTAAAGGTTCTATCTCTTTGTATAGGGAAAGTTATCTTGTTTTTACTCTTGCTACCTACTTTCACAGTGTTCTTGGATCGAAGGGTTTCATGATTTAATTCAACCCATTCCACCTTTTGTGCGTATTGTAACTTGTGGAATGGGTCCTCTAACTTTTAAAATACATGCCTAACCTATTTAGAATGTTGTGGGGTCAAGGTTGGGTGTTTGAGATGATGTTTTAGGACTGTAGCAAGGTATTTTCATGGTGAAAATGAGGGCTTCAAGTGGTGTTTTGACAAAATAAGGGAAGGACTATCCATGTAATGTATTATTCACCATGTGCAAGGTATGAGAAGTGTATTTGGTGCTTTTTATGGGTCTGGAAGGTCCGATAGATATGATTTTCATTAAAACCCCAAGTATTTTGCTTGAAATTGAGGGCTTGGTGTATTAAGGGTCTAGAGGTCTTCGACCTAGAAACAAATCAAAAAATTGAAGGTTTTGACACATAACATACTACTATTTGAGGATTTTGAGTGAAGGTATTCTCTTTGTAAATTAGGCCAATTGAATAACCTTTTCCAGGGTAGGTCTATTGGAATTCAATGTTGGTCCAAAGGAGTTGATGTTGGGGTTTACCTATGTTTTATAAATTGAAAATGGGTATCTTAATCATCCTTGATTTTTTTAAGTGGTTTGGAAAATCTTGGTGAAAAGGCCCTTGAATCGGGTTACCTATGCTACAAGGAAAAGCTTGGTTAAAGTTGGAACTTTTAGTTGAACATCTAATTTTGCTTTGGAATCTGATTGATTCTCATTGATTTGGTGTATTGAATGGTTTCCACCCCTCTTCGCATCAAAAATGGTGTTTCTTGGTAAGTTAAGTGATCAAGTTGTGTTTGGTTTAATAATTTAATCTTGTCAAATGCCTTAATAGGCTCATGCAAATCCCTTATACCTTAGTGTGGACTGGAGTCCTTAGAAGCCTATTTCCTTTGATAAAATGCTTTGGTGTGTTTCATATTTAATGCAAGGTAATCAGTGATATCAATATTTTCATAAAATTCATTACTTACTTTTGTTCTATGTGTGTTTGTGGTTGTAGATGTTCTTGTGAACATGTACCATTGAATGTCATGTCGAGGAAACACCCGAAGCCTCTAACACCAAAATAATGTGCAGTTAAAAATGTAAGGAGAAGAGAATAAAAAAATGTAGCTCGTGAAGCAAAGGAATTGCAGCCCATACAACCAAAAATTCCCATGCAATCTAAGAGAGATGTCAAATTGGCTAAACAAAGGGCACAAATGAGGAAAGTTCGTGGAAGGACAAGAATGGATACCAAAGTTGGGGGCACATAATCAACCATAGGTGAAGCTTAATGCACATCTCCATTTCAAGACACATTGGCAATGACATGTGGTTTTCCAAGTACATCAAAAATCACATCTCCAATTGAAGACACACCATTGACAACATTGCATTTTAAAATTACATCAGCAAACACATCTCTATTTGAAGGAGCTCCACAAATGACATCTCAAGTTGGAGGTACAACATCTTTTACATGTCAATCTCAAGGTATGTCATCAATTTCACCTCCGATTGAAGGTACGTGATCTATCTTCGATGTTGTTGACCTTCCCAATGTTGACACAAATTTACATTCGAGAACTCCTCCTAGAGTTTTGCATAGAAAACATACATTTTTGATTGATATTGATTCCAATTTTTTGAAATGGATGCCTAATAAGATTCCAAAACGTACATGTCAAAGATTGCACAAAGCATATGGAGTTTGTTTTTTGCGAAGCTAAGTGAGGGTGGAAGATGCCAACTATTTGTTGAAATGATGAGGCAACTCAAATTTAGGCCCACCGTGAAGGCTCTTGGGCTAAGAGTTTCGAATGACTCAAGTGAAAATTCCATTGTAAATAACTTGATGAGTACATATGACAGCATCGATTCTACCTAACGCATGAAGGATAGTTGTGCCACATGACGTGTGATGAAAACAACATTGTTAAGCAGTCAAACAAGGAACAAGGTGAACCTTACAAAGGAAAGCAAGTATTTGAAAATAAACAGATCATCTCTAATGAGAGCCAAAGGAAAGTGCAAAAGAGTGGAGGATCCAAGTAGCAATGAGTTATGGGCATTCTTGGGTAGAGTGCCACAGAAAGATACAAGAATTGCTCAAGGCTTGAGATCTTTAATTGTGAATTATTGGAAGGATAACACAAGGACCTATCCTAATCAAAGATATTTTGTAAGATAGAGAATTGGTAGTAAAATCTGTGAGCCACATCCAATGCATTATTTGGATACCACTCAAACCCAATTTTTTGCTGATTTTGTACAAAAGTTTCTTGAAATTAAAATATGTCAAAGGTATTTTGAAATGCTAAAGCTTTTTTATGTCAAAATAAATCACACACATACTACTTGTTGTTGTAGGGTTCATATTGAGTTTTCTCACCATTATGATGTTTACTAACGTATATGTGTAGATATGCATACTGGCAATGTTTTATAGGAATGTAACATAATGCCTCCACCTAAATCGTCAAGGAAATTTTTATCTTCCATTTTATGTGAAAGAGAGGATGGTCAATTTTTTTACAAGAAGTCATGTTTGGATGGCATATGTGATCATTGTGGTGGCATGCGACATTTTCCAATTTTCCAACACATGGATAGTACACACACAATTGGAGACACAATTGTGGATTTTGGAAAATATAAGGTAGTGGCATACAGTTTAAAAGACGAGAAAGAAGAAAACAAGTGTGAACTGGTCAATGATAAGATTCCATTGTATCAGTTTATAGGAATTTTTCATGATCAGGTGGTCTATGAGTATGCAAGGCATACACATAGAGCACAATGGTTGGACTCACAGTTCAAGTTATGCAAGGACACATTTCTACTTCGTCATATCATTTCAATTGTTAGCTTCATTGAGAACTACACACTACAACCACAGAATGAGGTGCAATCACATTACTACAACTCCACGCATGTTGCTCTATTTGTGCATATAGCATTCATTCATGCAAATGATAGTACAGAGGAAAAAATGAAAGTATTGAGGGAGTATCACTTTTACATCAGCGATGATCACACAAATTCTATAGAGTTTATACAAGGTTATTTTCATATGTTCTATGCTCGTCTGTCTAGTAGGGGCATATTATCTAGTCAACATATCATATGGTTAGATAATTTTACATCACAATTCAAGAACACAAGAATGTTTTACTGGTTGAGTAGGATGCATAGGATCAGTGGTGTTCAACATATGTGGAACTTCTTAGAGGTTGGGCATGGAAAGGGGGAGCGTGATGGAGCAGGTGCATGTATCAAAAGAGCCCTAGCACAAGAAGAATTAAAGTACATAGACAGTGTAAATTTGACAGATGCAAGATCAATTGTCCAGTGGTGCAAGGGTACAATGGGTCCAGGTAGTGAATGTAATTCTTTAGTTCATATATTTTTACATTTAGTAGATGATACTAACATTGTAAAATATGAGGATTGTTGTACACTAATAAGATCGAGTGAGCTACACTATTTTAGAAGCTCCAATGTAGGTACATGGACTATCCATATGCGAAAGATGGCATGCTTTTTTTCTGCATGTACACTTCAAGCATTGAATGATTGTGAGTTAATAGAATGGGTTGACAAATGGTCTGTAAGAATTCTAACCCCACTTGACACTTATCAGCTTTCGACGGCTCTACAAATCATGAGGATGTAATCATCCATTGACATTGATCATGTATTAGACCTAATAGAACAAGGTAATATATCTTACTTATAGGTTTTATTATGTTGCTCATTAAATACATCTAATAAGATGAAAATATCAGTGGAAGACATGTTTATACAGTGATTGCAGATGAAGACAATGAAGAGGGTACAGATTATTACCTGTGGCATTGTATCAAGGACAAAACTAAATTGGAGGCCCCAATTATAGATGGATAAAACATATAATATCCTACAGGTTCGCTGGTTGTTACTGGAACATGGCTTCGAAGGTATCTAGTTAAGAATATTGCAGTTTGGTTGTTTGAGGACTTCGACACACATCAGAATATTCCTCACTACTCAAACCTTATTGCCACCACCAACGTTCATTTGATCAATTATAAGGAAGACTTGCAAACACAAACTTGTGGAAAGTGTGCGAGTCTGACCGCGAGGCAATACTTGACACAATAAAGAGTAGAGCAGACTCAGATGATTCCCTAGATTGATTTGTAAGTATGCACATTGGATTTTGAAAGTCATGTTATTGTTCACTCTTTTGGACCAACAAATTGCAATCAGGATTTTTCACCATTAGTGTTTGATGTCATATGCATTTACGACTATCATTGATACTTTTTTTATTGCGACTATAGGTAATACTGAAGTTTGTCAAAGTATAATAAAATAAAAAAATCAATTGGTGGTGCAAGTGTTTAGTGGTATGAGAAACATCGATTGCTAGTACATTTTCTAGTTTTCAATCTTCCCTTTCTTTTCCATCTCATAGATTTATCATATTCTTATATGCTACATGTTTTATGTTAATTATGTTAGTGATATATTTGAAATTTATACGTAGGATCATTGGGAGATGAGAAATTAGTGAAGGGGCACATCACCATTGTAGGACCTTCAATCGACCTACTTATCTAGCATGCATAAAGGTGATCGTAGGTCTCGTCAGGTGTATGATTGACATTATTTAGTTATTTCTCTTTTAATGATTTTTATGAGTCCATATCTAAGATTGATAAGCTTTTTTAGGTTTTTTGTGGACCAAATTCCTATGACAGTACACGACCACAGAGGGGCTACTACCCATGTGTTTCATAAGGATTAGGGGATGTACATGTTTTGAAGCATTTTGTAATGCAAATAACTGGGCTAGCTGAGGTGGATTAGAGAAATGAAACTGGACAACAACTCCTTTTGTTTCTTCTCAAGTACAATATATTTCATGATCTGTGCTGCAAATGGGAGGATTATTTCCCTGCATGTATTGCTACAAGTATTGGAAAATGGGAAGATTTTGAAGATGTTCTTCCATCACTATTGTAATATTTTTCATCGACTTAGTGTATTGTTTGATATACAAAAATTATGAGAAATTAATACATGCAAATGTCTATATTCCTTAATATACGCCTCAATTAAATGTGTATATTACATTTAAATTTAGTTGTAATGCTTCATGGTTTACATTTAAAGTTATCTTCAAGGAAAAACATATGGATTTATGAGTAAGAATGAATTAATGTCTAATATAATTGTAGAAAGGCATATTTTATTGCCCCTACCTTGTCAATCCTACCGAATTGGCAAGTTAGTGAGCTCACTGACTTTCCAATTCCATAGGATTAACAAGGTAGGGGAAATGTATGCCTCATAGAAATTGATACAACTTAGGTCATCTCTAACATGCCTCAATTCTACCTAAGACTCCTTTGGAGCAACTTGCTAAAAACTTGAAAACAACACTATCCAACCTCACTTTTTCATGTACAAACACCCCAAATGCCACCTAGGGCATCACCAAAAATTGGTATGCGCACCTCCCATACTCAAGAAATAATGTAAACATGTTTATCTATCTCAAATAAGCCTATCCACCGAGTTACAACATCATATAGTGGGTGGAAGGCTTGAAACACCATTTTAAATGCACTCAAACCCTTGAAATAGGGCTCACAGACCAACCTCCTATAATTGACTCCAACAACCATCCTACAACTGACTCCAACCAATTTTCAAAATTGTTATGGATGTTGGAGTACAAAACTGCACTTTTTTACATTGGGGAACATTAACCAGTCTTCCAAACCACCATTGCGAAGCATTAACCAGTCTACCAAACCACCAATTCCTCCACTTTTAGGGCATGATAAGCCCTCTAACATAACAAACCCCAAAACCCTCTTCATTCACAAGTTAGGAGAGGATTTATTGAAGAAACATACTCCAAACCTTCCCACAGCCAACCAAAGCCTGAAACACCTTCAAAAAGGTCTGCACAAGCTTAAAAGTTCAAGATATATCGCTTCCCCCAAACATTTCTTCAAACCCTAGCACTAAACCACCATTTTCCACTAAAAAATGCACCATTTCGCATCTACGACATCACCTAAAAACCCTATATTCACCTCCCTTGCACAAAAAACTTAGCACACATGTTTTATAACCCTAACTAAGCCTTTCCATCAAGTTACAAAAGAATACAGTGGGTGGAAGGCTTAATATGACATTTTAATGCACTCAAAACCCTTAAAATAGGGTATACATACTAACCCCCAGTAATTGGCTTCTAAAATGCATAAAATCACTTGAAATCCAACCAAACCAAAACTAAAATGGAGTTAAGTCTATTACCCATCTAACTCCATTGAAAAGAGAGCACAATCACTCTAAGATACATTCAACCGACTCGATCTCTTAAGGGTCCAAAGTGAAAAAGGGAAGCAATCTTTGACAGGGTATTACTTATAAATTGTGGTGCTTATGAAATATTTGTTTGAACCTACGAGATCACATTGGGCCCTGTTGGGTCTAAAAAATGCTGGTTTCAATGAACCATGAGAGGTTTCCAAAATCTCACTATCTTATTGGTCAACTAACAAGGCCAACCAGTATGGTTGAACCCTCTACTCTTAAGGCTCTACTAGACCTCAGTGGGTACACCTATATGAACATCACAGATTTTGAATTTATGCTTCCTACTTGATCTAACTATCCACAAATGGCAATTTAACAGTGGAGAGATATGATCCTACTTTGGTATGAATTGTATATGCAATATCAAGGTATATGAATTAATATGTTCAATTAAGAGATTTCAGGTGAAATGAATAAAACTAATGTAATGTAAATAAGGGAGACCAGTGCCTTATTGGGTAAAAACAGAGTCAAATGAAAGCCTTTAATGAATGGTTTCTATCTAGCAGGTTCTCTAATTGTTTGCCATATAACTATGAATTTACAACTGGTATAAACATGCAAGAATGTACTTGATAAACCCTACTTGAGGCAGAATATCAAATCTAACTATCTGATTCTTCTTACTGATCCAAATGACATTACCAAATTACTGTAATTGATTGAAAGGAATTTTAATTCTTCTTTAAAGAATCCAATGAACCAAATCACATAGAAACAACAAATGTGTACTAATAAATCGAATATATACTTGATACTTCAATTTAAACAATCAAGAAACATCAGATTGGAGACAATCAGATAATCACAAGAATCCAACAAACAATTGATGCCAGGATGAAATCACCAAATTAACAGTTTTTCATTATCTTTCTTGAAATTCATACATGCAACATAGCCTCCTTGAATGTCATCATTTCTGAAAATATAATGCTTAAAATAGTCTATCCTATTCTAACTCTATCTTCTACTATCTTCGCTATCATCCAAAAACGAATATTTATACATTAGTTTGCAAAAGGACGTGCCTTCTCAAAAAGTCTTAAGCATAAAATGTTTAACAATCTTATCATTAACTAATTTTTACTAAGCCACAGATGAATGACAGACATATGTTTTGAATAATATTGGTGCTCATGAGTATCAACATCTCCCAACGCATCATGGATCACAATCTCCATCATCATCATTCATTTGTTCTGCTCACATGCTTCATCCAATGTTATGCCTTTCACAGTGGTTGTCTTCAACATCTCTTGGAGTATTGTTTCACATTCGCTTTTCCATGTAGTCACTTCTTTCAATTTTCCTTCATCATCACATAACTTAGTCAATCTATCTTCGGCAACTTTTGTCAATCCCTGCACATCCCCTTGTAATTCCTCAAAGAAATCCCTGTGCCTATCCATGATACAACTAGCATTTTCAATCTCTTAATTACTAAGAGTATCCTTTTTCTCCAATTCCTCAATTTTTTCTTGGATTCTACTATCCACTCTCATGTGCTCTTTTATTGCATCCACATATTGTGAATGTTTTCCTGAGAGTTTATTTAACCAAGTGGTTAAAAGAACCTACCTCCTTTTGATTATTGCAACAAGTGCATCCATTTTCCCTTGAGAGTATGCAGTTGACCCTTCCCAATGGTCTTTTCTCTGTGAACTCTCACCTTGGGTTAGCATCTTTGTTGGCCCTATTATAGCACCTACCAAGTCTTTTAGGCATTCATTCTCTCTTAGCATTCTCTCATTATTAGTTTTATACATCTCCCTCTCCCTGATCAATGCTTGGATTTGAGCTTTATTCAACTTGGCTATATTTATCCCAATGTCAGCAGTTGCAATAGGATCAACCTCCCCAACCTTTAGAGTCATGACATGTCTGAATGCCTTCTCAGTATCAATAAAAATTGATTTCTTGTGAGGAGGATACAAGACGCAAATCATCAATGTTTCATCATCAGGATTGTATCTTGACCCTGTGTATACCTCCATCACCTTCTCTATGCTGAGCTTGTGGGTAGCATTGCTATCTTTTAAGAAACTGTCAAAAACTAATGTAGAATTTAGGTCCAATCCTGGGAAAATCATAACACCTACCTTTTCTAGCATCTCCCTTCCTTTTTCATGGGTCGTGTTAGTCATCTCTTTGTCTACATCATCCTTTAAGCTTTTTAATAGTTGATCTTCATTTCCTAGAGTGACATTGTCAACTAGTCCCCTTATATCTTTCCCTTTTTACTTATATAAAAATGTTATAAACTCTGAGGTCTTTATAAAATCATCATCTAATATAAAACACCTATAGTCTTCATGTCTCATATCTACATCCATAGTTTCCTCAAAATTTGTTTCTCTGGTAACATAGGCATAATCCTGAGTCTTCATTCTTGATACCTTCCCAGATGATCTTTGTGGCCTGTCTACTTCTAGTATCCCTTTAATGGAGGATAACAAATCAACATCCATGAACTCCTGATCATGTTTCTCAATCACAATTTATGCTTCCTCTGCCTCCAAGTTTCTAATTATGTCATCAGATTTATAGGGTACATGTTGGTACCCTCCAAAATTTATTTTTTGTTTGGCAGAGTGGATATATCCCTCTGGATCAAATTTTTTTCTTGTTGGTGCTCTTCTCATGTTGTAGTGCAATAATTTATCCAGAATCATATTGTAACCCTCCTTGGCTAATACAATAAAATCACCAAAACACAATGTACTGGCATAAAGGCCTATTTCCCATATGAACTTAAGTTCATAACACTAGAGAAATCCATTTTCCTAACAATGTCTAGGTATGCAATTCTATCCGGGATAGTTCTAGGCAAAATGAATGGTGTATCCTCACAACCATAAACCCTAATCATTGTGGTATTCTCTAAGCAATACCAATCCCCCCAGTTGTGGTTGATTGGTCCATTATAATCTCTAGGCCTAAGAAACATCTTTACTTCTTCAGATAAAGAATAATCACACGGATGATTGAAAAATCTATACAAAGGTTTCACAAAGAATTCTTCAAAATGCAAGAAATTTGAACTTAAGTGCATCAGAAGTGAGTAATTCCCGAGATGCAGGACAGAGGCCCCATTCTTTATTGCCATCAAACCTACATCTAGCTCTTTAAAAACATGTGCAACATAATCAAATGATCTGGAATTGTGATACTGAATGTCTGCAACAATCACCATGGGCACAACCACCATATGCTCAGGTACCTCCATCCCCAATACTTGTCCTACTAAATAGTAAGTATATTTCAAGTAGGGTTCAAAGAGATCTACATGAAAGGGTGGTCCCTCACTATCTTACATTGGAGTAGGTTTGCCATGACACCTAATTCTTTGTAGAGGTAACCTCCACCCTTTATAAATGGTGTCCATCCTTCTGAACTCACTATCGAGCTCCTCACCTATTATTTTCTCACTGCATATTCCCTCCATGCTGAAAACCTCAACTATTGCATTCTCAGATACATGTATCAATGAATTCCCTGAAAAATCACATATAGCTTTATTCTTTGAGTCATAATGTCCAACCAACAATTTTACCAGTTTGACATCAATAAAAACATTAGGGCACATGAATTTTCCCAAATTGAGCCTCCATAGGTTGCACATTGGCACAAAGCAATTTATCCTATGGTAATGGAAATTGAATAACTCATATCCTCTAATTGGAGTACAAACATCCCCTATAAATTTGCATTATCATCCAATTTGGCAACTTCCTCTTTGAGCTATGCAGAATGCCTAGCTTTAGGCCCAGAACCAGGTAACTAGTCTATGAGGTCTTGATTTAATTTCCTTTCAGTGCCCTCTGGTTACAATTCAGTCTTTTGCTTCTTTTCTTTTGATTGACTACCCTCCCCGAGTTTTCTTCCATTTAGTTTTCTTGAACTAGTGCCTTCCATATTCAAATTTTACGAATTCTGAGAGGATGAGAAACTTACTATAACTTTCTTGCAAATCCAAGTTAGGTGAAGGCCTCAATCGCTCTATCGGTTCCCTTGCTCTCCTTCACTGCCAATTCTGTGAGATAGTGATTTCAATTGAGCATATCCTGATATGCAAAATCCTCTACACTTCATGGTGCCATTAACGTCTTTACTGAGACATGAATGCTACAAGTTTTTTGAAATTCTTGTTGTCACATTAGGGCTCATATCGGCAAGACATTTTAAATCTCTGGCTAATCCCCCTACTCAACATTCACCCATCCGCTAAGATGTCTTGCAGTTTCTTCGACATCACAAGTCTCCCCGATAGTTTCTTTTTTTTTTCTTTTTATATCACCATGAATTTTGCCGAAGCAACTATCACCTAGAATTAATGAATGGGGCCAACGGTTCTTCACCTTTCTCCGAAAGCTCTTCATCTTACCGAGATGTTTGCTTTGTTAACTTATGTCACCAAGACCAAGAAATTGTTCTACTGATAGAATAATACTCATTGTGATGTCTCTTAGATATCCTCATGGTGACATGTCTCACTGATACGCCTTTTCTTTGGCAAGACAATGCGCATCGTCTTCTCGACACCCTTTATCTCCGCATGCTTAGTTATGTCAGTGTAACCCGAGGGATCGGTAAGACTTTTCTGAACTCTCCCCGACATCATTTGTCTCACCAAGTGAGTTCTTCGTTTGTTTTATTGGCAAGACCAATAGCGCTTCGGGAAGTGTTTTGAAATCTCTCTCCAAAGACCAAAGTCTCTCTGATAGACTTCAGTTTTCTCCAATCGGCAAAAGGTAACTTAGCTCGATATGGCCTTAATTCGTTACGCCGATACCCTTTGTCTTGCCGATAATAAATACAAACCAACATTCTTTTGGCATATAATTTTATTGGTATGATCCTTTTGATGTCCTACCGATATACTAAGAATATGTATATTATCATCGATGAGACCTGCATCAACTTATGCCGATATTTTCATATGTTAAAGTTTTAATGCCAGATAAAATTTATGAGGCTTTATGGAAAAATTTAAATTGGATTTAGGTAAAAGATGCTATGTGAGGATTTTTATGTCTGTATTATGAACCTTTTTGGGAGACTAATAATCATGAAGGGTGAATGAAATTGCCAAAATTTCACAGTTCCAATAGTGGCTCCAATTGGGGATGAATGATTGTGAAATAATTGCAAGGATCCAAATCTCTGGGAGAGTAGACCAAATGTTATGGATGAGAGCAAGTGGAGATGGAAAATGATCCTAAACTACAGTACATGGAAAAATATCAAATAAGGATTTCTAGGATTGTCCATGTACTAGCAATTTCCTGTATCCTTTACTTCCTATACTACTATGCATGGAAAGTTTTTAAGAGAAATTTTTCTTCAAAATTTGTCCATGCACTGGCAACCCTTGATCCTCTGTGACTTTTAAGAGAAAAAGTTTTTTAGAAATTGCCCATGTATAGGTAACTCATGTTCTTCACCACTCATATTTTGCAAATAATATGAATCCTCTCCTTGCTTTCCAATAATAACAAAAGGTCCTAACCATAGTGCCTCAAATTTTCCCTGTTTTCCCTTCTCTTGGCACCTAGCATTCCACAACAATACCAGATCATCTTTTTCAAAAGTTCTATTTTTTTCTTTTTTGTCAAACAAATATTTCATTTGTGCTTGCAATTTCATGTTCTTGTTTTGAACTATTCTCCTTATTTCATCAAGTTCTGCAAGTTGCTCCATTCTCTCCTCCATTGGTTCGAGAACATCTATATCTTCTTGAAGGATAAATTTGTACACTAGCAATAAATTTTGCAAATGCATCCTAGCTTGTGTTCCATAGACTAATTCATATGGGGATTTCCCAATTGCCTTTTTGATGGTAATTCTATCTACCCATACAGCCAACCTTAACTTTGAATCCCAAGCTTTTTTTTTCTTACCGAGTATCCTTTTTATTATTTTTAAAAGACTCTTGTTGCTAGATTTTGCCTGACCATTAGCCTATGGATGATATGGGGAAAAATAAGAAACATTGATACCGTATGTCTTACAAAACTCCTTGAATTCATCAGACCTGAAACACATGCCATTATCTGTAATCACTCTCAATGGTGTACCAAATCTAGTAATAATGTTATCCATTAAAAAGTTGATTAAAACTTTACTTGTTGCTTGCTTGGTTGGGATTGCCTCCACCCATTTGGTGAAGTAATTAGTGGCCACTAGTATCCACCTATGTCTACTCGATTTCTCTTGTATTTCTCCAATGAAATCAATCCCCCACTAGTGAAAAGGGGCTTCAACCTACATAGGTCTGAGTGGTAGAGCTCCCTCATACTTCATTTTCCCTGAGAACTTTTGGCGTGCTTCACACTTCCTTACATATGAAAATGAATCATTGAAAACTTTTGACCAGTAATAACCTACCCTGAGGATTTTATGTGCAGTTATCTTTGGTAAATAATTCCCTCCACAGACTCCTTCATGCATTTATTTCAGAACATGATCAGCTTGTGACTCATCCAATCATAACAACAAAATTCCATCTCTATTTTTCTAGAATAGATCTCCTTCTATAAATACATATTTAGAAGCCTGCAATTTTAAAGTACTTTTCTGGTTATCATTGAGTCCTTCCAGGCATTTTGTGTTCCTAAGGTAATGCATGATGTCTGTGTACCAGGGTGTATGTTCAATACTTGCAATTGCATTTCCTTCTTCTTGTACATTGCAGATTTGATTTTCCTCAATGTTTGTTTCTGCCATTAATCTGGCCAATCCTTGGCCTCTTATCAACTTAGTAATCTGTATTTCCATATCAAATTCCTGAATTTTGTTAATCCATTTGCACCTTTTTCCTATCGCTTCTGATTGTGTCAAGATGTCTTTGACTGTTGCATGAGGAACATATGCAATTACTTTGGCTCCAACAAGATACGGCCTAAAATATTTTGTGGCCTTTACCAGTGCAAAGGCTTGTTTTTCCATTATTTTATACTTCAATTATGATCACTGTAAAGATTTACTAAAGAAAGATATAGGTTGCTCATGACCATCCTCATTTTTTTGTAAAATGACAACAGCTCTTGTATGCAAGGAGGCAAATGAAAATATTTGAAAAGGTTTTATGAAATTAGGAGTCTTGAGGACAGGGGCTTCTTTAATGGCTCTTTTAATGGATAAAAAGGCTTCTAATGCTTCTTAGGTCCATTCAATCTTTTTTCCTTTATTTAACATTTTTGATATGGGTTTGACAATCTCAACAAAGTTGGACACAAACCTCCTGACAAAATTAATCCGCCCAAAGAATGATTGGATGGCCTTTACATTTTTAGGGATAGGAACCTTATCTATAGCCTCAACTCTCTCAGGATCTATCCTAACTCCTTCTTTTGATACAATGTGTCCTAAGAGCTTTCCTTGTGTAACAACAAAATGACATTTCTTAGGGTTCAAACTAATGCCATACTCTAAAGCTTTAATGAATATTTTTTCAAGGTGTCCTATATGATCTTCAACCCTTTTTGAGTAAGTCATGAGGTCATCTTGATACACCACCATTATAGCATTGATCAGGTCAGCAAATGCTAAGTCCATAGCCCTTTGAAAGATTGCTCCCGCATTAGTGAGACCAAAAGGAATTCTCACATATACATATGTTCCCCATGGGGTTGTGAAAGTTGTTTTGTACTACTCACATTCCTTGACCTTAACCTGGTTATAACCAGAAAAACCATCCATCATAGACAACAAATCACACCCAATTACCTTATGAAGTATGGCTTCCATGTTAGGCAGTGGGTAGTTATCTTTAAGAGAGGCTACATTCAAATTTCTGAAATCTACACACAGTCTTATATCTCCATTTTTCTTTCTAACAAGAACAAGGTTTGACACCCATGTTGAGTTCCTCACAGGTTTGATGATACCTCCATCTCTAAGCTTGGTCAATTCTTCTTGTATTTTTGGTTCCAAAGTGGGGTTAATGGGCCTTTGTTTCTATCTAAATGGCTTTGCATCTACTTTCAATGGAATTTCATGCTGAAATAGATCCTCCCTATATGCCTCGAGGTCTTCATAAGACCATGTGAACACATGTTTAAAATTTCTTAATAATGAAATCAGAATTCTTCGGATAGTAGGGCTTATCTTCTTCCCAATATACACCTTCCTTGGTGATAGTTCAATTCCTAAATTTATTTCTTCAATATCTTCCCTTTTGACTGGTGTCTGTTTCACAAGGGATTGATCACTTCCATCGTATACTCTTTCCAATGCCACCAACCCCTTAGGAATTTTACTAGTCTTAAGTTGCAAGACCTTATTTCCAAATATTGTCTCTTCTCCATTTATTTCTTCCAAAAAGGTGTTGAAATCAATTTCTTGAGCCTCATATTGGTCTATACATTGAAGGAATTTCAAAAGGTCAGTGTCATCATTGAAAACCTGCCAACTATATACATTGTCAAGTATTGCAGGTCTTGTTTTGAATTCCACTTGGGACACTCCTACTAACATGATATCATCTTATTTTAATGCTAAATTTACAAAGAAGTTTGCCATGATGTTTTTTGATTTGTCCACCCAATCAATGGAAAAAGCATCAAATAGTTCAATTGTATCCCATATTGCATTTCTGTACTGTTTTAGTCTTTTATTTTTTGCTACATTATTTGATCTGATCTGAGATACAACTAGTTCTGAATCTCCAAAAACTGTTAAGATTTTGATCTTTTGTTTAACAGCTACATTCAATCCAGTCAACAAAGCTTCATATTCCGCTACATTGTTTGTACATTCAAATGCTAACAAAAATGAAAATTTATACATTGAACCATCAGGAGATATAAAAATTATACCAGCTCCATTACCCTCTTGGTTGCAGGCTCCATCAAAGTACATTTTCCATATTCCTTGTTGATTTTCAGAAATATTTTGATCAATTGAATCTTTGCTTACCAACTCAGGTTGAGATAGTTCCACTCTAAAACTTCCCAAATCAACACAATAGAAGCAATTCAGTGGCTCTTGAGGAACATATTCAACAATTTGACTCATTCTAGGTTCTTTATATAATTTTACCTCTTCTCCATTCACTAGTATGGTGGCATATGATAGGTCAAATTGTACATTGCCTCCTACTACAGCAGTTCAATGTCTTGATAGAAGCATCCCAAACTAGGGAGGTGTGTCAATTACATTTATGTCAATAGTGTAAGCAGCTTGTGGGTAAGTTGCTAACCTTACTTCCACATTCTTCATGATCCCCACAACCGGGATAGGCCCGCTATCAATAGTGTAGCATTTCCCTCCTTCCACATCTATCCACAAACCGAGTTGCTTCATCACCCCTACTGGCATGATATTCATGGAGGCACTTGAGTCTATCATGCAATTTCTTACTAGTTTTCTGCCTATGAGTAAAGTGGTGAAGAATGGGTCAATCTGCGAAGTGTTCATTAGGTAGGCCTCTAAGATTTTCATCTCCTTCCTTTTATTATTTATTTTAGAGATCTGTTTGTTTTCAGGGCTTATATTTTGATTTCCATTAGAATTTAGTTGTATGGTGCTTTCCTTATATTCCTTGATTTTCATCATTTCAATTAATGGGACAAAAATTTTCAATTGAGATAAATCTTGTATAAAATCAAAGGATGTACCTTCAGTTTTGATTGTCTTTTTAGGTTCAAGGCATTCTCCTTTGTTTCCTTTTCCATTTTGGATGTTTGATCTGGATTTTTCTTTTCAATGGGAAATTTCTTACTTTCCTCCTTAGGGGATTCTTTTTGTTCTCTTTTGTCTAGTTGTTTATCATCAGTCCGTTTTGATGTCTCATCTGATGCATTTTTATTTTTTATAAATATCCCTCTTGGGACACCCTCATCTTTATTCACCATTTTGTTTCTCAAACGATATTTGCTTCTGGCTTCCTCTACTGTTGCAATTGTCAATCTTTTAACCTCTTCTTCACTGGGTCTTCTTATTTTGCATCTATTTGTCTGACTTGATGTAACAGGGGGATCTTTCTTATTATCATTTTCTTCATGATCAGAGAAAACATGCTGCTCTGCCATGTGAAAATTGTATTTTTGGTGATCGACATTGTATTCATATCCTTCCTCCTCTGAAGAGGCATATTCTTGCTCCAAAGAGTTAAGAGTGTGGGAGGTTAGGTATACATTCTGGTCTTCACCACCATCATCTTCCTATGTGTCTTCCTCTGGTATCGACTGAGCTGTTACACAGAGTTTAGGGGAATGTGGTGCATAACAGACTAAACACCAAGGACTTTTATCTACCATGTATGTCCCATTTCTTTTTAATGGATCTAGTGTTTCTTTATTTCTAGGCCTATCATTTACCGGCTTCCCATATTTCCAATTGGTACTATAAGGCATGTCGTGCAGCCTTGGTCTTTCATTCCTATATGTGTTTTCTTGTCTGTTTGGGGGAACATATTGAGGAACCCTAGGGTTTTCCCTTTTAGAAAACATCCCTGTAGCTTTCCTATTATTTTCAATGGTTAAGGCCATCTTTTGGGCCTCAACTAGATTCCTAGGACCTCTGTTTCTCAATTTATATGCTATCTTGGGGTCAAAGGATTTTAAATAGATACTGAACACAGCAAGATCAACCAACTTGGATGCCTGAGGTATTTTCTTATGTAATTTAACAAACCTTTGGTTAAAATCAAAGGCTGACTCATTCTGATGTTTTTGGATTATTACTAACTCATGCAAGGCAAAATTTGATGCACATTGATTTCCATATTGTTGAAGAAACTGATCATGGAATACTTGAATGGAATAAATGGATGCTATTGGTAGACTATTAAACTAGTCCCTGATATCCTCAATAAGTCTCATCTGTACATCCTCATACTGCATTGTCCAAGTCCTGAATGACTGCTTTATAGTTTCTCAGATGTTCCTCAGCTGTAACTGCATTACTTCCTGTGAATTTAGGAAATAAGTTCCTCCAATTGTTGTCCAGTGGGTAAGGGTAGATCTGAAATTTAGGAAGATCAAATTGTCTAATCATGGTTGTGCATTGTGGAGGGGGATTTTGGAAATACTGATGTTGGTAGAGTGGGTTATTATTTGCCATATATTGTGGACCTTGTGGGGGTACATATTGCTGATGAGGAGGAGGGTGAATATTTTGGTGTTGTGGTGGAGCATTTGTGTTTCTATATTGATTTCAAGGCTGATTTTGGTGGGCTTGAGGGGAATTTGGTGGCTTCATATTGTTGTTCTTATGGGGGGGTGTATATTTGGGTGATTCAGTCACTGATGTTTTGATTTGAGCTTTGAGTTACTTCATCTTTCTCAATTCTTCCATTGCTTGAAGTTGTTGCTCATTCTCCACCCTTAATCTTTCTGCATGTTGCCTCATTTTCTCCCACTGTGTATCTTCTTCATCTCGTGCTGTAAGTTCATGATTTCCTTCAGATGTATCATCATATTCAAGACCTTCCTCATAGAGTGTTGCCCCTTGTTCATCTTCATATTCTCTCCTTTTTCTAGATTCAAACTCAACCATGTGCTCATCAGCTTTCCCAAGGTCTACTGGGTGGGAAGATTTCTCCTCCCCTCAGGAGTGTGGAACTCTTTAGATGGTCTCTCTTTGTTTGCAAGCGTATCATATGAATTATGTGTATCTAGCAACAACCTTGATGCTTTGTTCTTTTTTGTTGTGTCCAAGTCATTAAACACTTTCTTACCTTGATTGTTTTTGTAGTTTGACTTTCCTTTATTATCAGGACCATCCCCCTCTTTGTACAAATATCTCCTTCCTTGCATGTTATGAGAAACTGTGATGGTTTGAACTCTAGGTTGATTCCTTTCTGATTTGTATTTTATTGTATCAGTCTCAATGTTTTTATTCATTCAGAGTCGTCACCCACTTTTTCTAAAAGTGAGAAAAGATTTTGTGGTTATCTTACCCAGCGGAGTCGATTTCTTTCAAATTTCAATTATGGTTTTCTTTAGTGACTTTATATGGAAAGGTTGTCTACTATTAGACAATTCTCTACTTTTCCCCAGCAGAGTCACCAATTTGTTGGGTCTCAAAAACTTTGGTTTGAATGAACCACGAGAGGTTGCCAAACTCTCACTACGTTATTGGTCAACTAACAAGGCCAACCAGTATGGTTGAACCCTCTACTCTTAAGGCTCTACTAGAACTAGGTGGGTACACCTATACGAACAACACAGATTTTGAATTTATGCTTCCTACTTGATCTAACTATCCACAAATGGCAATTTAACAGTGGAGAGATATGATCCTACTTTGGTATGAATTGTATATGCAATATCAAGGTATATGAATTAATATGTTCAATTAAGAGATGTCAAGTGAAATGAATAAAACTAATGTAATGTAAATAAGGGAGACTAGTGCCTTATTGGGTAAAAAAGGAGTCAAATGAAAGCCTTTAATGAATGGTTTCTATCTAGCAGGTTCTCTAATTGTTTGCCATATAACTATGAATTTACAAATGGTATAAACATGCAAGAATGTACTTGATAAACTCTAATTGAGGTAGAATATCAAATATAACTATCTGATTCTTCTTACTGATCCAAATGACATTCCCAGATTACTCTAATTGATTGAAAGGAATTTTAATTCTTCTTTAAAGAATCCAATGAACCAAATCACACAGAAACAACAAATGTGTACTGATAAATAGAATATATACTTGATACTTCAATTTAAACAATCAAGGAACATCAGATTGGAGACAATCAGATAATCACAAGAATCCAACAAACAATTGATGCCAAGATGAAATCACCAAATTCATAGTTTTTCATTATCTTTCTTGAAATTCATACATGCAACATAGCCTCCTTTAATGTCATCATTTCTGAAAATATAATGCTTATAGTAGTTTATCCTATTCTAACTCTGTCTTCTACTATCTTTGCTATCATCCAACAATGGATATTTATACATTAGTTTGCAAAAGGACGTGCCTTTTCGAAAAGTCTTAAGCATAAAATGTTTAACAAGCTTATCATTAACTAATTTTTACTAACCCACATATGAACAATAGACATATGTTCTGTATAATCTTGGCGCTCATGAACATCAACATCTCCCAACACATCATGGATCACAATCTCCATCATCATCATTCATTCGTTCTGCTCACATGCTTCATCCAACGCTATGTCTTTCGTAGTGGCTATCCTCAACATCTCTTGAAGTATTGTTTCACATTCGCTTTTCCATGTAGTCACTTCTTTCAATTTTCCTTCATCATCACATAACTTAGTCAATTTTTCTTCGGTAGCTTCTGTCAATCCCTACACATCCCCTTGAGATTCCTCAATGAAATCCTTGTGCCTATCCATGATGCAATTAGCATTTTCAATCTCTTCATTACTAGGAGTATCCTTTTAATCCAATTCGTCAAATTTTTCCTGGATTCTGCTATCCACTCTCCTATGCTCTTTTATTGCATCCACGTATTGTGAATGTTTTCCCCAGAGTTTATTTAACCAAGTGGTTAAAACAACCTACCTCCTTTTGATTATTGCAAAAAGTGCATCCATTTTCCCTTGAGAGTATGTAGTTGACCCTTCCCAATGGTCTTTTTTCTGTGCACTGTCACCTTGTGTGAGCATCTTTTTTGGCCCTATTATAGCACCTACCAAGTCTTTAAGGCATTCATTCTCTCTCAGCTTTCTCTCATTATTGGTTTTATACATCTGCCTCTCCCTAATCAATGCTTGGATTTGGGCTTTATTCAACTTGGCTATATTTATCCCAATGTATTCAGTTGCAATAGGATCAACCTCCCCAGCCTTCAGGGTCATGACATGTCTAAATGCCTTCTCAGTATCAATAACAATTAATTTCTTGTGAGGAGGATACAATGCCCAAATCATCAATTTTTCATCATGAGGATTGTATCTTGACCCTGTGTATACCTTCGTCACCTTCTCTATGCTAAGCTTGTGGGTAGCATTGCTATATTTTAAGAAACTATCAAAAACTAATGTGAAATTTAGGTCCAATCCTGGGAAAATCATAACACCTACCTTTTCTAACATCTCCCTTCCTTTTTTAGGGGTCATGTTAGTCATCTCTTTGTCTACCTCATCCTTTAAGCTTTTTAACAGTTGATCTTCATTTCCTGGAGTGACATTGTCAACCAGTCCCCTTATATCTTTCCCTTTTTGCTTATATAGATTTATTTTAACTCTGAGGTCTTTATAAAATCATCATCTGATATAAAAGACCTATAGTCTTCATGTCTCGTATCTATATCCATAGTTTCCTCAACATCTATTTCTGTGGTAACATAGGCATAATCTTGAGTCTTCATTCTTAATACCTTCCGGGATGAGCTTTGTGGCCTGTCTACTTCTGATATCCCGTTAATGGAGGATAACAACTCAACATCCATCAACTCCTGATCATGTTTCTCAATCACAATTTCTGCTTCCTCTTCCTCCAAGTTTTTGATTATGTCATCATATTTATAGGGTACATGCTAGTACCCTCCAAAATTTATTTTTTGTCTAGCAGAGTGGATATATCCCTCTGGATCAATTTTTTTTCTTACTGGTGCTCTTTTCATGTTGTAGTGCAATAGTTTATCCAGAATCAGATTGTAACTCTCCTTGGATAATATAGTAAAATCACCAAAACACAATGTACTGGGCATAAAGGTTTGTTTCCCATATGAACTTAAGTTCATAACACTAGAGAAATCCATTTGCCTAACAATTTCTAGGTATGCAATTCTATCCGGGACAGTTCTAGGCAATATGAATGGTGTATCCTCAAAACCATAAACCCTAATCATTGTGGCATTCTATAGGCAATACCAATCCCCTAGTTGTGTTTGATTGGTCCATTATAATCTCTAGGCCTAAGAAACATCTTTACTTCTCCAGATAAAGAATAATCACAAGGATGATTGAAAAATCTATAAAAGGGTTTCACAAAGAATTATTCAAAATGTAGGAAATTTGAATTGGAAAACCTGCTATCCAAAACAACAATCCATAATTGAACAGTCAATGGCCTACCTTCCTTGTCAGATTGTGAAATCTTCAGCTCCTGGGGCCATAAACCAAGCTCCTGACCAAAATACAACACTAAGTGCATCAGCAGTGAGTAATTCCTAAGATGCGGGACAGAGGCCCCATTCTTTATCACCATCAAACCTATGTCTAGCTCTTTAAGGACATGTGCAACATAATCAAATGATATTGAATTGTGATACTAAATTTCTATAGCAATCACCATGGGCACAACCGCCATATTCTTAGGTTCCTCCATCCCCAATACTTGTCCTACTAAATAGTAAGTATATTTCAAGTAGGGTTCAAAGAGATCTACATGAAAGGGTGGTCCCTCACTGTCTTCCATTGGAGTAGGTTTGCCATGACACCTAATTATGTGCAAAGGTAACCTCCACCCTTTATAAATGGTGTCCATCCTTCTAAACTCACTATCGAGCTCCTCACCTACTATTTTCTCACTGCATATTCCCTCCATCCTTAAAACCTCAGCTATTGCATTCTCAGATACATGTATCAACGGATTCCCTAACAAATCACATATAGATTTATTCTTCGAGTCATAATGTCCAGCTAGCTATTTTACCAGTTCGACATCAATAAAAACATTAGGGCACACCAATTTTTCCAAATTGAGCCTTCACGGGTTACACACTGGCTCAAAGTAATTTCTCCTATGGTAATGGAAATTGAATAATTGATATCCTCTAATTGGAGTCCAAACATCCCCTATAAATTTGCATTTATCATCAAATTTGTCAACTTCCACTTTGAGTTGTGCAGAATGCCTAGCTTTAGGCCCAGAACCAGGCAATTGGTCTATGAGGTCTTGATTTAATTTCCTTTCAATGCCCTATGGTTGTAATTCAGTCTTTTGTTTCTTTGCTTTTGATTGACTACCCTCCCCGGGTTTTCTTCCCTTTAGTTTTCCTGAACTTGTGCCTTCCATCTTCAAATTTTATGAATTCTGAGAGGATGAGAAACTTACTGTAACTTTCTTACAAATCCAAGCCAGGTGAATGTCTTAATTGCTCTGTCAGTTCCCTTGCTCTCCTTCACTGCCAATTCTGTGAGACAATGATTTCAATTGAGCATATCCTTATATGCAAAATCCTTTATGTTTCGTGGTGCCATTAATGTCTTTACTGAGACATGAATGCTGCAAGTTTTTTAAAATTATCGTTGTCACATCAAGGCTCATATCAGCAAGACATTTTGAATCTCTGGCCGATCCATCTACTCAACGTTCACCCATCCGCTAAGACGTATTGCAGTTTCTTCGACATCACAATTCTCCTCGATAGTTTCTTTCTTTTTGCTTTTTATATTGCGATGACCTTCACCGAAACACATATCATGTAGAATTAATGAATCGGGCCAATGGTTCTTCACCTTTCTCCGAAATCTCTTCATCTTACCAAGATGTTTTCTTTGTTAACTTATGTCACCAAGACCAAGAAATTGTTCTGCCGACAGAATAATACTCACCATGATGTCTCTTAGATCTCCCCACGGTGACATGTCTCACCGATATTCCTTTTCTTCGGAAAGACAACGTGCATCATCTTCTCGACACCCTTTATCTCTGCATGCTTAGTTCTGTCGGTGTAACCCGAGGGGTTGGTAAGACTTTTCAAAACTCTCCCTGACATCATTTGTCTCACCGAGTGAGTTCTCCCTTTGTTTTATCGGCAAGACCAATAGCACTTCAGGCAGTGTTTTGAAATCTCTCTTTGATGACCAAAGTCTCTCCAATAGACTTCACTTTTCTCCAATCGGCAAAAGGTAACTTAGCTCGATATGACCTTACATCATTACGTTGATACCCTTTGTCTTGCTGATAAGAAATACAAACCCGCATTCTTTTGGCATATAATTTTATCGGTATAACCCTTCTGATGTCCTACCGATATACTGAGGATATGTATATTATCATCAATGAGACCTGCATCAACTTATGCTGATATTTTCATATGTTAAAGTTTTAATGCCAAATAAAATTTATGGGGCTTTATGGTAAAATTTAAATTGGATTTAGGTAAAAGATGCTATGAAAGGATTTTTATGTCTGTATTATGAACCTTTTTGGGAGACTAATAATCATGAAGGGTGAATGAAATTACCAAAAAATTTCAGTTCCAATAGGTCCCTCTATAATGACCTCTCTCGGTTTTTGCTATTTCAGAGGCATTTTCTTGTGGTGTCAAATGCAAGTAGTTGAAAGTTGCAAAGTTGTACAACTTTTATTCTACAGCTCATGTGACCAAGTGAACTGTTCCAACGTGTTTGAATAGGTAGTTTTACGCTAGGAATGGTTCTCTTTTGCACCCAAACACGTAGAGTTGCTCTGAGCTACGGTCAACCGGATTGATTCCTTAAGGGTCAGAAGTGGAAAATGGCTACAAATTTTAGCTTGCTATTACTTGAATACAGTGATTCTTAGAAACTTCTCATCTGATTGTACAAGATCATGTTGGGCCTCTCTACAATAATGTCTCTCATTTTTTTCTATCTCGAAGGCATTTTCCTGTGGTGGTGAATTTTCACTTGGGGAAAAAGGTTATCAAATGCAAGTAGTTGAAAGTTGCAAAGTGGTGCAAATTTCATTCTACAGCTCATGTGACCAAACAAACTATTCCAACGCATCTGAATAGGTATGTTTACACTAGGCATGGTCCTCTTTCACCCAAACACACAGAATCACTCTGAGCTACATTCAACCAGATCGATCCCTTAAGGGTCCAAAGTGCAAAATGGTTGCAAAATTAATTACGCTATTACTCAGATACCATCATGCTTAGAAACTTCTCATCTAATCCTACAACATCATGTTGGGACCCTCTATAATAGCCTCTCTCAGTTTTTTCTATCTCGGAGGCATTTTTTCTTGTGGTGTCCAATTTTCACTTGATGGAAAAACTGTCAAATGCAAGTAGTTGAAAGTTGCAAAGTGGTGCAACTTTTGTTCTACAGCTCGTGTGACCAAACAAACTATTCCAAAATTTTTGAATAGGTATTTATGCTAGCCATGGTCCTCTTTCACACCCAAACATGCGGATTCACTCTGAGCTACATTCAACTGGATCGATTCCTTAAGGGTGCAAAGTGCAAATTTCAGCATTCTATTACTCAGATACCATGATTCTTAAAAACTTCTCATTTGACCTTAAGAGATTGTGTTGGGCCCCTCTATAATAACCTCTCTCAGTTTTTTCTATCTTAGAGGCATTTTCCTGTGGTAGCAAATTTTCACTTGGCGAAAAAGTTGTCAAATCCAAGTAGTTGAGAGTTGTAAAGTGGTGCAAATTTTGTTATGTAGCTCATGTGACCAAACAAAGATCCAACACATCTAAATTATTATGTTTATTCTAGACATGGTCCTCTTTCACACCCAAACAAGCAGAATCGTTCTGAGCTATGTTCAACCGGATCAATCACTTAAGGGTCCAAAGTGTAAAATGGCTACAAAATTCATCATGCTATTACTCAGATACCGTGATCCTTAGAAACTTCTCATTTGATCTTGAGAGATCATGTTTGGCCCCTCTACAATAGCCTCTTTTGGTTTTTCTATCTCGAAGGAATTTTCCTATGGTGTCCAATTTTTACTTGATGGAAAAAGTGTCAAATGCAAGTAGTTGAAAGTTGCAAAGTGGTTCAACTTTCATTCTGCAGCTCATGTGACTGAATAGATTGTTCCAATGCATTTGAATAGGTATGTTTATGCTAGAAATGGTCCTCTTTCACACCTTAACAAATAGAATCGCTTCGAGCTACATTCAACCAGATCGATCCCTTAAGGGTCCAAAGTGCAAAATTGCTGCAAACTTTAGCATTCTATTACTCAAATACCGTGATGCTTAGAAAATTCAAATCTAATCCTACGAAATCATGTTGGACCCCTCTACAATATCCTCTCTCGGTTTTTGCTATCTTGGAGGCATTTTTCTGTGGTGTCCAGTTTTCACTTGATGGAAAAAATGTGAAATGCAAGTAGTTGAAAGTTGCAAAGTGGTACAACTTTTGTTCTGCAGCTCGTGTGACCAAACAAACTATTCCAACACGTCTGAATAGGTATGTTTATACTAGGCATGGTTCTCCTTCCCACCCAAACACATGGAATCACTCTGAGCTACGTTCAATTGGATCGATCTCTTAAGGGTCCAAAGTGCAAAATGGCTGCAAACTTCAGCATGCTCATATTTGGACACCGTGATGCTTAGAAACTTGTATAATCCTACAAAATCAAGTTGGGACCATTTACAATAACCTCTCTTAGCTTTTTTATCTTAGAGGCATTTACCTGTGGTGACAAATTTTCACTTGGGGAAAAAGTTGTCAAATGCAAGTAGTTGAAAGTTGTAAAGTAGTGCAACTTTCGTTCTACAACTCGTGTGACCAAATGAATTGTTCCAAAATTTTTGAGTGGGTATGCTTATGCTAGGAATGGTCCTCTTTTTCTCCCAAACATGCGAAATCGCTCTGAGCTATGTTCAACCGGATCGATCCCTTAAAGGTCCAAAGTGCAAAATGGATGCGAACTTCACCATGCTCATATTCAAACACCATGACGCTTAGAAACTTCTTGTCTAAGCCTATGGGATCATTTTGGGACCCTCTAAAATAACCTCTCTTAGTTTTTTCTATCTCGGAGGTCTTTTCTCATGGTGGTGATTTCTAGCTTGGGGAAAAAGTTGTCAAATGCAAGTAGTTGAGTGTGTAAAAATGACTTTTTAGCCATTCCACCAATTGTATCCTACTGTAACTTAGTGGAATGGCATAATTAGGGGTAGGTAACATATGTTCATGGTTTCTAGATCAAGGAAGGTGAGTTGAGTGGTTTGGTGTGATGCCCTAGTTGGCAATTTGATGAGTTTTGGTGAAATTCAATGGTCTAAGAGTGGAAATGGTTGAAATCCTTTGAGGCAATAGTTTGTGAGGTACCTTTAAGCATGTGCAGGTTTGTTTAAGAATTTTTTATGCATTGGAAAGGTGTTATGAGTTGTGGGAATAGTATTTTCAATAAACCCACCTGTTTTAGGCTTTTACCCATAACAACAAGGTAGTGAACTGTTTGATAAAATACTTTGGTAAACATGTATGAAAAATGTGGTAGCATAGACAAGGAAGTGAATTTTTTGAAAAAATTCCTCAAAGAAACATGGTCCCATGGTGATAGAATGTCATGAAAATCCATAGTTGTGAGGATTTATGACTTGAGGATTGTGATTAATGATTGGAATTGTGTTTAGTGAGATTGCAGGACCTCCCCTACTGCATCAATTTTTTAGGGTTTTATCCATAGTAGCAAGGTAATTAACTATTTTATATAATGCTTTGATAGACATGAATGAAAAATGTGGTAGCATATAAAAGGCAGTGAACTCTTTGAAAAAATACCTCATAAAAATGAAGTCTCATGGTGATGGAATGCCATGACAATCAAAAGCAATTTGATTGTCATGGCATTCTGTCACCATGATACCACATTTATTTGAGGCATCTTTTGAACTAGTTCAATGCTTTGTCTATGGCTTGTCATGGAATTCCATCACCACATTTATTTCATGCATTTTTTCAAACTATTCACTGTCTTGTCTATGCTATTGCTTACTATTATGCTTTTGATATATTTTTTCAAATCATCCATAGCTTGCTTGAAATCACTTGTTTTAGGATTTTAGCCATAGCAACAAGGCAGCAAACTATTTGAAAAGATTCTTTGGTAGACATGTATGAAAAATGTGGTAACATAGATAAGACAGTGAACTATTTGAAAAAATACCTCAAAGAAATTTGGTCTCATAGAATGCCATGATAAGAAAATGCAATTGGCAGCTGCTCCTAGTTATTAGTTATGCAATGTAAGGAAATTGCATAACTGCTTAGGTTGAATTTGTAAAAACTATATTGTAACTGAAATTTTGTCATTTATCAGCATGTAGTTATTAGTTATGCAAAGTGAAGTAATGCTTTGACTTTGAAAGATGTGCAATGCAATGTAATCAATAATATGAATATAAACTACAAAAATCCATTTTTTTGCAATTCATTAGTTCTCTATATGCTATGGAAATACCTTTCAATTTAAAAAAAAAATTTCTATCTCTTGTTCTACAATTTTTTCCAGTTTTTTCACAAACTATTATACTTTTGGTTTGTCAAAATTTTCCCCAAAATAGTTTTGCTGCTATGCATTGGAAGCATGACGCATACACGTGAATACACACAATATAGGTGAAGTATACATGTGAATAAGTGAATCATACACGTGAATAAGTGAGGCACAAGTAATTGAAGCCTTCCAAAGGATACAAACCACCATGAATGGAGATTATTTACACAATATGCTTTAGATGGGGATTATTGAACATTCGACAACAAATAATTAAGCATTAGATGTAATTAAAAGCCATGCCTACAACATTCAAGCATACAATTTACACGATACACATGATAACATCATTCAAGAATGGCAGTAGAAAAATATGATTTTCTTTAATCAAAAAGCCAAAAGGCTATACAATGATATATATTGATAAAAGTATATAAAATATATCCAAAAAAACCATATACGCTTAGTACAAAGGAGCCATATTGACATAAAATGTCACGTATATATCGATAATACAAAATATATGTTCCAAAATGCCACATAGGCATACAACAAACAACACTAATACATAGTCATTTCCCTCCAGAGGAAGGAAATAGATCCCGTGCTACCTTCAAAATTTGGTTGGATGAAGTGATTGTTGCTTCTCTTGTCATTTGAACACACTCGCTAGTCCTCCTCTCTTCACTCTGGACCTTCAACTGATACAATAAAAAGTAAAGATGTTAAAACATATAAATTGAATTATGGAATGGCATATAACAAAATGTATAATCACTTACCACATACATATGGTCATTATGCACATTTACAACATCACCACATCCATGATCTGGAGTGACAACCACCTATAGCAACCATAAAGATAGAAATTAAAATACATAAAAGTATCATGAAATTTTTCTATAATAGACCATAAAAGAGAAAATATAATGTCAAATCGACTAATCTATTCCATACCTCTCTCAATGGATCAAAATTGGCTATTGTTGCAGCAACTCCATGGTCCATCATGCCACCAACATCACCAAGGTTGTCTCTTTTCAACAACTACAAATGAAAAACTATCTTAGGTATCATGTCTATATAAATACCAAGAGGGGATAATGGAACATAAGGTGAAATAAGAGAGGGTAATGGGATGGGAATAGAAGGGTGATGCAAAGAGGGGGTTAAAACTCATTCAAAGTAACAACTTGCATTCAAGAGGCATATAACAAGGTTAAAATTGCCTATTAGAGTAATCCAAACAATCTTCAAAGCTTGACAACAATCAGGAGTCTAGTTTCTCACTTTCACCCATGTAACCTAACAGTAGTGCAAACTTAATTTTTGTCCTTTAACTCCCATGCTTTCCAAAACACTTGACAATTAGAAGGTGTATTAAAATACCCATTTGATAGTTATACAACATATCTCTTAACCAAATACAAGTATTTTGGACCAATCCCTTGAAATTAGACCCTCAACACTGTCCTAGGCCATGAATTAGGCCAAATTTACAAAGCAACATACCTTTAGACTTAAAAAAAACCCTTGAAACCCTGGGGTAGAATTTCCTATGCCCTCAAACCTCTAAAAGCACAATCAACACCCAGGGTTGACACCTCCAACATAGCAAACTCCAAAACCCTCAATTTCATGCCAAGTCAAGAGGGTTTATTCAAAGTCCCACTTGCACAACCTCCTAGACCATGCCATCAACTCATACATGTATATTCTAAACCCAATATGCTCAAAAGTTGGAGAAAAATCCACACTCTCATTGATTTCCACAAATGCTAGACCCAAGGCTCCATCTTCATGTGTTTTTCTTCACAAAACTCATCAAGACAGTAGGTTTATCGCTTTAGTTCCTTCTCTGCAACTCTAATGATGCAACCTAGAACCTAATCAGACTCCATAGGGACCATTACACTATTTACAATAGGTATAATCAATGTAAGGTCCCTTAATCCATGATTTTGGTTACAAAACCCTCAAATAGTGTGTCCTCGGCCTATAACAGGAAAACAAGGATATTTACCACAAATCACAATGGATCTCCCTCAAACCTATTCCAAAAGATTTTTAACACCTAACACCACAAATTAAAATGATTTACATGGCACAATCAAACTAGACGGGCTCGTGCATGCCTACAAATGAGAAGAAAAATTAGAAATTTGATGAAAAACAAAAATATTCTTATTGCCAATGCTTCAGACTTCAAGCCAACATTAAAAAATGAGTTTTCATTCCTTTTTAAAGGCTTATCCTCATCAAACCAATCTCCAAATTCCTTACAACTAATTTTTAAACCTCTCATGACCGTTGCATTACAAATTTGGCACTTTCAAGTTTTGACTCTTTATTGTTTCCTAGACCCTCTTAAAGACCTAAACTATTAAAAATAGTCTAATGAGACCTTATTCAACTAATAAATGATAAATTACTCAAGAAAACATCATCCTATCTACCTTGACACCCCTTGTCAACTTCGACAATTCCTTCCACATGATTTGCAAACCTTACAAGATGAATACAAAAACCCCTTAAATTTGATCAATTACAATAGAATGGTCACATTGGACCTTATTAAGACTCAAGAACTCAACTCAAACATCCTAACACACCTTTCCTATTAGGCACTTAATGAAGAAATATAGAAAAGAGTGGTGCCCCTACACCAAAGGGATTAATGGAACATAGGATGGGATAAAAAATATATAGGGTGGACAAATAAAGGTTAATGGGATCTGACTATTAGGGAATAATGCAACATAGGGTGAATTGGGAGGTGTCTAGGGTTTGACTATAGTACACGTAGTGTGAACTTGACCTGTGTGTAGAAATAATAGAGAAGAGTTATCTAGGATGAAACATGGATAAATATGGTATAACATAGGATGATATAAAGGATCATAGGGTGGAACATATGGGATCATGTAAAATCTAGGGTGAAGTAATAATGGGTACAATAATATGGGAGTAGAAGGACATAATGACACAAGCATGGACTAGAAGATACTAGTGGGATGGGATCATGGAAGATCTAGGGTAAAGTAATAATGGGTACAATAAGATGGGAGTAGAAGGACATAATGACACATAGCATGGACTATAAGATATTAGTGGAAAATAGGGTGAAATATTAAATGGTATGGGATTAGGAAGGAATAAAGGAACAAAAAGTGAATTTGGAGAACATAATGTGAAATGATCAAGGAATACAAATGCAATGTTTGTGTTTCTCATCAATTTTTTAGATTTGTATATATGTAAAATTATGAAAACTAGCTAACATAGATTTACAACACCATTAATGAATAAAGGCTACCTAAGTGTACATTTTTTGAGGATATGTATCGTGAGGTGTGGAGGAAGAAGGTGCACTAGGAAACTGTTTGAAATCCAAAGCATGTTATGAGACAAACATTCAAATATAACATTCAACTATTCAAATGCAATGATAATATCTTTAATACTAGTTGCATACTTGTGGACTCATCGTCGAGAATGTATAAGGGTTTGAAGGAATAGAGCATGCCTCATGAATAGTGCAACCCTAGAATTTCATCATATCAAAATTCAACTAATTTAGTTATTCTTAAATTTAAAAATATAATTTAATAAACATTAAAATAACTTGCTCAATTTTACCTGAGTTTCAATGTCGAATGTATCATTCAGAATATCATCTATGAAAGTCATCGCCTCTGCAACTGATGTAGGTTGTGTAGCTGCATTACGAGCACTCTGATAATTGTACGTACAAACAACACCACAAGTGCCACAATGGTGGGGTGGAGCTTGGGGCCTACACGTCTCCTCCACACCAGGCTCTAGTAGAGGACTCACAAACTGTAAAATGGTTTGGGTGAGTGAGTCAATCGACTTTAGCGTGTCCACCTCTACACTGTCCTTAAGAATGAAAGGAACATAAACATGCTCCACCATGGGTCTGGCCAAGGCTATCATTGCCAATTGTGGATTACGTCGTTCAACAGGTCTATCATGTATGGAGCCCCCACCTCTACCTTGAAATTCTAAGATGTCAAAATAGTTTGTCATTTTATTGAGGATAAACTCGCAATAGAGTTTCCTCAAAAAGTATTGCGGCACCTCATGGTTATTGCATGGAGGTTTGTCAAATACCATCCACCACCACTCCCAAAATTTGTTTTTAATTAACTCATGATGGTACTAATGGATGGGGAACCTCCTGCATGCATGAGAGAAAGGTTCATTGGTTCTCGGGTCTATAAATAGGGCACACAAGTTAGTTTTTCTAGTTATTTGTTTTTTGACATCTGCATATGACAAACCACTAGCATAAAATTGTCTCATCTCATGCCTCTTATTTGACCAAAAATTCATTTGCTCACTCATTTCTCCTACATGAGTTACAATTGACTTCAATGATTCAACAATCCCTCTCCTATAAGGGTGGGTTTCTACATGCTCGGTTAATGTTCCAATTAATTGTTGAATGCCTCTTTTATTGTTTTCAATTTGATTTTGAACATTTTCTTGTGTTCCTTGAGGATTCCTATGAATTGATGGATAGGTTTTGGGTTTTTCTTGTATAGGAGGCTCTTCGTGAGGGGGTGATTGTGAATTCTCAATGTTTCGAGGTGGAGATCCATTCCATGAGAATTAGAAAAAAGTTTTATTATAAAAACCTATTTAAATTTTCCTTCTAAATAAAATTCAAAACAAATAGAATAAAAATTCATACCTTTTTTGCAATCTTCAACTTCTCTAACATGTTGGCGGCATCCTCATGGAAAATGGAAAGCTAAGGATGCAAACAATGGAGGAGATTTGGTGAGCGCAAGTTGCAAACCTTAAATACTCTTTCTCAAGCTATGGGTTGAAGAGAAATGAGGGTTTGAAACCTGATTTTTGAATTTTATGTCCACTTTTCAATTTGGCACACGTCAAATTTGGTGTGCACCAAATGGCTTATTTCAAGCTTTTTTTGAACATTTTTCAATTTGGCACCTAAATTGTGTCACAGATTGGTGCACTTACCCTTATGGGGGTAGAAATATCAAAATGAGGGTTTGAGAGAGGTAAAATCCTATATAGCCACCCCTATTGTTTGAAGATGAAAATTTTTAAAAAATAAAAATAAAATAGTTTAGACATGTGAGTTATAGAGCAATGTTTTGTAGATCTAGAAACCCACTTCTCAGTCAAGGGCATCCTCACCCTTGACTATAAATTTAGCTCCATATTTTTATAGTAGGTGCACAAATATCTTCCCTTCTAAGATCTATTATCGTTCTATCAAATTTTAGTTTCATCAGTATGAATAATTTGTATTTTCATATTAGGAGTCATAGCCAATAAGGTCAATAGACTCATATTAAATTGAATAAAATTTCATAGAAACAAAAGAACCACATCTAATCTAGATTGTATCTCCTTCTATGTTTTCAACCAATTTTGACAACCTTGTTGGCTTGGACCCTAATGTTGGTGCAAAGAAAGATTTATTTCGGTTAATCTTCTTGTTAGATATAGGATCTTTTTTTACATCATATTTGGTGAACCTGACATGTTCTACACTTGTAAAATATTTTATTTTTCCTTGCATATACTTAAATATGAATTTCTAATCAAATTTTAAGACTTGAGTCTCTTTAAATTTGCAAGAAAAATATGTGTTATATTGAGAAAAAAGTGTTATTTCTTTGTTTCTTGCAAAAAAATCAAACCTTGTCTGATTTAAATTTCAATTATATTAGATCTATAGTTAAATTTTGTATTTTATAAGTTATTCATGAATTGGTTGAACATAATAGAATATTAGAATAATTGGAAACACTAGTTCATTGCATTAGGTTATATTTTTAAACAAAATTGGGAATTTTGTAAATTTCTCTATCATGTATAGTATTAGACTTGGATTGTCATAGTCTTAGGTCTTTGTATGTTATAATACCTTTTTCAACTTTCAAAATCCAATAAACTTGCATCTCGAGTCAAGGGCTCTAACTCCCATGACCTACTCATTTGTGCTCATTTTTGTTGTGCCAAGTTGATCTTGGCATCCTCTGCTCAAATATAGACTTTGTTTCTAGGAAATTTTCCTATAATAGCCCTAATATATTGTTTTAGATCAACTTTATGTTAAGGAGATAAAGCATAAAAAATTAAACATTTTACTTGGTATTTTATCTTTGATTTCAAAGAATTTTTTTATTATATCTCTAATCTCTTGGAGGATTTAAAGTCATCAAATCACATTGGGTATCTTTCTAGAAGAGTTAAATGGATTTAATGAGCCTTTTAGTAGTGATGATTTTGATATGATAGATGAGGCCCTTCAAGACTTCGTGTCATCTTAATAATCCTCTAAGACTCTTGAAAATTCAATATGTCAAATATTAATAAATATAGTATAGTCGATAACACCACAACTAATTATTTATCCTCCTTCTCACAAACCTTGTAGTTGTCAAGACAAAGTTGTTGGTGCAATTTGAGTTTTAGATTATCCTTACAATTTTATCACCTAAAGACACTTTAAATCACAGCTGCTTATTTTTTAAACCAGCTTTAGAAATGTTCAACTTGTTCCTATGTCAATCCAAAGAATATAATATTTTGAAAGGTGTAATGGATATTTACCTAAGAGTTATTACTAGCAAGATGAATATGATGAAATGCAGAACAATTAAATCTTATAATAGTCAACACATAGAAAGTTATGTAGTCTACTACCAAATCTAAGTATTCTATTATAGAAAGATAGAGCGATAGGAAGATGATAGAAATAGAGCGGCAAGAATGCACTAGGAACCAAGTCAAGTCACTTATGTTTTAGTCCTTAAAATTACTATTTCAGTCTCTGTGAATTACAATAGATAGAAAATGAGCACAAAAAAACTTAGAAACCAAAATATCTTATTGAATAGACCATATGGAAACTATATTTGATTGAGTTATACAATCTAGCTCCTAGACTCTCCACAATTCAAATCAAACTATTAAATCATTCAAAATTAAAGTTTCTTAAATGACATAAAATCAAAACAAAAACATTCATATCACGACTATTTATATAGAATGAAATTGAATTAATGAAGAAAAAAAAATCAACTAAAGATTATCACTGTTGTTCTCCAAGGAGAAGGCGCTTGCTCCTAGGTTGTAGGTTGAATCGATCAATTGCGCACGAAACTTCACAAAACTCAAAAAATTCTTTGATCAATGAAGAAAAAGAAGATTCTCAATATATTATTATGTTATCCAAAATATAGAGTTTCATACATATTTATAAACATGTAGTGACCAAAATTCAGTCATGTGGCCTATGGCCCATAACTGTAGAAAAAGATTCATTTGATAGAAAACATAAAAAATAAATGACTTAAGTCTTTTTTGCAGATTAATGTGTAACAATATTTTCCATTAGCCTTAAACAAAAAAGCTAAACATAAGAATAATAGATTTTGTCCATTATCCCTAAACAAAAAGACTAATCATAGGCCCTAGAATTCCCTCCTTTGTACATTTTTTTGCTACACAGTTAATAACAAGAATGTTTGTTCACAAGTGCAACCATTTGGATTAGATTTCCATTAATCAAATAACTGAAAACTCATTAAATTTTCTTCCTTCAAACATAGAAATCATCTTTTATCTTAAGTTGTTAATAAATGGCATGGTAAGAGGATTAAGCTAAAATTAAGGAATGATTTTTGATAGTAAAAGGGGTCTTTAGGAATAATAATATAGATAAGTTTTTGGCTCATTATTTTTCCCCCATCTAAAGGTTTTGCATGTCTTCATGCAACATAAACAACTTACAAACCTAAAGGAATTCATTTGTTGTAGGTACAGTTGTCAATTTGTTCACAATTGCCATAATCTCCCGTTGGCACTTGTTCTTGAGTGATTCTATGACTTGATGGTGTGCCTTCATGGAGATACTAGAATCCTATGTCTATGCCATATTCCTCAATTATTTTTCCTATTGTTGCCTTATTTCTGAATTCTCCTGTAATTGTTCCTATAATCCCTTGAATTCATCCTTGAATTACATGATTTCAATCATCAAGGTCCTTATTTCCTCGTTTTGTTGATTAATTTTATCCTCAAAACTAGGATATTATATGTGTAGGGGTTCCACATAACATACATTCTCTAGGGTATGACTACATTCCTCATTATTTACGTCACGGTCAAACTCTCGATATTCCTATCGCTCCATTGGCTTAACAAAAATTTACACTTGAAAAGAGTTCCCTCCTTCTGATGCATGCTCAACTTCTTATAGCCCTATTTCCTATAAGAAATGTTCTCCCTTTGGTTGAGGCCTTTCTTCTTGTAGGTAATTTTCCTCCTCTACTATTGGCATATCCTTCGTATAGAAGGAGACTCAACTTTATCTTTAATTTATGTTTTTTTATTCACCATCTACTCCTTCATTTTTTGCCACTTTTTCCCACACCATTTTGTGCCTATTTAGTCTTTACCTTTGGGTAGGAAATGAGCAAGAATTTTTGTATTTGGTATTTCCCCCTTCTATAATTGGGTTATCATCCCCAATTTAACCCATGCTACTAGTGACAGTAGCAAGATTCTATATTACAACTCCCCCATATTCCATGGATTCCATTTGAGCAATATTATGCTCAACATCAATGATATTCACTATGTCATCTGGTACTTCACTCATATTACCAAGGGTTTCATCTTTCTTTGGTATAACCTCATCCAAATCATCTAGATTTTATTTGACACCTGTATTTGTATTTCTCTCAACATTTTCATCAACAAGAACTTCGGTGAGAATTTCCCAGTTTAAAGGTAAAAAAGCTGGTGCTAATCCCTCAATAATGAGTAACTTAATAAGGTCACCTAAAGAAAGGGAATTCATTTTACCTTTCTGTACTTCTTTATTCATTGCTTTCAAGGAATGAAATAGTTAGTAAGGCACATTGACAAGGTCTGACTTTCATAAATGATGCGGAAGATGGAATTGGTGTGCAAACACATAGGCATATCAACCTTGACATGTAATATAATGCATGATTTTTTTTGCAAATTCATACCGAGGTTTAGGCAAAGAAGTTTCTTTTGTACCTTACCCATGGACAGCCTCAATCTTCTCACCTCATTATAGAAACTGCTATCAAATGGGTTGAAGATCATGGATATGGATTGAATGCATAGGGAAGAAGTCTTCACCTAATAGTAGCAAATAAAAGACATGGAAAATTTTTGAATTGATAATAGAAATGTAACTCTTTGTAGAGTGACCACATTCTTCTTAAATCCCCTAGAAAACTCTATTGCCAATTGATCATCATATCTTTCAACTACCTACAAAAGATATGCCAATGATCCTGCATAAAGGTTTTGTAAACCTCTTTCACATCTCTTAACTTGTATATGGTGGTGGGTTCATGCTTGATATGGGGGCCCATTGTAATATAATAACAATGATGTGGAGTAGTAAATCTAACAACAAAAAATCTAACAGTGAACAATGAAAATGCTAATGGTAGAAATGGGAGAAATGGTTGGGGATGACCCTAGTGACCTCATAGTAATAATGATAATGATGAGAGATAAATCAAGGTAAGGGTTAATGGTGGTGGTTGCTCATGGTAAATAGATCTAACATGACCTTTCATAGGTATGATATCACCATCACTTGGATTTTCCCCCTAGCTAAAGGATAAATGACATCCTTGTCATACCACCATAATTAACCATTAAAATGAGAATACACCTAATATAATTTGAATAAAAAGAATAAAATAAGCATGATGTTGCCAAATAGGAAAATTTGTGATCCAACGTGTGCGGAGGACAAGAGACCATGGAGAAGCTAGAGAGTTGAGGTGTCAAGAATAACAATAGGTTTGTGCAATAGGACCAAGCATGTTGTTGAATGATGCAATCAAGTTGATGTGGAGTTTTCTTTCAAAAGAGAGAAAATAATGTTAATGTAAATAGTTGAGAGGAACAAGGCCACCCAAGTGAATTATGGGAGCCAAAAATCACAACCTTGAAAAAGCACAAGGAACACATAAAACTACATTGATTAAAAAAATCAAAGGCGAGAGAAAGATTTGTGCTATAGGAAGTGGTTCCTGGTTCCTATCACAAAAATAAAATGAGAGGAAATTAAAGAATAAAATAGATCCCTATTGCACCACAAAATGGGTAGAAATAGGAAGGGAAAGTCCATGTAACTAGTGATGCCACTCCCTACTTCTTACCAATAGTTGTGTCCTTGCTCTCCTTCTTTATCTTTCTCTTTCTTCTCTCTCTTTTTTTAATGATGTTAGACCAAAAATATCTCATTTTTCAAACTAACATCACCTAGAGGTGCTGGAAAAAATAGTTTTCACCTTTAATTTTATTATGTAGTTTATACATGTCGGTCACTTGGTTTTCAAGTATTAGGCAACCAATAATGAATGAGGGTTTTTCTTGTTGGATCTTATTGCATTTTTTAATATATTGGAAGTACCTATGAGGTACCTAAAGAGGTGACACAAACTCATGATACAACATTGAGTTCCTTCATCAAAATAGATACAAAATATTATTTAGAAATAGGCCACTTGTATAATTTTGAGCGATGCCCATTGACACCAAGAGCCATATGATCAAAATTTATGGTGTGAAGCTTGACTATACTATTATCATAAACAACCTCAATCTCATAAGGCCCTAACCATCTTGTGTGGAACTTTCCTTTAAAATCATGGAACCTAGAATCATACAGTAGTGCCTAGTCACTTGGATGAAATGATCATGCCAAAGAGCATGATGTTTTTGAACTTTCTCTACATGGAAAAGATCATACTGTTGAATTTCATCCAAGGAATGAGTTTGAACAATTTATTATTTTTAACCATCTATTAGAATCATTCCTAATTGTAAAGCTATATGTATAGTCTTTATCTTAAACTTAGTGTGCAGAATTGCTTTCTTACCAAAAACAATCTCATATGGTATAAGACTAGTGGTGGTATTTAATGTGTTGTGATATGCTCATATTGCTTCTGGAAGTCTTCCTACCCAATATTTCTTGTGAAGGGCAACAATTTTTGTCAAAATGTTCTCAAGCTCTTGATTGCTTACTTCAACCTACCCATTGGCCTAGGGGTGATATGGCGAGGAGTTATGCTGTTATATATCATACTCTCAAAGTAGAATAACAATCAACTTAGATGTAAATTGAGGTCCTTGATCAATAAAAATTTTGTGAGGGATGTCAAACCAAGTAAAAAATTTAGAATATAAAAAGTCAGTAACTTTAGTATTTATTGCATGTTTCAATGCCACAACCTCTATAAATTTAGTAAGATAATCAATGCAAACCAATACATATTAATTATTTCTCAATTGGGGGTTAATTGGCCTTTTCAAAGAGTTCATGAGACAACTGGGGTTGTAGAGAAATCTCATCAGAACATGTGGGTCACCCCATACATTGGGATTTATCACAATGTTACACATACTTTTTACAATCTTTATGAAGTGTAGGCCAATAATATCCAATAGTTAGGATTTTATTGGTAGTCCTCTAAGCTAAAAAATGACCTCTGCAAGGATCTGAATGGGATGATCGAAGTATATAGAAGACATCATCTTTAGCTACATATTATCACATGATTTTGACAATGCTAGTGTGGAATAAGAGTCCATTAATCTATGTATATTGACCACTTAGTGCGATAAGTTTTCGATGATCTTGAGGAGAGAAGTGTTGGGGAAACTTGCAAGTGACCAAGTAGTTTGCATTGTTTGTAAACCATAGAATCTTAACTAAGATAGAAAAAACATGCTCGTCAGGAAAAGCATCATTAGCAAGCATAGGTTCACTCTCACATTACAACCTAGATAGAAAATTTGCAACCACATTTTCTTGATTAAGTTTATCAAGTATGGTTATATAAAATTCTTGCAATAGAAGTAACCATCTAATTAATCTTCTTATAACAACTAGTTTATTCATTATAAAATTTATTGCAAAGTGATCTATATGGAAAAATACTTTATAACCAGTTATGTAATGTCAAAATTTATTAATTGTATAAACAACAATAAGAATTTCCTTTTTAGTAACATGTAGTTTATTTTAGCACCTATAAAATTATTACTATTACAATAAATAAAATAAAATAATGTTTCCTTCTTTTGACCAAGGAAAACTCCCATTGAAAAATTGGAAGCATTGGTATGGATATGAAAAGGAAGCTCCTAATTAGCCCTCATAATACTGGTGTGGTCACAAGATTCTCCTTGATTCTCTAAAAATCTTGTTATTATTCCCGCATCTAAGAAAAATTATTATCTTTGCTAAACAAAACAAAAAGAGTTGCAACAATCTTACTAAAGTTCTTAATAAAACACCTATAATATCTTGCATGTCCTAAAAAGCTACAAACATCCATTTGAAAAAAAGTAAAAGGAAAATATTGAATTAAACTACACCTTCTTTGGGTCAACTTGAATACCTTTAGAAGAAATATAGTGTCCTATTACTATACCTTTTGTCATCAAGATATGACTCTTTTCATGACTCAAAGATAAATTAGTATCTTGACATCATTGTAAAAAAATTCAAGATTCTTTTTGGCTTCCTCATAGGTATCACCATACACAATAAAAGTGTCCATATAAACTTTAACACAATCATGAATCAAATAAGAAAAAATACTTAACATTACCTTTTTGGAAAGTAGGAGGGGCATTACACAGACCAAAAGGTAAAAAAATATAAGAAAATTTCCCCCATGGATAGGTGAAGGTTTTCTTATCTTGATCCTTAGGTGTGATGCAGATTCGATTGTAACCACTGAATCCATCTAGGAAGGAGAAGAATTTCTTACTTGGAAGTGTATCCAGAACTTGGTCAATAAAAGGTAATGGAAAATGATCCTTTTTAGTAGGTTTGTTAAAGGCTCTATAATCAACACATATCCTCCATTTACCATTTTTATTAGGAACTACCACCAAAGGGGAAACCCATTAACTATCAAAAAATGGATATACAAATCCTACATTTAATAAGTTTTGTAATTTTTCTTTTACAATTTCTCATAGGATTGGGTTTAACCTTCTTTGGGGTTTCCTAGCAGGATGACTACCTTCCTCTATGTAAATGTGGTATGTCCACGTATCTAGATGTATACCACAAATATCTTGATATTCTAATGGAAATGTATTTTTGTCATTTCCTAACATAGAAATTAAATATTTAATTTTTGCATCACTTAAATTGAGATTAATATATAAAGCACACCTTGGTAAAATTTTCATTGATAGAGATTTTGTAGGTAAATCTATAGCATGTATTTGTCCGGTGGATGGTGAAAAAGTGTCAGAAAGAATGAATAGACTATATAAATATTTTTGTGGAAGCAATTGATGTAATGTAATAAAATTTTGAAGTGATTGTGAATTACTTAATAGAGGAAAGTTCCCAAATGGATAGTTATCTAAACAAGAATAAAAGAAAATATTTCTAAAACATCATTAAACACATCAATTTTGAAATAAATTGGAAAAAATAGTATCCTTTGATAATTCCTCCATATCAAGTGCTTGATTAATTGTCAATATAGGAAAAGATTCCTCCAAATCACTATCAACCCATAAGGGATCTTCAATCTTCAATAGTGGTTGTGCAAGAGAGTACAAGGAAAATTGTTTCCTCTATTCCCCATTAGAAATAACCATATTAGCTTATTGATAGTTGATATAAGCATCCAAAACAAACAACTATGGTATTCCTAAAATTAGGAGGTATCAGGGTATGTGCAAGATCATCATGCAAGATCATCATGGAAAAAATAGGCCCTTAAGTGGCGATGAAAATTCAAAAAATTAGAGTTAGGCAACTTGATGCAAAAAAATTGAATAATTTATCTATACTATTTCAAAAATAAGTAAGAATAGAATCGATAGAAAATTGAATGTAGTTTCTAAACTACTAGGTCTATTTTAAAAAAAAATCTATTTGGTGAAAATTTGAAATTTGAATGTAGTAGTACTTAAATTTCAGGGAAAAAATAAGTAGGTGTCTATCTGACCACCCTAACCACAATAAAATGATAATATTTTTTTATAAGATTTTAGATATAAGTATATGACTCATGTCCCGATGTGATGCATATGTTTTTGTAAATTTTTTCCAAGTAAATAATTAAATATGAATTTTTTATTACAACTTTTAAAAAATATAAAAACTCGTATGTCTAACCACCTTAACTTGGTCAAGACTTCATGAAATTCATTTTTTTTATCCTATAGTATGTAAAGCATAGAATGTGACACAAGTTTTGGATTCAAAAAATGTGATACCGTTTGAAAGCTATAGATGTTTTTCAATCAGCCCATCAATCGAGACTTTAGTCGTAATTCAAATAGAAAATGAATAATAATTATTTATTAAATTCAAAGTAAAGCATAATTTATATTGGTGGAAAGATGAGAATCTCCTTTAAAAACCCTTTTCGTATCATCAATTTAGGGTAAACAAAAGTTTTCAGCCACATGAGCCATCATATCACTTCCATATGGCCACTTTTTGGCCCATCATGATCCTACACATACCCATCACCCAAGCTTTATTTTAGGTTGCAAGATCATGAAATCAATAGGATATTCCCAAAAGCCAACAAAATAACATCTTCTAGCAAACCTTCAATTTTGACTAGCGAGCGATCTACCATTTGTAGGACTATAGGTGTAGGCCTAAGTCCTTGAACACATAACTTCTCCTTAGTTTCATTGGTCATGACTGTGGCAATGGAAATAGTACTCCCCACCTTTGAGGGATGGAGCACAAGGGTAGGGTTCCTATTTCACACTTGCTACACTCAAGGACACCTTAGAGATCTCAATCCAATGAAGAAAAAAAGAAGAGATCTAACAATAGGGTATCCTAGGGTATGTTTAGAGGTTAATTGAGGCTAAATGAGGGGTTCCCCACCAAGCTAGAGCTTGGAAAAAGGTATGAAATTTGCAAGATTTAGTGATTGAACTCAATGATGCATAAAATCTCACTAACTGAACTATAAATGCAAATTAATTAGAACAACAAACTGGAAAAGTATAGAGGAGCACCTGTAAAATTGAGAGAGCTTGAATGGAGGCCTAAAAATATAAATAAACTAAAATTTAGGCCTATTAGGACTCATATGCTAGTCTGGTTGTATTAGTCCCAAATTTGGGTTTTTGTGCAAGAATTGGTTTCTTGAAAAAGGGTATCTGAAATTGCTAGAATATGAAAAATGACCTAAACTAGGAATCATATGCTAGGATTGTCATATGAGTCCAACTAGGTTTTTTTGGAACTTCAATGTCTAAGTCAGGTCTTCAATGTTTGCTCTATCCTTCCCAATTGATTTCCAAATTTGAAACCCTAATTTAGGGGTTGTAGGTGACTTTTTAGTGAAGATAGAAACCTTACAAATTAGGGGACAACTCCAACCACTTTCTCTAAGCTTGTAACCTAATCGTCAAGGGGTCTTCAAGCTCCAAGAAACCTAGATCTACAATCACACGTATAAAGAGGAGTAAAACTTGTTGATTTTTAGTAAATGGGGGTTTTCCTTGGTCAAATTCATTTTAGGTAATTAAAACAAATGATGTGACAATGAAATAAGGATATGAAACATGAAGCATGGGGCATTAATCATGAATGATGAGACCTTGAATGGTGTCTTGTAAATTTTTAATCTAATAGGAAATGGCCATGAAGGAGGTAGATCTAGATCTTGAGATAAGTGTAGAACAATGCTTGACCTTGGATCTTGAATGCAACATCACAACACTATCTCAATAACATGCTTGATGCTTGATAATCATGACATGATGATGGATCTTGGATTGCTGCAAAAATTAATGAAGAATTCTACTCTTGAATGCCTTAGAAGTGATCTTGAATTTTCTCTTGATGATCTTGTAAAGTCTTGGAATGCTTAACTATTGAGTGATTGACTTGATATCATGAAAGCTTCTTCTTTCTTAGGTGAAATAAGGATTTGAAATCTTTATATAGGAAATCCATCTAATATCCCATTAATTAGATCCCATAGGTCGACATACATGAAATTTGAAATTAAAACCCAAATTTTCTTGATGAAAACTCAAAAAAGGAGCCAAATGGGACTCATACGCCACCCCTAGCATATGAGTTCCACCTAGGTGGGACTCATATGCCCAAGGTGGTGTATGAGTCCCACAGGGCCATTTTGGAGAGAGAAAGTGTCAAGGTGATGAGAAATTAGGTTTATTTGATGCCTATGTCTGGTTTTTATTAAAATAAGCCTTGTGATGTATAATATAGGGTCTTAGGGGCCTATTAATGATGATATAAAGGTCATAAATGAAAGAGGACCAAAAATTCAATGTGTAACCATTCTAGTGTCTTAAAAACCATTCTTGGACTATCCCTAGCCTTCATGACCACTGCATTCTCCTAAAACCCTTCCTCCACACGTCCCACCTTAGTATCAACCTGATCAAAGTTCATAGCATAATATTTGGACTTGGAATCCCCAGAACCCACCTCCATGTCATTACCATCAATATAGGGCTTTGAATCATGTAGAATAATCCACTTGACTACCCATTTTCCTTTAGGGTTACCCTTCTTTCTCTTCTTCGAATGGGAAGCCACAAGAGAGGGAGAGTTGTCCTCACCTTCCTCATTCCACTCCACTTCCTCAACCACACTAGTATCCGAGATAGATGAGCTAGAATCCTCACTTAGAGTCTTCTCCTTGCCTTTAATTGAGGTGGAAGGTGTTGGAACTGTGAAATTTTGGCCATTTTATCCACCCTTCATTATTATTAGCCTCCCAAAAAGTTCATAAATACAGACACAAAAGTCCTCACATAGCATCTATCTACAAAATCTGGTTTAAATTTTGTCATAAAACCCCATAAATTTCATCTGGCATTGAAACATTGACATATGAAAATATCGGCATAAGTTGATGCAGGTCTCATCGATGATAATATACATATCTTCAATATATCGCCGAGACATTAGACGGGTCATACCGATAAAGTTGTACACTAGGAGAATGCAGGTTTGTATTACCTATCGGCAAGACAAAAGGTGCCGGCATGATGATGTAAGGTCATATCGAGCTAAGTTACCTTGGGCCGATTGGAGAAAAGTAAAGCCTATCAGGGGGACTTTGGTCATCAGAGGGAATTTTCAAAACACTGCCCGAAGCGCTATCTGTCTTGCTGGTAAAGCAAAAGAAGAACTCACTCGGTGAGACAAATGATGCCGAGGAGAGTTCAGAAGGTCTTACCGACCCCCTGGGTTACACCGATGAAAACTAAGCTTACGAAGATAGAGGATGTTGGGGAGACAATGTGTGTTGTCGTACTGAAAAGGAGGCGTATCAGAGAGACATGTCATTGCGGGGAGATCTAAAGACATCACAGCGAATATTATTTTGTCGGTAGAAAAAATTTCTTAGTCTCGATGACATAGGTAAATAAAGAAAACATCTTAGTGAGACAAAGTATATTCAGAGTAAGATAAAGGACTGTTGGCCCGATTCATTGAGTTTGAGCGATAGTTGTTTCGATGAAAGTTGTGGTGATATAAAGAGCGAAAGGAGAGAAACTATCGAGGAGACTTGTGAAGTCAGGGAAACTGCAAGACATCTTGGCGGATGGATGAACGTTGAACAGGTGGATCGGCCAAAGATTTGAAATATCTCGCCGATATGAGCCCTGATGTGACAGTGAGAGTTTTGAAAAACCTGCAGCATTCATATCTCGGTAAAGACATTAAGGGCACCACGAAACGTAGGAGATTTTGCATATCAGGGTATGATCAATTGAAATCATTGCCTCATAGATTTCAAAGCAAAAGAAAGCAAAGGAACCGGTAGAGCAATTAAGGCATTCACCTGGCTTAAGTCTGCAAAAATGTTACAGTAAGTTTCTCTCCATAACTCATAAAATTGAATTATGGAAGGCACTGTTTCAAGAAAACTAAAGGGAAGAAAACCTAAGGAGGGTAGCCAATCAAAAGAAAAAAAGCAGAAGACTGAATTACAAACAAAAGGTACTGAAAGGAAGCTGAATCAAAACCTCATAGATCAGTTACCTGATCCTAGACCAAGATCTAGGCATTCTCCACAACTCAAAGCGAAAGTTGACAAATTGGATGACAAATGCAAATTCATAGGGGATGTTTAGATTCCGATTAGGGGCTATGAGTTATTCATTTCCCACTATCACAGAAGAAATCGCTTTGAGCCAGTGTGCAATCCATGGAGGCTTAATTTAGAGAAATTGGTGTGCCCTAACATTTTTATTAATTTTGAACTGATAAAGATGCTAGCTAGACATTATGAACCGAAAGGCAAAGCGATATGTGATTTGTGAGGGAACCCGTTGATACATATATCTGAGAACACAATTGTTGAGGTTTTCAGGATGGAAGGAATATGCAGTGAGAAAGTAGTAAGCGAGGAGCTTGAAAGTGAGTTCAGAAGGATGGACACAATCTATAAAGGGTGGAGGTTTCCTATGCATAGGATTAGGTGTCATGGCAAGCCTATTTCAATGGAGGACAATGAGGGGACACCCTATCATGTCGATCTCTTCGAACCTTACCTCAAATACACTTACTACTCGGTGGGATAGGTATTAGGGATGGAGGTACCTGAGCATATGGCGATTGTGCCCATGGTAATTGCTGAAAACACTTAGTATCACAATTCCAGATCATTTGACTATGCTGGACACATTTTTAAGGAGTTGGATACGGGTTTGATGGCGATAAAGAGTGGCACTTCTATTCTCGATCTTAGAAATTACTCACTGTTGATGCATTTAGTGCTATATTTTGGACAAGAGTTAGGTTTATGGCCCTAGGAGCTGAGGATTTCACAATCCGACAAGGAAGGTAGGCCATTTCCTGTTCAATTATGGACTGATGTTTGGGATAGTAGGTATGCCAATTCAAATTTCTTGCATTTTGAGGAATTCTTTGTGAAACCCTTGTATAGATTTTTCAACCATCCTAGTGATTTTTTTTATCTGAAGAAGTGAAAAGATTTCTTAGGCCTAGAGATTACAATGGACCAATTAACCATAACTGGGGGGATTGGTACTATTTAGAGAATGCCACAATGATTAGGGTTTATGGCTTTGAGGATGCACCTTTCATTCTGCCTAGAACTGTCTTGGATAGAATTGCATACCTAGAAATTGTTAGGCAGATGGATTACTCCAGTGTTATGAACTTAAGTTCATATGGGAAATAGGCCTTCATGCCCAACACATTGTGTTTTAGTGATTTCACTGTACTAGCCAAGGTTATGATTTGAGTTTGGATAATTTGCTGCACTATAACATGAGAAGAGCACCAGTGAGAAAAAACTTTGATCTAGAGGGGTATATCCACTCTACTAGACAAAAGATAAAATTTAGAGGGTATCATCATGTGCCCTATAAATCTGATGACATAATCAGAAACTTGGAGGTAGAGGAAGCTGAAATTGTGATTGAAAAACCTAATCAGGAGTTGATGGATGCTGAATTGTTATCCTCCATTAAGGGGATATCAGAAGCAGATAGGCCACAAGGCTCATCTGGGAAAGTTTCAACAATGAAGAGTCAAGACTATGCCTATGTTTCCAGAGAAACTGATGTTGAGGAAACCATGGATATAGATACGAGGCATGAAGACTATAGGTCTTTCATATCTGATGATGAATTTATAAAGACCTCGGAGTTTAAGACATTTTTTTATAAGAAAAAAGGAAAAGAGATAAGGGGACAGGTTGACAATGTTACTCAAGGAAATGAGGATCAACTATTGAAAAGATTAAGAGTTGAAGTAGACAAGGATGATGATTAACATGACCCCTGAAAAGGGAAGGGAGCTCCTAGAAAATGCAAGTGTTATGATTTTTCTAGGTTTGTATATGAACTCTACATTAGTTTTTGATAGTTTCTTAATATATGGCAATGCAACCCACAAGATAAGTATAGAGAAGGTGACAGAGGTATACACAGGATCAAGATACAACCCTGATGATGAGACATTAATGATTTGGGCCTTGTATCCTCCTCAGAAAAAATCAATTGTTATTGACACTAAAAAGGCATTTGGACATGTCATGACCTTGAAGGCTGGGGAGGTTGATCCTGTAGCAACTGCAGATATTGGGATAAATATAGCCAAGTTAAATAAGGCTCAAATCCAAGAATTGATAAGGGAAAGGGAGATGTATAAAACTGGTAATGAGAGGATGTTGAGAGAAAATGAATGCTTGAAAGACTTGGTAGGTGCTATAACAGAACCAACAAGGATGCTCACCCAAGGAGAGAGTTCATAGAAAAGGGACCATTGGGAAGGATCAACTGCATATTCTCAAGGAAAAGCAGATGCACTTGCTACAATAATCAAAAGAAGGCAGGTTGTTCTAACCACTTGGTTAAATAGGCTCTGGGGAAAACATTCACAATTTGTGGATGCAATAAAGGAACACAAGAGAGTGGACAACAAAATTCAGGAAAAGATTGAGGAATTGGAATAGAAGGACACTCCGAGGAGTGAAGAGATTGAAAATGCAAACTGTATTATGGACAAACACAGGGATTTCTTTGAGGATTTGGAAGGAGATATTTAGGGATTGATAGAGGCTGTCGAAGATAGATTGACCAATTTATGTGATGATGAAGGGAAGATGAAAGAAGTGACTGAGTGGAAAAGTGAGTGTGAAACAATACTCCAAGAGATGTTGAAAGCAACTACTATGGAGGATGTGACATTGGATGAAGCATGCGATCAGAATGAGTGAATGATAATGATGGAGATTGTGATCTGCGATGCACTGGGGGATGCTGACACTCATAAGTGCCAGGATTATACAGAGCATATGTCTGCAGTCCATTTATGGATTAACATGAATTAGTTAATTGGAGAATTTGTTAAAACTTTTATGTTTTAGACTTTTTGAAACGACACGTCCTTTTGCAAACTGATGTATAAATATCCGTTATTGGATAAATTAAAAATATAGAATTAGAAGAGGATAGATCACTATAAACATTATATTTTAAGGATGATATTCAAGGAGAGTATGATGCATACATAAATTTTGAAGGATCAAATGAAAGAAATTTGATATTGTGGCGCTATTCTGGTATCAATTATTTTATAAAGTTAACTGAATTATTATCAAGTTGTCTCCAAGGTTGGTATTTCATTGTTATTTAAATTGACATATCATGTATATTCTCAGTTTATCAGTACACATTTGCTGTATTTGTGTGGTGTGATTGGTTGGTTCTTTCAAGTAAAGATTAATTCCTTGAAGTCATTCACAGTAATCTGGAATTATCATTTGGATCATTAAGAAGAGTTTGATAATTACATTCTTGCATGTTTATACAAGTTATAGACTAAATATCATATACCAAATAATTAGAATCCCTACCAGATAGGGCTCATTTATCTAAAGCTTTCATTTGACTTTGTTTTTCCCAATAAGGGACTAGTCTCCCTTATTCACATTGCATTAGTTTTATTCATTTCATTTGACATCTCTTAATTAAGCATAATACTTCATATACCTCGATATTGCATATACAATTTGTACCAAATTAGGATCATATCTTTCCACTATTAGATTGCCATTTGTGGATATTTGGATCAAATAGGAAACATAAATTCAAAATTTGTGTTACTCATATAGGTGCACCCGCCTAGGTTTTGCAGAGCCTTAAGAGTAGAGGGTTCAACCATATTGGTTGGCCTTGTTAGTTGACCAAAAGCATAGTGAGAGTGTGGCAACCTCTTATGGTACGTTCAACCAGCATTTTTGATACCCAACAAATTGGTGACTCTACTGGGGAAGAAACTAGAGAGTTGTCTGGTAGTAGACAACCTTTCCATATAAAGTCACTAGGGAAAATGATAATTGGAATTTTAAAGAATTTGACTCCGCTGGGTAAGATAACCACAAAATCTTTTCTCACTTTTAGAAAAAAGTGGGTGGCGACTCTGAATAAACAAAAACATTGAAATTGATACAATAAAATACAAATCAGAAAGGAATCAACCTAGAGTGCAGACCATCACAGTTTCTCACAACATGCAAGGAAGGAGATCTTTGTACAAGGAGGGGGAGGGTAATGATAATAAAGTAAAGTCAAATTACAAAAACAATCAGAGCAAGAAAGTGTTTAATGAATTGGACACAACAACAAAAAAAAAAGCATCAATGTTGTTGCTCGAAACACACAATTCATATGATACACTTGCAAACAAGGAGAGCCCATCTAAAGACCTCCATACTCCTGAAGGGAGGAGAAACCCTTCTCACCAAATAGACCTTGGGAAAGTTGATGAGCACATGGCTGAATTTGAAACTAGAAAAAGGAGAGAATATGAAGATGAACAAAGAACAACACTCTATGAGGGAGGTCTCGAGTATGAGACATTTGAAGAAAACCATGAATTTACGGCACGAGATGAAGAAGATACACAGTGGGAACAAATGAGGAGAAATACAGAAAGATTGAGGGTTGAGTATGAGCAACAACTTCAAGCAATGGAAGAATTGAGAAAGATAAAGTTACACAAGGCTCAAAACAAAACATCATTAACTGAATCACCCAAATATACACCCCCCATAAAAGCAATAATATGAAGCCAACAAGTTCCCCTCAAGCCCACTAAAATCAGCCTAGAAATTAGTATAGGAACACTAATGGTCCACCACAACACCAAAATATTCAACCACCCCCTCATCAACAGTATGCACCCCCACAAGGCCCACAAGTCCCAAAATGTATGGCAAACAACAACCCACTCTACCAACAGGAGCATTTCCAAAATCGCCCCCCACAATGCACAACTATGATTAAACAATTTGATCTTGCTGGGTTTCAAATCTATCCTTACCCCCTGGATAATAATTGGAGGAATTTAGTCCCTAAATTCACAGGGAGTAATGCAGTTATAGCTAAGGAACATCTGAGAAATTTTAAGGCAGTCATTCAGGACTTAGACATGCAATATGAGGATGTACAAATGAGGCTATTCATGATGTCATTAACTGAGGATGCTAGGGACTAGTTCAATAGTCTACCAACAACATCAATTTATTCCATCCAAGTAGTTCATGACCAGTTTCTTCAACAATATGGAAATCAGTGTGCATCATATTTTGCATTACATGAGTTAGTAACAATTCAAAAACATCAGAATGAGTCAGCCTTTGATTTTAACCAAAGGTTTGTTAAATTACACAATAAAATACCTCAGGCATCCAAGTTGGCTGACCTTGCTGCCTTGAGTATCTATTTGAAAGCCTTTGACCCCAAGATAGGATATGAATTAAGAAATAGAGGTTCTAGAATTTCGGCTGAGGCCCAAAAGATAGCCTTAACTATTGAGAATAACATATATGCTACAAGGATGTTTTCTAAGAGGGAAAACCCTAGAGTTCCCCAATATGTTCCCCCAAACAGACAAAGAGAACACATATAGGAATGAGAGACCGAGGCTGTAGGACATGCCTTATAATACCAATTGGAAGGACAGGAAGCCAATAGGTGATAGTCCAAGGAATAAGGAAACACTGGTTCCACTAAAAAGAAAGGGAGCTTATATGGTAGATAAGAGTCCATGGTGTTAATTTTGTTATGCACCACATTCCCCAGAACATTGTGTAACAACTTAGTCAATACCAAAGGAAGATACACATGAAGATGATGGTGGTGAAGATCAAAATGTCTACCTAACTTCCCACACTCTTAACCCTTTGGAGCCAGAGTATGCATCTTCAGAGGAGGAGGGATATGAATAAAATGTTGATCACCAAAAATACAACATTCACATGGTAGAGTAGCATGTTTTTTTTACCATGAAGCAAGTGATAATGCGAAAAATCCCCTTGTTGCATCAAGTCAGACTAATAGATGCAATATAAGAAGACCAAGTGAAGAGGAGATTAAAAGATTGACAATTGCAGTAGTGGAGAAGCTAGAAGAAAATATCATTTGAGAAAGAAAACAGTGAATAAAGATGAGGGTGTCCCAAGGGGGATATTTATAAAAAATAAAAAGGCATCGGGTGAGACATCAAAAGGGACTAATGATAAACAACCAAATAAAAGAGAACAGAAAGAACCCCCTAAGGAGGAAAGTAAGAAACCTCCCATTGAAAAGCAAAAGCTAGATCAAATATCAAAAGTAGAAAAGGAAGAAAACAAAGGAGAATGCATAGAACCTAAAAGGGCAATCAAAGCTGAAGGTACATCCTTTGATTTTATACAAGCTCTATCTCAATTGAAAATGTCTGTGCCATTAATTGAAATGATGAAAATCAAAGAATATAGGGAAAGTACCATACAACTTATTTCTAATGGAAATCAAAATATAAGCCATGGGAACAAAGAGGTCTCAGAGATAAATAATAAAAGGGAAGAGGTAAAAGTCCCAGAAGCCTGTCTAATGAACACACCACAAATTGACCCATTTTTTACCACTTTACTCATAAGCGGAAAACTAGTAAGAAATTGCATGATAGACTCGGGTGCTTCTATGAATATCATGCCAGCAGGGGTAATGAAGCAGCTTGGTTTATGGATAGATGTGGAGGGAAGTAAATGCTATACCATGGATAGCAGGCCTATCCCGATTGTGGGAATCATGAAAAATGTGGAAGTTAGGTTGGAAACTTACCCGCAAGCCTCTTACACTATTGAAATAGCTGTAATTGACACACCACCCCAGTTTGGGATGCTTCTATTGAGACAGTGGACTGCTGCAATAGGAGGTAATGTACAGTTTGACTTGTCATATGCCCCCATACCAGTGAATGGAGAGGAGGTAAAATTGTATAGAGAACCTAGAGTGAATCAAATTGTTGAAAATGCTCCTCAGGAACCACTAAATTGTTTCTATGATGTTGATCTAGGAAGCTTTAGAGTGGAACTATCTCAACATTAGTTGGAAAGCAAAGAACCAATTGATCGGAATATTTCTAAAAATCAACAAGGAATATGGAAAATGTACTTTGATGGAGCTTGCAGCCAAGAGGGTAATGGGGCTGGTATAGTCTTCATATCTCCTCATGGTTCAACTTATAAATATTCATTCCTGTTAGCATTTGAATGTACAAATAATGTAATAGAATATGAAGCTTTGCTAACCGATCTGAATTTAGCTATTAAACACAAAATCAAAATCTTAACAGTTTCTGGAGATTCGGAACTAGTTGTATCTTAGATCAGATCAAAGTATGTGGCGAAAAATAAAAGACTGAAACAGTACAGAAATGCGATATGGGATACAATTGAACTATTTGATGCTTTTTCCATTGATTGGGTGGACAGATCAAATAACATCATGGCAAATTTCTTGGCAAATGTAGCATTAAAACAAGATGATATTACATTAGCAGGAGTTTCCCAGGTAGAATTCAAAACAAGACCTGCAGTACCTGACAATGTATATAGTTGGCAGGTTTTCAATGATGACACTGACCTTTTGAAATTCCTTCAGTGTATAGACCAATATGAGGCTCAAGAAATTGATTTCAACGCCTTTGTGGAAGAAATAAATGGAGAAGAGACAGTATTTGGAAAGAAGGTCTTGCAACTTAAAACCAATAAACTTCCCAAGGGGTTGGTAGCTTTGGAAAGAGTATATGATGGAAGTGATTGGTCCCTTGTGAAACAAACACTAGTCAAAAGGGAAGATATTGAAGAAGTAAACCTGGGGACCAAACTATCACCAAGGAAGGTGTATATTGGAAAAAAGATAAGCCCTATTGTCTGAAGAATGCTGATTTCATTGTTAAGAAAGTATAAACATGTGTTCACATGGTCTTATGAAGACCTCAAGGCATATAGGGAGGATCTATTTCAGCATGAAATTCTATTGAAAGCAGATGCAAAGCCATTTAGACAGAAACAAAGGCCCATTAACCCCACTCTGGAACCAAAAATGCAGGAAGAATTGACCAAGCTCAGAGATGGAGGTATTATCGAACCCATGAGGCACTCAAACCTTGTTCCTATTAGAAAGAAAAATGGAGATATAAGACTATGTGTAGATTTCATAAATTTAAATGTGGCATCTCTTAAAGATAACTACCCACTGCCTAACATGGAATCCATATTGCATAAGGTAACTTGATGTGAGTTACTATCTATGATGGATGGTATTTATGGTTATAACTAGGTTAAGGTCAAGGAATGTGAGAAATATAAAACAACTTTCACAACCCCATGGGGAACATATGTATATGTGAGAATGCCTTTTGGTCTCACTAATGCAGGAGCAAACTTTCAAAGGGCTATGGACCTAGCATTTTCTGATTTGATCAATGTTATAATGGTGGTGTATCAAGATGACCTCACAACCTACTCAAAAAGGGTTGAAGATCATATAGGGTACCTTGAAAAAATATTCATCAAAGCTTTGGAATATGGCATTAGTTTGAACCCTAAGAAATGTCATTTTGTTGTTACAGAGGGGAAGCTCTTAGGACACATTGTATCAAAAGAAGGAGTTAGGATAGATCCTAAGAGAGTTGAGGCTATAGATAAATTTCCTATCCCTAAAAATGTGAAATCCATCTAGTCATTCTTTGGACAAATTAAATTTTGTCAAGAGGTTCGTATCTAACTTTGCTGAGATTGTCAAACCCATATCAAAAATGTTAAAAAAGGGGCAAAGGGTTGAATGGATCCTAGAAGCATTAGAAGCCTTTATATCCATTAAAAGAGCCATTAAGCAAGCCCCTATCCTCAAATCTCTTGATTTCACAAGACCTTTTCAAATATTTTCATTTGCCTCCCTGCATACAATAACTGTTGTCATGTTACAAAAAAATGAGGACGGTCATGAGCAACCTATATCTTTCTTTAGTAAAATTTTACAGGGATCAGAATTGAAGTATTACATAATGGAAAAACAATCCTTTGCACTGGTAAAGGCCACAAAAGCTTTCAGGCCGTATCTTGTTGGAGCCAAAGTAATTGCATATGTCCCTCACGTAGCAGTCAAAGACATATTGACATAATTTGAAGTGATAGGGAAAAGGTGCAAATGGATTAACAAAATTTAGGAATTTGATATGGAAATACAGATTACTAAATTGGTACAAGGCCAAGGATTGGCTAAATTGATGGCAGAAACAAACATCAAGGCACACCAAATCTACAGTGTACAAGGAGAAGGAAATGCAATTGCAAGTATTGAACATACACCTTGGTACATAGATATTTTGTATTACCTTAGGAATACAAAATTCATAGAAGGACTCAGTGATAACCAGAAAATAACTTTAAAACTTCAGGCTTCTAAATATGTATTTATAGAAGGAGATCTATTCTGGAAAAACAGAGATGGAATGTTGCTATTATGTTTGGATGAATCACAGGCTGATCATGTTCTAAAAGAAATGCATGAAGGAGTCTGTGGAGGACATTATTTGGCAAAGACAAATGCACATAAAATCCTCAGGGTAGTTTATTAATGGCCAAAAGTTTTCAATGATTCATTTTCATATGTCATAAAGTGTGAGCCATACCAAAAGTGCTCAAGGAAAATGAAGTATGAGGGAACTCTACCACTCAAACCTATGCAGGTTGAAGCCCCTTAAGAGTAGAGGGTTCAACCATATTGGTTGGCCTTGTCAGTTGACCAAAAGCGTAGTGAGAGTGTGGAAACCTCTTGTGGTATGTTCAACCAGTGTTTTTGAGACCCAATAGAAGTTATTAGTGCTTTTACATGCTTTATAATTAACAAAATAAGGCCCTCATGTAGGATTGATGCCCTCCTATTTTTCAAGTGTACATACACAAAGATCTCCATGGAGGACAAGAGAAAGAAAGGGAAGGAAATAAATAGCCCATGCCTAAAATGATTTAAAATAGTAAAATGATGACCAAGGATTGCATTGAACCTGCCTTCTAGAGTCACATACTACATAATTATTTCTTCTATATCCACCCATATCTTCTTGAGAGACTTCTGCTCATATCCCCAAGCCTCCATCTTGATGAGTTTTTTCATTCATCATCTTCAAAAAATTAATCCATTTCCTCCTCATTAATCTTGTTGTATTTGAAGAATCTACGGGCAACCACAAGAAACCTAATCACCATAGCTATAAGCTCCTCATTTATGTCAACCACCATTCCCTTAATCTAGAGTTCACAATTGTGCTAATAAGAAAAAAACTCTGCCAAAGCATTTGGATCATGTCCATGCAGCCTTTCCAAGAAAGGAATGAAATTCCCATGTTGGAGAATCCTCCAAACCTTCTTCTTCTTTCTCAGGCTTGCACAAGAGTGAGGATCAATTCTACTTTAGTCACCTCCCATATTCAAAAGAACTAGAAATAGAAAACCCTAGCAAGAAGTGTTTGATTGATAGCCAACAAGTTGAGCGATACCCACAAAGTGTGTGAGTATAAAGTTGGTACTATTGGTAAAATAACACCACCACATAAACTCAACCAAATCCATATATTTTCATTAAAATCTTAGTTGTCTCAAGAACGAATGAATACCCTTCCCACACTCTATACTCATTAACTCTGAGAGCTTCATTAGTGAAAAAATCTGCCAAATAATTTCCTTCTTGATATATGTGAGAAACACACATTTCCTCACAAGATCTCAATAATATAATAGCATCCTTAATTAATTGATCAACACTCCATCTAGGCTTATGAGTTCCACAAAGATAGTTCATGATTTTTAACGAGTATCCTTCCACCCATAGTTTAGAGTATCCTTTGTCCATGAAAAATTTAATACTTATAAATGTAGCCTCTACCTTAGTAGAGTGATTTGTTTGATTTGCCAATGGGAGTACCAAAATGATTAGGAGCCTATTATACTCATTCCTCAATACCCCCCACAACCAACAAGACCATGGTTACCCTTGGCTACCCCATCAAAATTAATTTTAACCCACCCTGAAGGTGGGGGCTTCCACTTAGTATTCAATCTAGCATTTAGGTTGGAATTGGTAGTCTCAACCGGTAAAGAGGAAATCTTCTAGTTAGAAATTACCAACAAGTCATACCCTACCAAGCAAGAGGATAGGGCACATCATGTGACTGAATGAGAGCAAATTTTTCCAATATTTTCTGATGAATCTTAATGAAGAGAGTATTTATCTTGATTTTAGAATCATAGAAAATTCTATTTTTATGTTCTTTCCAGATACCCCATGCAATATGCAAGGCCATAAGCTCCCACAACCATTGAAGAATGGGAGAGGAGGAAGGACACTTCCACTACTCAATAAAACTACATAGAGAATCTAGGAAGACCTAGTCCAGGTTCCAAAGGCTGAGAAAATTACTCCATGCAAGAGAAGGAAAACTACAACCAAGGAAAATGTGGAAGGAACTCTCTACATTAGCTTCACAGAGGACACAACTATTCAGAATTGAAAAACCCCTTTTACATAGATTATAATGTGTTAATAATTTAGCTTCCATGAGTAGCCAAAAGAAAATATTCATCTTAGGGATCAACATCTTGTTCCATAAATTCCCTTAGAATGGAAATTTGTTAGGCTTCTCCAACAAATTAACAAAGGAAGTGGCCACCAAAAACTTACCATTAGCATAGGGGGCCTAAACTACCCTATCCGATCTATCAAAAAGAGGAACATAGACATTACACGAGAAATCCTGTGACACCTTTAGTGATGGGTCCCATTCCTAGAAAGCCTTCCATTCCCCATTTAGAAAATAGTAAGCTACCATATTACGAAAGAGGCGCTTGCATAATGGAACAATGGGAAGGGCCTAAGGATGATTGATAAAAGGTTCAATATCATAGCAAGATTCTTCCCAAAAAAAATTATGGAGGCATCACCCAATAGCCACCTAACACCATTAGAAATGAGGTCCCTATAAGGAATGATATTTTTCTAAAAACAAGAGATAGCAGGGAATGTCATAAAAAGTTAGGATATTCCAAGTTCTCCCAATTCCATACAGATATTTACTTCTAACCAGAGAGGCCCAACCAGCTTCCCCACTGAGAATCCTCTAAATGTTCTTTTACAATAAGGCCTTATTGAAATCTTAAGTTCCTAATTTCAATACCACCCCACTTCTTAGGCCTGCAAACCAAGTTCCATGCCACAAGAGAAATTTTGGCTTTAGATTCAACACCTGACCACAAAAATCTTCTCATAATCTATTCCATTTTCTCCAAATATTTAACAGGAATTCTAAAAAGGCTCATAGCATATAGGGGAAAATTCTAAAGAGTAGAGGATATGAGTTGCATCTTCCCCATTTGAATGAGAAGCATACCCTTCCACCCTGCCAGCTATCAAAGGATAATAAACAAGACCTTTAGTTTTTTCTTATATGTGAGGCTCTATAGGGTTACGAATACCTTGTTCTATAGAACCACATCATTTTCCACTATAACCAAGTTTTTCATCATTTCATAACCTTTTCCATAAAGATTTTTCATTTATTTGGGATTTGGTGGTTGACAATCTATCTCATCGAAATTTTTTGTGTAGCTTGTGTCTTATTCAAGGATAGATGAGGTAGATTCTTGTGAGTTTTCTTTTGAGTTCTGTATTGACATTACTAATTTTTATTTTATGTTTTTAGAGTTTGTTTATGATCTTGTATTCTCCCATGAATGTTGAGTCAAAATCCAACAATCCCAAATCATCTAGTGATATCATTGTGAAGGGTTTAGGAAATTTATCTTTTTGTTGATGCCAAAAAATGGCAAGGTAACAACCTTTTTTGGGAAAATCAGTTAAAGGGGGGACCTATTGTACTAGACTAAGTGACCTACATATTTTAAAGAAGTAGACTCTTCTATAACTGGGGTTTTGAATGGGAAAATGAAGCGATTATAAAAGTAAAAGTATCTAACTAGGGTGGTGCACCGAGAATTAGATGTAAATAATAATAGACCTATCTTGTAGATACGATCTAAGGGCCTGTTTAACAATCTACTATGTCCAGAATGAAAGGAAAATAAGGTAAAATCTAAATGATTCACTTTAATAACATAAAATAACATTCATGTGCATTTACTTAAAAGAGGAGTCAAAGACATGATCTAAACCAACAAACTTGCATTAAAATTATAGAAGTTCTGAAAATGAAACATTTAGCACCACAATGGCACAGTAAAACTTTATCAAAGTCTTCAAGAAAATAGAAAGGCCGAACAATAGCATAGTCTGAAAGTATTTACAATAATATAAAAAGTGGTATAGGCTTGGCTCTTCTACTGATATTTTCTTCTCAAAAATTTGAACCTCTGCTTTGAAGGAAGAAGCAATATTTATAATGAAACCCAGCTTGGTGAGCCAATAATAGAAAAGATCCTCTGATCATGAGCAATATGCATTTTTCAATGATTTCCCCTTTGTCATTTCAACATAAAATATTTGAGCCATGAACGAGGACACCCTAGAGCCGAATGCATCCCCTACGAATGATGGAAGTGGTCCCAATAGACCTGAGTGCTGACACATACAATTCAATCATGGCAGTAGCTACAGAATAGGGTAGTTGGTGATAGTTTGTCACCTAATAATTTTCCCTTTGTGAGGATGTCTTTATAAGATCAAGTGGAAAATAGTTGGGGTTGATGCTTGTTCATCCCCTTAAGCAATGAAAAAACTACGATGTGAAGACATGTGGAGGTCTCCAAACGTACTGTGTTGAAGGTGGGGGCCATCAAGGAATGTGCACAAATAGATGCTACATGGCAATTGATCGGGGCATGAAAGGAGAGTGATGTAAAGGAGCATAGAAGATTGTGAATTGTTGACACGTGGAAACACGACACAAGATTTTGAAAAGCTAGAGGAGGAAACCTTACGAGGAGCACTTGGTTGACAAGTGGCAGAATTAACAATGAGACATTGTGAAAGGAGCCTGATGTTACTTTTTCTTTAGAGGAGGGCATGGACGGTACTTAGGAAAAATAGAATTACATGAAGGGATCATGGGAATTTTGTATTCACAGCTCCTGGTGACTTAACAGGGGTGTTTCGCTTGCAGAATGAGGAACCCAAAATTTATGGCTTATGGATTAGAGACTTATCTATCGGGCAGTGTGATTAGAGCTTAGAAAGGGCAGTCTGAAGAGACAACCATTCATCTTCGGATGGATTCAATATGTCACATAGATTCTCTTGTGCTCCATGTAGATTGATAACTTCTTTGTAAGGTAGTGCCGATAATATACCGGCCCAATATTTGAGTTGAAAAAGAAGCTACGTGATTGGATGGGTGACACTCTCAATATCTCTTGCAACAAGGGGCTGACTGAAACTCTGAAAGGAAGACGGGTCCTATTGCTTCTCCTCAATTTTTTTGCCATATGCTCCACTGTGGCTACTGAATCATCTTCAAGAAATGGAGATGGTAAGCGCATTTGAGTTATGTGACCAAACCTAGCTCGCATGCTACTCATGAGCTGATCTAATTTGGTGGTACACTCATTGGCATGCAGGATAACTTCATGGCAGTGGATGAACCAATTGGATGTTTTAGAAGCGAATTTTTAGTCTTCAATCCTTGCACCTACCAAGAATATGTCTGAGACCTGATATAGGCTATCTAATAATTTTTTGGCCTTCATAACCTTTTGGGTGATTGATTGAGGGAAATTACAAATCACTGTATGAACCTCTCTTCCTAAGGCTATTTCTTATGCCATACATCAGAGTGTTGGCTGCATAGTTAGGCATAAATCCTTCACTCTTTCCCAATATGAGACATACAACTACTGGGCCACCTGAAGAAGGTCTGTTTGACTAATAGGGGTTGAGGTAGAGTCCTTCAATAAGGAAATTTCCACATCCTTTTGCTCAATATCATGCACTAGCTCCGCAATATTTTTGTTTGTCATGGTGAGTTGTCCTTGTAGAATCTATGATTTCGTCACCCAGCTAGCTTTGACCCGCTCCTTATTTGTTGCTTCTTATTCCAATGACGACTTTAGTTTTGTGATTTCATTTTCTAATTGAGCTTAGCGGTTATAGAAATTCGTATCCTTCTATTGTATTTTCTGCTCTAATTGAGCACGTTGGTGATGAAAATATTCATCATTTTGTCCCATCTCTTGCTCTAGTTTTGTTAACTAATCCTAATACTCCTTGTTCTTTTGCTACAACTCAGTGATCGAGTTAGGATTGAGTAATTGAAACTTCACTAATTCTTCTCAAAGCTTTCCTTGTTCCATCTCTGCTTGTTGGGATAAGCACTTGTATTTAGCTTCTTTATCTTTTTCCTTGGCGAGCAAGACCTCAAATCTACTCTTTATGCTCTTTAGCTTTTCTTCCCTTTTCTTCAGCTATCGATCGGTCTTAAGAAAACTGGTGGTCACCACCCACTATGTCTCCTCCATGAGCTCCACCTTGTCTTGAGGTTGGGCTATGCTTAAATTGAGCCTAATAGCATACATGTTGTAGTCATCTAGCTACATTTATCCTTGTGACTTGTTGGCAGTTGGGTATATGGTCACAAAATATAGCAACTGTTGAGCCTCATAAAAAATAGTCTATATTTTTGGTTCTGTTGGTCTCTATTTGCTCGTGCTTGCCTAGTTTTATCACCTTCCGACAAGAATTCAGAAGGTGACCTAATGAGCCAGCTAGTGAAAGGTGCACCAGGCAGTACCGAGAGACTTCTTCTTCAATACACTAATTGTTTGAGGTGAAAAAGGAGGGATAATCCAATACTCTAATTGAGGGCTAGTAGGATGACTTGCAGGAAGTGGGGTTGCAATAGTTTCTAACTACTGGGAAGAGTGGATTGTCTCTGTCATTGTTGAGGTAGGATATGTATTGATGAAAAGGGGGACAAAGTGTATGATGCTCTAGGATATAGAATGGGCCAAGGTGAATGGTGTGATATTCTGCAAAGGACTAAGGGAAAAAGGGGGTGCATGAGAGAACTATGCAAAAACCCTCGCTATCATTGGAGAAAAGGTCAAAATTATTTGGTCGGTACATGAAACAAGAGGTGTTGTACACATAACAAGGGCAACTAAGGTTTGTGAAACTAGAGAAGAGGGAGTGAAAAATACTTGCAGGGCAGATGATTGTTGTCCTTCGCCAGCTCTTTGCTTGTTTCAAGGTCCTGTGAACACTCTTCAGCTGATCCCTGAACTCGCTGCCATTTTGTTGGTGGTGAGTCACCTATTGCTAGGGTTTAATATTATTGCAGAGAGGTTTCCTTGGTCCTCCTTGCGGTCTAGGTGTGAGTTAGTGAAGACCTCACACATGATATGTTAACCCACACATTAGAGGAGACCCTACTAGGTTGTGGATTGGCCTTTCCCTTTTGTTGCACTAAGGCATCCTGTGTCTCCATTTTGGTTCCACTCTTTCGTCTGATTGTGATTCGGCCGACTCTAAACTAGAGCCTTTTTCACCACTTTCATCTAAATCAGGATGCTTGTCATTCCACAATTTGTCAAAATTTTCATCCATCTCTAGAATATCATATGGAGCCTCAGTTTATAGGATCCCTTTACAATATATCCAGAAATCATTGACCTTCTCCTCCTTCCAACTATAGTTCTTTAGCAGGTTGTTGTGGAGATTAGTCCCCATTTTTCTTGTCTTATCTTACTATGCAATGGGGATGGAGAAACCAAGCCAAGGGGGTCGACCACCTTCAATAGGGATGTATGCTAGGTCAACAATAAATTCATCTACATCTGTCATTAGATTATGACACTTCTTCCAATAAGGTCAGGGTTGATGAGTCACTTTGACATATTTGTTTGGCAAGTCATCATCGAGGTTGTAGTTCCATTTATCAGAAATCCACACCAACCCAAAATGGGAAATATTTTCTTCTAGTACATTGTGAGCCTTTCTCTTTTCCATGACTATAGTTTTGTAGCGCCTTGGGAATTTGAGAAATCCCTTCTTTGCTTTCCCACTGCAAAGTGTGATGTCCATAATTGATACCTAGCAGAATAATTCAAGTGCTAGTACCCACTCTATAAGACATGTTGGAAGTCAAAAGGGCTCACTGGGGAAACCTCACAATTTAACGAATGTGAAGTCCTCCCCAAGGAACTAGTCACACTTTGGAGTGAAGTTCTGCATGAACTTAGTTTAGCTTGAGTTGAACTGCAAGATAGTATTGTGTCTTCTTAAATCCTATAGAATCGTATCTAAGAAATAATCTAAAAATGCGTAATAGTCAAATGTCTCTGAGAGAAGGGGATTCCATGTGGAAACTGGCTTCCTCCTTTGATTTTCATCAAAAATCGAGAGCCCCAGACACTTCTGGAAGAAGTCAGGATTCTGATGCAAGAACATATATGCAAGAAAGGATGAGAACCCGAACGTTCATTGAAGCTGGTACTCTACTATCTGGCTAAGCATCTCTTGGATGAGGAATTCAGCAAAATCATACTAGAAAAAAGAATGTTGCCTACATAATTGGAAACCTAAACCGAGTTGAAACTCCTAGACTTCCTTGTCGGTGTCTAGGCCACAAACAAATGCCATCATAGTGAAAGAATCCTTCATATCATCCTTGAAGCCTTTATGTGTCACTGGGATCTGCATTGGCTTATTTGGAGCTTCTCTAAAATTTTGAGTCTCCGTGCTGTAGAAATTTAGTGCAAGGTCTCTTGTCCTCCAATAGTTTTCTCATTTTGCTGGAGTGAAACTCTCCATTTTAGGCACTTTGGAGTGAAACTCAGGGATATAGAGCATATTCCAGATAGCCTCCCTACATATAACCATGCTCACCTCCCAACCTTCAATGGTACTGGTGTTTGGGTTAAAATGTTTGATGGCCTCATCAACCAATTAAGGGCAATAATGCATGAGCAGGACCATATATTTTGGAATCCCACTCTACCAACATTTCTGTTTCGAGGAGTCTGGGTTGCTATTCTTTCTCATCCTTTCACAGGCTACTTCCCTTAGTGATTTGGGATTTTTTTACAAGAATGGGGTCATGAATATTTTTCCATTCTTCTTTAATTCATTTCTTATCTTTGCGAGGGATTTTATTCTCTGCCACCTACGTATTTTCCCAGGTTAGCTTCTCTGGAATTTCAGGTGGAGCATAAGAGACATCCTCGAAGAATCTGATGGCTGGTGTCATGCGCATGATATTAAAATAAACTTTGGGCCTCTTCGTTTTGCACCTTGGCCTGAGAACTTTGAGCAGTTTCCCTAACTTCCTAAATTTTACCTAGAAAGCACACTGAAGCGGTATAAATGGAACCTAAAACACAATGCAAGGTTTCTAGCTTCAAAACAAGATAGCCTTTCACTTCAGGTTTAATTTACACCGGGGCAGTGAATTCTCTATGATTACTCTTGTGTTCAGGTTCTCTTGCTATAAAATTACATCATACCTGGCTCTTTAATAATTATATTTTCCTAAGTCCTTTTTCTACTCAAGAAGTTATATACTCTCTCATTGTTGCATGCAATACTTAACTTTTCTCTTTAATTTCCTTCCTTCAACCGGTAGGCAATAGTTGCCTTTCTGCATTTAATTCAGCATGTACCGCCAACTCCTTTGTTCATGCAAAATGAACTACTTGCCATTTTTGACAAGACAAGAATTCATAATTGTGTTAGAGATAACATCCCTTCAACATGATTTTTATGGGAAAATGAGTCGCCATCTCCCTGTTATTCACTTTCTCACTTGTCCTCGCCATTAATATCCTTGAAAGCACAATTAGGCTGATGCCGTAATGAGTACTTTAGAAGGTGTAGGATGCCAAAATCTTATACATGGATTGCATAGATTTAGCCATCCTGATAGAATAAAATACATCATTTACTCCAAGCAAATTAATAAAACTAAATCAAACATGCATTAGAGAAAATGAAATACAACCTATTCTATGGTGGATTGGTGCCCTCCATGAAGATGTGAGAGAGGCCTTTCCCAATCCCTTTCTAAGGCAAATGAAATAGAAAATGAGTTGCTTATGAGCTCAAGTTGCCTATAGTTTAGATGCATTCAAAATGTGGTTGTGGAAATGAGAGAAAATGCCTTGCATTTATAGGAGAAGTTGATAGAAGAGAGGCCAAAATTAGGCAATGTGGGACTAAATCCCATCCAATAGGATAGAGACACTTGTCATAATGGGATTGGCCAAAGCTTGTGCAAGTTTTGGTCAATGTGCCCATTCAAATTTAAAAAATGTCAATAAATGCATGTTGTTGAGGGTTTTGGGGGGAATAATCTTTGTCAAAAAAAGTCAAAGATGAGAGTTATTGAGGAAAATAAGTCTTTTTAATAAATCAAATAAATTGATTTATTGATGCAAGTGGGTGAATCTAGAAGATTCTTGTAGTTAGGATTAAATTAATCATGATTTGATTAATCTAATAGGTGATCAGTGTGATATGACATTTGATTTTAGAATTTTTCATTTCTTTTAAAATCAAATGAGAGGAAATGAGATTTGATTATTTAATTTAATATTGGTGACCTCATTAATAGATCTTAGGAGATTTATGATTTAATTAAATAAAACTTGATTTATTTAATTAAAAGATGAATATTGACAATAATGTCAAATCTGCATGTCTACAGAAGGATTCGTGCTCACCCTTGGAGCCTCAAAAGGCCCGCATGCTGACACCTAAGCACTTGTCTGTATGAGCCATTGCCTAAGCTTTCCACCAATTCTCAGTAATTGATTACTGCTCCTTAACCCTGCATGCAACAATTCATACCTACAGATGCAATTGGGTTGGAAAATTGACCTGGCCTTTTGGGTGGGATTCTTGAGCTAAACTCAATTACCACCATGCTTGGGATGCAGGTTACCTTGGGTGTTTCTATAAAAGGGCCTTCTTATAGCAACAAAACTATACTTAGCAATTTTAGCAAAAGCATTAGGTGATTTAGATAACATAATTGCTTAGCAGTTGAGTAGGTTTCAAATTTGCATAGCGCTAGACTTAGGTGTTTTGAGAAAAGGCCAACACAATGAACACTTTGATTAGGCTAGTGTGCAACAAGTCTCAAATAGATTTTCTGGGAGAGATCTCCAATAGGCACCTAAAACGTATAACCAAAAATAAACACTCATTGGCCATTATAGCCATCAAATGGGTTTTGGGCAGCGATTATGTTGAGTATGAAGAGAAATATTAGGTGAACACCAATATATGCTCCCGCTTCGTTGCCTTGTAGCTTGACATTCAGGCTCTAAAAGCCATGATACTTCACTTGAAGCTTTAGATATTCTCGAAGAGGTACCTTAGAGGCCTTAGTGAAGCAGTAACCAATGCAGTGTATGGTTTGGGTCTTCCGGTAGTGAGTGACCTACAAAGGCATATTGAAGAGGATGCAATGGTACCATGGGTACCATTTCTGAGTGGGTTTTGGCTCCATTCACTTGTTGAACACTATGAGAGAGCCACCCATGCATGCCACTTCCTACTATACTGCTACAATGTAGTATTGTTCTATGACATAGACTGGTACACTGACTTTAGGAACCTTTGGTTCCCTTCATTGCTTGTTCTAGGTGTTGGTGTTGTTATTCTGGATCCTGCTACTACTAGTGATAACCTTCCTGCTATCCTTAACAATGTTCGAGTTGACGATGAAAATGCTCACACGGATGGTGATAATGTCTATGCACCAACTACTTGAAGATTAAAACATCTTTTCTCTTTTGTATATATATACCTAAAAGAGGGCTTGCATATAGATATATAAGGAAGCCTCATATACTGTCATATTTTGAATGCATGGCCCTAGAGCCATTTTGTCAATGTTTCTTATCAAAGTATATATAATGAATATACTTTCTAGGTCTTCAAACCATTGTCTTCATTCTTGTGCTCTCTGCAAATTTTATGGAATTCTCCATATTTGAACTTTCATTTCTGTAATATGAGTGATAATGTCCTCTGTTTTTATGAAAATGGGTCTCATGAATTTTCCCGCTATTTGTAACTGTGAAAATATTGAAAAAGAGCCGACCGACAAAACATAAAAGGGAAAATAATTACATTAATCACATATCTACACTTGTCTGGAGTATCTGAAGGTTAATTGAATAATTGTAGGTAAATTCAATTAACCAGAATTACCAATGCTTCTTGTTCCATGTTTTCCAATTCGAATGCATTATTTTGTTTGTATTGAATTATTTTTAAAGGGCCTTCCCATAGTTTGTCGAATATTCCATGCTGGTCGGGCTTTGCAACTCTTCATTGAATTTTAGTACCAAGTCTCTACATTTTAGACCATGGTCTGAAGCTTTCTTTTCAAACCATCTCTTAACCACCTGCTGGCAGTTAGTCATGGCTATTAAGGATTTTCCCCTTTTTTCTTGTACCTCCAACAATTTGGCCAACTGAACTTCCATAGCTCTATTTTCTTCAATCTCTAGGGACTTAAGTAGCTGTAGTGCAGGTATCTCTATAGATATTGGTAATAGCACCTCCTTCCCATATACTAGCTCGTAGGGTGAAGTCTTTAGGGCTTGCTTAGGAGTTATGCGATCTGTCCATAATGTTGTTCGAAGATTTTTATGCCATTCCTTCTCATGATCCAAACCGATCCTTTTGATGAGTCGAACTAGATTTTTGCTAGTTGACTCAGCCGAAATATTTCCCTACAGGTAGTAGATTGAGGAAGTTTTCAAAAATATTGCATGTTCTAATGCAAACTGCCTTACCTTGGAGCCTAGGAAAGCTTTGGTATTGTTTGAGATGATATTCTTTGGTGTGCCGAATCTTGTTACCAACCCTTCAAGAAAATCTACAATTTCTTCTTTTGTCGCATTCTTCAGGGGTAGGACTTCGATCCATCTTGTGAAATAGTCGATGGCTGTTAGGATCCACTTGTGACTGGTGCTAGAGGCAAGGTTGATCATCCTGATGAAATCTAGTCTCCATTGTGTGAATGGTTCATCTGCTACTATCGAATTGAGAGGCATGGAAAAATTATTTCTTCCTACATAGAATTAATACTCTTTGTAGGCTTTCACCATTTTGTACGAGTCATTGAACAATATAGGCCAGAAGTACCCAACGTGCAAAATTTTGATGGTGGTGGTCTTCACAAAGAAATTTTTGCCTTTCGAGTTGCTGTGGAAGGAGCTGAGTATCTTCTTTGCTTGCTCCATGGCGATGCATTGCAACAGGATGTCGTTGAAATTTATTTTGAAAAGGATTCCTTCAATAAGTGAGTACCCACTATTTTGCAGCCAGTAGAATCTCCTTTTTTGAGATAGAAATCCTAATGGATACTTGCCGGTATGCATATATCTTACCCTATCCGTCAACCAGTAGCCTTCAAGTTCTGACTCATTTGTTAGGACTATTTCCACTTGTTTTTCCTCAATTTCCATTTCTTCATCATGTGCCAAATACTTGCACAACCCTCTTCCTTTGACACTCTTCATAGGCTTGACTTCGATTTCATATTATAGGATCTTAGTGCTCTAATTGTCCCTTTTGTTGGTGATTTATCCTTCCATGATGTACTCCCGTATTCTGGAATGTGAGATGTAAACAATTAATTTAGTGCAAGCTATAAGGTGTCATAACTTCTTGAGCCCCTTTACAATTGTGAAAGCTTGCCTTTTGATGAAGTTATAATTTGTCTCTTATTCCTTCAAAGTTTGAGAATGGAATGCTATAGGGTCTTTTCCCTTTCCTTCATCACCTTTTTGAATTAGAATAGTGGTGATGCTTGTCTTACTGCTAAAAAAATACATTAAGAAGTCCTTTGACAAGTCAGGATTTTCCAACACAAGAGCCAAAGAAATAACATCTTTTACTTTCTCGAAGGATTCCCTCACTTCTTTTTTCCATTTGAATAATTGGTCATTTTTCAACATCAGGGTGATCAGTCTAATTGCTCCTACAAAATCAAAGATGAACTTACTTACAAAGTTAACCTTCCCAAAAACAAATTGTACACCTTTCTTGTTTGCTAGAAGAGGAAGTTCTCTGATTGCTTTTACTCTTTCAGAATCAATAGCGATTCCATCTTGGGATACTACATTCCCCAAAAAGTTTCCTTGCAGTACTCCAAAAACACATTTTTTTTGGTTCAAGGACACCCTGAACTCTTGAAATTTCTTGAAAACCTTTTCTAGATGATCAAAATAGTCATCTTTAGATTTCCAAAATATGGTTAGATCATCTAAGTAGATGAGGATGATTTTTTTTATCAGTTCGCTGAAAGGTAGCCCCTATGTTTGATAGGCCAAAAAGAATTTTAGAATATGAAAATTTTCCCCACTTGGTGGTGAACATGGTCTTGTGCTGATCTTCTTCTTTAACCTGAACTTGGTTGTAGCCTAAGAAACCATCAAATAGAGAAAAATTCTCTGAACCTGCTACAGTTTCTAAAATTGATTCCATGGAAGGCAGCGGGTAATGATCCTTTAGTGATGCCCAGTTTAGGTTGTAGAAGTCAACACAGAGATGAATGTCTCCATTTTTCTTTTGGAATGGAATGAGCTTAGATACCCATGTACTGTGCTTGATTGGGAAGACAATCTTGAACTGGAATAGCTTTTCTAGCTCTTGTGCCATTAAGGATTCAATGTTTGAATTGACGGGCCTCTACTTTTTTCGGATAGGCTTAGTACCTTCCGTTATTTCAATGGTATGTTGGATGACATGGGGATCATATCCCCTGAGGTTTCCATAAGACCAGGCCACTACTCCTTTGTATTTTTTATAAAAGTGTATCAACCTATCTTTATCATTTTGTGGGACTTCTTTCCCAACTTTAAGTTTTCTTCCATTCCTGAACTCAAGGTCGGTGTAGTTCACCTAGTCTGCTACAAATTTACTTCTATTATTACTTGCATCATCACAGTCATACAAATTTTTGAGGGTGACCAACCCCTTGGGAAGCTTGTCTGATTTCAATTGGATGATCTATCCTTCGTATGCTTCATCAATTTTCAGTTGAAACTGATCGACAAACTCTCCTAATTGTTGAATGAATGAGGCAATGTGTTCATAGCTTTCAAACACTTGCCAGCTCTAATCATTAGGTGGATTTTTTAGGATTCACTGCTGAGGGCCCCTCATCTATGGTGGAAAATTCTACATTCTCTAGGGGAAACCATTGCGGATAAGTGTGATATGACTGTGCTGGTGGATCCTCGGGACGTTGATTGTTTTAATTGTCTTCATCTTCCTCCTTCACAATGATAGCTCATGCGTAACAGATGTAGACTTCCTACCCCAAAGGTGAATAGGGAGGGGAGATGGACTCCTCCTATTGGAGTCCTAAAAATCAATTTTGATGGCTCTTCTCACAGAAACCCGGGTGATGCTGGGATTGGGGGTGTTGGCAGGGATAGCTATGGTGAGGTTCAATTTATCTTTTCTATGTATAAGGGCCTTCATAATAATAACCTAATGGAGGCTCAGGTAATTTTATTGGCTGTGGAGCGGGGCAGTCAACTGGGTTGGTGAAGGATCATTTGAGTCTGACTCATAGGTTGTGGTGAACTTACTGAAAAGGCAATGTTTGGATGATGTGAGCTGGCAACTAGCTTTGATTGTACAACAAATTCTCACCCTCTGTGCTTCTCTAGAGTATATTGCTTTCACTCATATTCCTTGAGAATGGAATGGGGTGGCTGATTGCCTGGCTAAATCGGCGGTAAATCATATTCAAGATTGGAATTTGGTGGATCGGGGCCAATTACCCCCAGATTTGTCTCAACAATTGGATCACTTGATTGAGCTTGATAGGGCCATTTAATGCCCTTGCTTTGTAATGTTTCCTTGATCTAATAAAATTTTTACCCTCCTTGATTTAAATTTTTGTTTTTAAAAAAAAAGGTCACATAGAGAAGAAAAGTCCACGTGGAGACTGACTTCCTCCTCTAGTTTTCATTAAAAATTGAGAGCCCTAGATGCTTCTGGAAGAAGTCAGGATTCTAATACAAGAAAATGTGTGAGAAGGGATGGGAACCTGAACCTCCAATGAAGTTGATATTCTTCTATTTGGCCGAGCATCTCTTACGTGATATATTCAGTGAAATCATACTAGAAGAAAGAATGTTTCCTTTGTAATTGAAAGCCCAAACCTAGTTGAAACTCTTGGAACTCCTTGTCAGTGTCTAGGCTAGAGATAAATGCCATGATTGAGAATGTGTCCTTCATGTCATCGTAAAATCCCTTATGTGCCACTAGGATCTGTATTGACCTATTTTGAGTTTCTATGGGTCTTTGAGTCTCTGTATTATAACTCAGTGCGAGGTCTCTGGTCCTCCAATAGGACTCTCCTTTTTCTAGGGTAAATGGCTCCATTTTTTACAATTTTGAGCTTCACCCTGAGATGTAGAAAATATTCCAAATAGCTTCATTGTAGATAGCCACACTCACCTCCTGGCCTTCAATGGTGTTAATTTCCAGGTTCAAGTGCTTGATGGCCTCATCAACTAATTCAGGGTAGTGGTGTACAAATGGGACCATATATTGAGGAAGCCCACTGTACCAACACTTTTGTGCCAAGGAATCTGGGTATCTATTCCTTTTCATCCTTTCATAGGTCACCTCCCTTATTGATTTAGGGTTCTTTACAAGAATAGGGTTATAAATATTTTCCCATTCTTCCTTAATTCATTTATTATCTTTTCTAGTGCTTCTGTTCTCTGTGACTCGAGTATTCACCCGTGTTGGATTTTTTGGTATTTCGGGCAAAGCATAAGAAACATCTTCTAAGATATAGGTGGCTGGTGCCATACACATGACATTGAATAAACTTTGGGTTTTCTCTTCCTGTATCTCTCCTTGAGAACTTTGATCATTTACAATCCTCTATAAAACTTCTACCCAAAAAGCCTACTGAAGCGGTATAAATGGAACCCAAAACACAATGCAAGACCCTAAATTTGAAACCAGGTAGCCTTTCATTTTAGGTTTAATTCACACCAGGGCAGTGAATTCTCCATAATTATCTATGTCCAACTCCTTTACTGCTAGATGCGCTGCTCCAAGTTTCTATTCTCCTTAAACTCCCTTGCATATTCAAGAAGTCTTATGCTCTGTCTAGCTTTTTGCATGCAATACTTGGGTTTTCTTCGCATTCAATCAAGTAGACAACGACTACCTTTTTCAATTTAATTTGACATGTACTGCCAACTCCTCCACTCATGTAGAAAAACTACTTGCCTCTTTTGAAAATAAAAGAATTCATAATTGCATTGGTGACAATGTCTCTTCGGCATGATGTTTCATGGGGAAGTGAGCTAGAAGTGCAATGCTTGTCATTCTCTCATTTGCCTTAGCATTTAATATCTTGCAAAGCATGATCAAGCTGAAAGTATAATGATTACTTTGAAAGATTTGCGCTCATCCTTGGAGTCTAAAGTTTCCTGCATCATGCCACCTAGCCTTTGTCCGTATGAGCCATTACCTGGGACTGCAACCAATTTTCACTAATTGATTGCCACTCCTTAATCTTGCATGCAACAATTCATACCTTTGGATGCAACTAGGTTGAAATATCGAGTTGGACTTTGGTGGGATCTTTGAGTTAATACTCAATTATCACCTTGCTTTTAATGCATGCTACCTAGGATATTTCTATAAATAGGTCCTAATACAGTAGTGGAATCACACTTAATGTTTTAGTAGAAGTAGCATTGGGTGGTTAGATAAGATTATCTTCTTAGGCATTTGAGCAGGCTTTAAATTTTCATAGTGCTAAACTTAAGTGTTTTGAGTAGAAGCTAACACAATGAATACTCCATTTAGGTCAGTGTGTAACAAGGCTCAAATAGCCTTTCTGGGGGAGATCTTGAGTAGGTGCTTGAAATGTATGATAAAGAATAAGAATTTGTTGGCTATCATAGCCATCAAATGGGTCCTGGGAAGGGACTGTATTGAATATGAAGTCAAATATCAGGTTAATACCGATATCTACACATGTTTCATTTATTCAATACTTGATGTTTAGGCCCCGAAAGCCATGATCCTTTGTTTGACGCTTAATATTTTTTTGAAGAGGTGCCTCAGAGGACTTGGTGAAGTAGTGAACAATGTGATGTATGGCCTGGGCATTCCTGTTGCAAGTGACCCGAGGAAGCACGTTGAAGAAGATGTAGTGGTACCATGGGTGTCTTTCCTGAGTGGGTTTCAACTTCTCTTACTTGTTGAGCATCGTGATAGGGCCACCCGTGCATGCCACTTTGTCCTTCGCTTCTATAATGGAGTGATGTTTTACAATGTGGATTGGTACACCAATTTCAAGAACCTTGTGTTTCCTCAACCACTCATTATGGGTATTGATGTTGCTTCCACTATAGGCCCTACTATTCCTGACAATCCTCCTACTATTGTGGACAATCCTCCTGCTACCGAAGATAATAATCATGTTCCAGAGCCCTAAAGCTTGACATGCCCCTTTTCTCTTTTGTATATATACGCTTGAAAGAAGGCTTGCATATATATATGTAATGAATCCGTATATATGGTCATACTTTTGAAGGCATGGCTGCAAAGCCATTTTGACAATGTTTTTATGAAAGTATATATATAGCGGATATACTTGCTTATGTTAAACTCCTTGCCTTCATTTTTTGTTCCTTTTTTGCATCATGGCTTGAATTCTCCGTATATGAATTTAATTTCTAAAACCTGAGTAGCATAATATTTTCTATTCTTGTAATAACGGGTCTCATGAATTTCTTGCTCTTCGTTGTGAAAAATGTGTTGAAAGAACTAGCCAAAAAAACATGAAAAGAAAAAATAATTACATTATTTATAAGTTCATACCTAAATGAAGTAATTCTAGCCTAATTGAACAATTTTAAGTGAATCTCATTAACTAGAATTCCTAGTGGCTCTTGTTCCATATTCTCCAATTCGAATGCATTGTTTTTTTTACACTGAATTATTTTGAAAGGGCCTTCCCACATCCTGTGAAATTTTCCATGTTGGCTAGGATTTGTAGCTCTTTCATTGAACTTTAGTACCAGGTCTCCACATTTTAGAACTTGGTCTGAAGCCTTCTTGTCAAACCATATCTTAACCACCTATTAGCGGTTATTCATGGCTATTAGGGCTTTCTCCCTTTTTTCTTCTACCTCCAGTACTTCGGCCAACCACACCTCCATAGCTTCATTCTCTTTAATTTCTAAGGACTTGAGTAGTTATAACGTAGGTATCTTTATAGAGATAGGTGACAACGCTTATTCCTCGTATAGTAGCTCATATGGTGAAGTCTTCAAGGCTTTCTTAGGAGTTATACGGTCTTCACATAACATTGTCTAGATATTCTTATGCCATTCCTACTCATGATCGAAACCGATCCTTTTAATGAGGCAAAATAAATACTTATTAGTCGACTGAGCCAGGCCATTCCCCTAGGGGTAATATTTTGATGATGTTTTCAAGAATATGCCATGCATAAGTGTGAACTGGCATACCTTAGATCCTAGGAAAGCTTTGGTGTTTTTTGATATGATGGTCTTTGGCGGGCTGAATCTCGTTACTAACCCCTCGAGAAAATACACAATTTCTACTTTTGTGGCATTCTTCAAGGGTATGGCTTCAGTCCACCTTGTGAAGTAGTCAGTGGCTATAAGAATCCACTTTTGTTTGGTGTTGGAGGTGGTATTAATCATTCTAATGAAGTCTAGCAGCCATTGCATGAATGGTTCATCTACTACTATTGGGTTGAGAGGCATGGCAAAAAATTTCCTCTTCTTTGCATACAATTGGCATTCTTTGAAGGATTTTATCATGTTGTAAGAGTCATTGAATAGCATAGGCTAGAAGTAACCAACTCACAAGATTTTGATGGTGGTGGTTTCTACAGAGAAGTGTCCACCCTCCTGGGTGTTGTGGAATGTATCAATAATTTTCTTTGATTTCTCCAAGGTGACACATCGTAGCAAGACGATGTTGAAATTTATCCTAAAGAGAACCCCTTGTATGAGTGAGTACCCATTTTTTTGTATTCAGTAGAACCTTCTTTTATGAGATGGAAGGCCTAGTGGATATTTGCTAGTGTGCATAAATCTTGGTCTATTTGTTAGCCAGCACCCTTTGGGTTCAGATTCATTTGTCAAGACCAACTTCATTATTTCTACTTTTGTTTCTATCTCTTCATCATGCGTCAAATATTCACACAAACCTCTTCCTTTGACAGTCTTTTAGGCTTGACCTTGATGTCCTATTCTAGGATCTTAGTGATCTAGTTGGCCCTTTTTTTGGTGATTTCTCCCTCCATAATATATTTGCGCACACTGGAGTGTGCGACATAAACGATCACCTTGTTGCAAGATATCAAATGTCGAAACTTTTTGAGTCCTTTTACAATTGTGAATACTTGTCTTTCGATGAATTTATAGTTTTCCTCATATTCCTTCAAGATTCAGGAGTGAAATGGTATCAAATGGTCTCCCTTTCCTTCATTTTCCTTCTGAGTTAGGATGGTGGTGATGCTTGTCTTGCTACAAAAAACATACATTATGAAGTATTTGGACAAGTTTAGATTTACCAGCATAGGATTGGAAAAAATAACGTCCTTTACTGTCTTGAAGGATTCTCTTGATTCCTTGGTCCATTTGAATAATTGGTTCTTTTTTAACATTAGGGTGATGGGCCGAATTACCCCTAAAAAATCAAAAATGAATTTTCTTACGAAGTTTACCTTTCCCAGAAAGGACTGAAATCCCTTCTTGTTAACTGGAAGGGGAAGTTCCCTGATCACTTTTACCCTTTCAGGATCAATAGCAATTCCATCTCTGGACACTATGTGACCCAGTAGTTTGCCTTTCAGCACACCGAAAACATATTTTTTTGGGTTCGGGGATAGCCCAAACTCTTAGAATTTTTTGAAAACCATTTCCAGACGGTTGAAAAGGTTGTATTTGGACTTGGAAAACACAAATAGGTCATCTAAATAGATGAGGATTATTTTATTGATTAGTTCGTTGAAGGTGATATCCATTTCCCATTGGAAGGTAGCTCCTGCATTTGTAGGCCGAGAGGAATTTTGGCATATGTGAATGTTCCCCATTTGGTGGTGAATGTGGTTTTATATTGATCTTATTCTTTAACCCAGACCTGATTATAGCCCAAGAAGCCATCTAGTAGAGAAAACATCTTTGATCCTACCATGGTCTGTAAGATGAATTCCATGGAAGGCAACGGGTAATGATGCTTTGTTTAGGTCATGAAATTCAACATAGAGATGAATTTCTCCATTCTTTTTTTAGACTAGAATGAGGTTAGATACCCACATACTATGCTTGATTGGAAACACGATCTTTGATTGGATCAACTTTCTTAGTTCTTGTGCCATCAAGACTTCAATCTTTGGATTGACTGGCCTTTGTTTTTGTTGGACAGGTTTAGAACCTTTTGTGAGTTCAATGGTGTTTTGGATGATTCCAGGATCATATCCACTGAGTTCATAATAGGACCAATCCATGACTCTTTCGTATGTCCCATAGAATTGTATAAGCCTATCCTTATCGTACTGTGAGACTCCCTTTATGAATTTTAGTTTTCTTCCACCTTTGACCTCAAGGTCGACATAGTTCGCTTGGTTTGCTAAAAATTTCCTCTTGCAATTTATTGTGTCATCATAGTTAAATACATTTTCAAGCATGACCACCCCTTTTGGAAGTTTTTTTGATCTCAATTGAATGACCTACCCTTCGTGTGCCTCTTTAATCTTTGGCAGAAGTTGATCAGAAAAATCTCCTAACTATTGAATGAATGAGGTGATGTGTTCATCACTTTTAAACAATTGCTAGCTTTGATAATTGTCTAGAATAGAGGGTAAGACAATTATTCACATGGATTGTACATTCCTCATCAAGTCCTAGGTAGGGTCAAATTGAGATCCTATTGTTGCCATGTGATTCATAGCTGAATTCTTCTCTCTTGGCACCATGTGGATGTTGAAAGATTCAAAATTTTCAGTGAGGTCCCACGCCTTCTGTTTATAGGATCGCATGCGGGCATTTTTAACAGAAAATATTTTTCTAACCTAGTTTATTATTATTTCAAAATCTTCAAACACTATTATTTTCTTGATACCCATGCACTTTGTGAGGCCAAGCCCTTGCACCAAATCCTCATATTCAGCCTCATTGTTTGAGCAAGCAAACTGGAAGCGAAAAGATCTTAGAATCCGCTCATTGTTTAGAGATGTCAAGCATATCTTGACACCATTTCCGACTTTGCATCTTGCACCGTCAAAGTGAAATGTCCATAGCCTTGAGGCTCATTAGGCCATGGAGTCCTTTACTATCCTCAAAATCTCTTGATCTTTGTCATAGATGATGTAGGTGCCCAAACCAGTAGGATGGTAATTGCCAAAAGGGTTGGTATCTTTGGAACCGGCTTTGTGTTCAGTCGCCTTCTCATCTCCTAGTAGCTTGCTACCAATTGTTTCTTCTTTAGTGTAAGAGGTATGAGTAGCTATGGTTTCTCCTTTTGAGGAAGAAGTATGGATAGCCTCATAATTGATCATGGATTTATCAACTACGTGCTTTGAGTGCAGTGGTTTTGATATTATCTTCATTTTTTCTTTATGTTTTGTCCTGAGAATTAATTAGGTGAGACCAATCCAAAGAAAGGTATCCACCTATCTTTGATGTGAACTCCCATGATAGGCATAGGCCGACCATAGGAGGGATGCCTATGATCACTGTATCTTATGAAATTGTGATACTAGGACATGAAAACAAGGTTAAAGGGAGGTCCTTAATGAGGCCTACATTTTTTACCTTGTTCCCATCCAATTGAATGACTCCTCTTTTTAAGGGTTCATAGTTAGGTCCTAAGGCTTCAAATATCCACTTAGGTATGACTATAGTGGTAGCACCAAAGTCAATCATGGAGTTGTGCAAAAATTTCTTCCCTACAATGAGAGTTAAGAAGAAGGGTTTAGGTTTCGACTTCTCCTCTTGAGCCTTGTTCAGATTCTCTTCTACAATATTTGCAAGAACTTTGTTCGGCGGTGGTGAGTCAACACTCTTTTCACAAGATTGTTCTATTGGTTGTATAGATGTATCCTTCTATAGGGCCTCTTGTAGCAGTGACTTCTTCTTTGGAATGGCTAAGATATCCTAAAGGGATATATTAGCATAATATTTCGTTAATTTCTCCATCACGTTAATTTGTGACAAATTTGGAGGCTTCTATTCTTTTGCCTTGGCGATAACAATCTCCTTGCATATTTGAGGCTGTGGAGCAACTGTAGAAGGGCCAAGAAGTTGATTTGCAACATTTGTAGGCTTTAGAGTGATTGGCTCACCTATGAATCTCCTCTTCGATTGGGTGTTGTAGTCAAAGTGTACTTGTAGGGTTGCCGATGTGAATGCTTCATAAGTGAACACTACTTCATCCCCTTCCATCCACAAGTGGAGGGCATGGTCAAGAGCTATGTCATTTTCTTGCTCCATAGATATTCTCTGCATCTGTGCAGTGAGCACCACATTCTCCGCTTGGGGAGAGGCGTATGTATAGCCTCCCAGATTTGTCACCACTCCTTGGTTGTGTTGTTTCACAACCTTTTTGCTGCAAATTTCCCCATAGACAATCTCAAGGCATATGAGCATCACCACAAGGATAGCACCAGGCATTGAAATCTTTGGCAAGATTGTTTTGTTCTATGGTCAGCTCTCTACTTGTACTTTTCTGAGTGGGTCTTGGCAAAGTCAGTTTTAGTACTATTTAGTTATTTATCTAAGTCAGTGGAGTTGTGCGTGCAACCCCTTGATATTGGTTCTATTGGTAGGAGGGTTTGTTACCTTGATAACTTTGATATGTTGATTTCAGAGGAGCAACCTGGTTGCACTTGATAGTAGTCACTTCATTTGTTAAGTTTCACAACATTTCCCTTTGTTCACTCATCTCATCCTTCGGAGCGCCAGATGTAGAAGTAGTATTTTGTGGTGCATTTGGATATGTGTACATAGATGAAAGTGACGTGGTTGTACTGATGGAATCTCTTGGTTAGAAATTGATATTTCACAAAATATCAGCATGAGGGGCTGAGGTGGTAGGTTCCCAGCATCAATCAAATTGTTCTCTTCTTTAACCGCTATGTTGTACACATCTCATAATGCGGTTCCACCAAGGGACTCGTTCATCATAGAAATGTTGGAGTTGATGGATTTTAAATAGAACATAGCTGGTGGTCGAATGGCATTTTGGATTCTCTACCATGTTGTGTGGAATTAGGCATTGAAATCTGTCATGGCTTCAAATGGGGCCCGCTTTATTATCGATAGCTAGTGATATAGTGAAGATCTATCTCCGCCATTAGAAAACCTCTCATAAAAGGGATCCTCGAGCACATACCAAGTACCGATAGTATTGTCTATTAGAGTGAAAAACCAATCTAGCAATCTTCCTCTAAAAGAAGCTATAAGCAATCTCAGTGTTATGTTTTCATTTGTTACTTTGTGCACCAGGCACACATCTACAACATCTTCTAGATGTTCGGATGGTGTTCTTGAGCTATCTTCAGTAAAATTTATAATAGATTTAAGAGCAAAGACCAAAATAGGGGTCCATACGATTGGTGCTACTGGGGCAACAAGAGGACTTCTAGAGTCCCAAGCCACATAATTTTGGTTTGCAATCAACATTATGGCTGGGATTCAAAGTTTCTACTGTTAGAGTATAGGTTTTAACTTAATTATGTTGATTAAGTTACCTTTATTCCCTTCTTAAGATTTCACGCTAGTTTGCATAAAGTGACATTTAATAATTATATTAATTATTAAATGTTTTCTTATTAGAGCTTCTTTTAGGGTTTCTTTAGGTTTTGCATGATCTCCTTTTATAAGGATTGATCCATTGTATATTCATATCAATTACCTTTTGTTCTGATAAGATAATTTCTCCATTTTTCAGAGCTTCAAACCCTTGGTTGTTTTCTCCATCCATTCTCTTCCTTGTGATAGGTATCCATTTGCATGCAAGTGATCTTGGAGTCCGAAGTTGGTTTTTTCAACTCCTGCATGGTATCAAATCTTTCCTACTGCATCCTTGTTCTTGTTTGAAGAATTTGGAGCTACAAGGGTTTGTTGCAAGCCGTTTCTTATTGGAGCCGTCATCATTTTTGATTCAAAAATCTAGTTTTCACTTATTTGCAGGAAAAACGATTTCTGGGTTTTGTAGCCAGCGTTGAAATTTGAACTGAGTATCTTTTAGATTTTGTATATCTTGCATAGATTTGGAGAAAATAGCAATCCAAAAAATGTTGGACGTCATTTTTCTCTTCCTAAAGGTCAATTTTTTATTTATTTTTTAATCTTTTACTTGTTCAATCAAAAAACAATTTCTGGGTTTTATTTCTAGTATCAAAATATTTCTGGGTTCTTATTTTTGTCTACAAACAATGAGTAGATCTTCCAAAAATCAAATTAGAAATAGACGTTTTTACTAGAAAACCCGTTTCCTGCAAGCTAAATTCAGTTTTTGAAAAATTCATAATTTTTGGCCATGGTATCCATTTTTGGCAAATGAGATATTGACAGAAAGCTACTTTCGAGCACTTCATAGTGGTGTAGGCCATTTTTAAAGATTTTGTGATCTACAAAAATTTGAACTTATTTCTACTAGGCGTTTTAGGAATGCGATGTTACTAGAAGAGATACTAATAGGCTAGGTTTATTTGTGGTTCACAGTCTAGTAATGGGCTAATGACCTACACACCCTGATGATTTGGTGTTTTTAAGGGTCCCACTGGATGTGCTAGGTAAAGGAAAAAACTGTTGGTGCCAAAAACTAACAAGGTAATAGTCCTCTGTGGGAAACTCAGTTTTAGGGGGGGACCTATTGCACCAAACCGAGTGACTTCCAGATTTTAAATAAGTTTTCTTCTTCTATAATTGGGGTTTTTGAATGGGAAAAAGAAGTAGATATAAAATAAAAAGATCTAACTAAGGTGATGCACCAAGATATAGATGTAAGGCACAGTAAATCTATCTATTGGATACAATTTAAGGGCCTGTTTGGTAGTCTATTGTGTTCCAGAGTGGAAAAATAAGGATAGAAGACTGAATGATTCACTAGATGACATAAAATAATCTTCATACACATTTACTTAGAAAGAAGAGTCAAAGACATGATCTCAACCAGAAAACTTGTATTAATTTATAGAATTTTGTGAATGAAACATCCAGTAAAATATTGACATAGTAAAACTTATCAAATATCAAAGAAAATAGAAAGGTTAAACATTGGCATAGTCTACGAGTCCTTTACAATAATTTGATAAAGCAATGAAAGACCTAGTTCTTCTATCAATTCTTTTGCCCAAATCTAAACTCCTTTGCTTCGATGAAGAAGCAGTATTTATAGTGAAAACCTGGCTTGATGAGCAAGCAAATGGAAAAAAATCCTCTTATCATGAGAAATGATACATTAGCAATAATTTTCCCATTGTTGTTATAACCGAAAATATTTGAGCCATCAACAAGGATTCCTTAAGGCTAGATACATCCCTTTTGAATGATAGTGGTGGTTCCAGCAGACCAATGTGTTAACATGTGTTGTCCACCCATGATGACAGCTACAAAACATGGCACCTAATGTGTGGTTGTTCCTTGCTTCAACCTTCCTTTGCGATGTAGTCTCTAGAAGATCATATGGCGAGTAGTCAGGGCCCAATGTTCATCCTTCCCCATAGGTGATGAAAACTTGTGTTGTGAAGACACGTCGAGGTCTTCAAAGACTGCATTGAAGGTGGGGTTTGCCAAGGAATGTGTGCGGACTAATGCAACGTGGTGTGTGGTCAAGACCAGAAAGGAGAGCAATACAAAGTGGCACCAAATCTTGTGAATGACTGACACGTGGAAACACGACACAAGATTTTTGAAAAGTGAGAGGAGGAAACCTTGCATGGAGCGCTTGGTTGATAAGTGGCAGTATTCACAATGAGACTTTGTGAAAGGAGCCCAATGTTGCTTTTTCTTTAGAGGAGGGTGCGACCGACACTTAGGCAAAAATAATTACCCAAAGGAAGCATGGGAATTTTATGTTCACAGTATGCACATGAATGTGGTAGGATTCTTCCTCTATTTCTATCTCCTCATCAATGGATATCTCTACATTGATTTTGATTCCTTCATCGGAGGTACTACCTCTTATGTTCCTTTTCAAATGATGCTCCTCTTGAAGACTAAGCTCAATTTCTTCTTCAACAGCATCACACAATTTTCTTTTCCTATAATCCTTTTCCTTTAGTATTTTTCTTCTTTCTGAAGCGGTAGATGATGCATAAGTAGGTGTGTTCTTTTTCTTTGATGCCTTGGTACTCAAGCCAATAGGAGTAGCAACATCTATAGATGCAAAGATGATTTGTTCTTTTCTTTTCCCTTTCACATCTTTAGAAATTTTGGGTGCAACAGAGTTGGAAATGGGTGTTGTTGTAGCACCAGAAGATAGCCTTCTTGATTTTTTGGATCTAGTGGGTAGATCTGTAGACTTAGCTTTCCTTTTGTTAAGGACCTCCTTTAACAATTATATTTCATCCCTAGTGTATGCTATGTCTTGGAAGAAGGATTCAAGTTTCTTTCTTCATTTAGGTGTAGATGCTTATAGGTGAATTTCATTATATTTCTCGTCATATGTACCCAATCTAGGTAGAGAGGGGTACTTAGGGCTAGCCAACAAAATCTAAATGCATCTTTCTACCAGCTTCTCTTCAATCTCATACCACAATGGTTGAATCCAACAGATTTTGGGTTGTACTGCTTCAATGATGCATTCATTGGTAGACACAAGAAGTGTTACGTCCTTTTCATACTTTTTCACTATAATTCTTAGTATCCTATTTCTTTCTTACATTTCATTCTGAAAGACTGAAAAGAAGGTAGTTAGGCCATTTTTTTGTGTCCTAAAATCTCATAGACTACGTAGATAATCACTAATCTGATGAGCAACCAGTCTAGTGTTATCCCATATTATATTCTTTCTTCCAGGTAGTTCTCTTAAAAAGTAAAATAACAGGAAAACAACAAGATTTGTAAATTTAAAGACATGTCTCTTTGCCTTTTTCATACTTAGATTTTCCATAAGTTGTAGTCTCAGTAGATCACAAAGATAAAAATCCTTTCCATTCACCACCATTTCATAGGTTGTGTGATTTTTTGTGGCTGATACAAAGTTCACTCCATTTATAAAGTAGAATTTTTGTCCAATCATAATGGAAACATACTTGATGGAAAGGTTTGTAATAGATTTCATGGTTAGGGCTCTTTTATCAAACTTGGCACTAGTTAACCTTGTGATGTCATCATTTTTCATTGCTTTTAGGATTGGAATGACACCAGTGTCACAAAGGCCAGTAATTGCATGAATTGCGTCCTTGTTGATAATAAGGTTTTTACACTCGAATTTTAGTAATAAATCATCAGTCAACTGATTATCCCACAAATTCTTTAGCTCCTAGTGATTGAATTCTTCGAGCTTCCCACAAATGTAGAGTCTTGGGTCTTCGGTGGGTAGTACATTACTCAAAATTTGCAAGAATACACCCATTGGATCATTTTTGTACACCTTCCATGAATATATTTTGAATTTTTGTTGAGGCCTCTTAGAAATTTTCACAACAGTGCGGGTGGCCATATTTATCAAAGAAAACTTAAATGAAAAAGATTCTTCAATTTGAAAACATAGAATTTAGATGACAAAGAATACCGTTTGGCCTAAGAACTAGGGTTTCAAGGTGTGGTACTTGGATTCACTTCTCTGTTGCTTTGGCTTGCACAAATTCTTCCAATTTTGTGAAATTTTTCTTTTCTAAACCTTAGTAGCTCACTTTATTATGTATCATTTTTCCCTAATTTCACATTTATTACTTTTCCACTTTAAAGTTGTTGACCGCTTTGTCAAATACTCTGTAGACTAGAAAGAGCTTCACAAATTCTTCATTTTACATGATTTTTGTCAGAATTCTCTTCGATAGCACAAGAATAGAGGTTCAAATCACTTTCCTTTGTGTCATCACAAGACACCTCATAAATCAAGGGTTTGATAGATTTTTCTATTTGTGCTCCCCCTAACTCCATTACTAGTTTTAGTTCATGGGAGGAGTATATGCACCAGATGTAGATATAGGAACTTTTTTTTATCCTTATCCTTATGTTCTTCCTTATTTCTCCAAATCCTTTCCATTTCTTTCCTAAATTCTTCAGGATTCACCTTGCTCATGGGCTTATTCTTTAGATCCAGATTTGGTTTCTTCCTAATTTTTTTCTTACAAAATCTTGAGATGTGTCCTAGTTTGTTGCAAGACTGGCATACAAAATATCTTTGATCATAAGAGTCTATGTTCATCCTCATCATGCACTAATTAGTGTTGTGTCCAAAAAGATTACATGTGTAACAATAGCCTTGAAAGGAATGAATTATTCTACGAGTATTAAATTTATTCATCATTATCTGACTTCTACATTCGGTAGTTTTATGTCCAAACTTGTTGCAGCCATAAAAATGTCCACCATAGAATCCAACATTCTGACTCATTCTATTTTGGTTCATCATACTTCTACATTTTATTTCTCTATGTTCAAATTTATTGTATGAGTAATAAAATCCATTAAAAGATGGATACCTTTGAGCATTAGGCTGTCATATGGAAATCCTTCTGGTATTATTCCTTCAACTCTTGCTTTGATAGGAATTTCTTTGTGGTTTCCTTTAATTATCTACATTGTTGTAGTTAGTTTGGTTTTTGAGCTTTGTCCTTCTTCAAGTCCTAAGCCGCCTTTATCCTTTGCAAGATTCAAAGATGAAATCAATACATCAACCATTGTAGAACTTGTATTGAATCTTTCTTCATGTGCTTTCACTTTTTCCAGATCAGCCCTTAAGATTGCTACTTCCCGCTCAAGATTCATGAATTCATTAGTTTTAGTCTGAATCTCAACTTTTTGACATTCCTCAATTCACTTACTTTCTTCTATTTCTACTTTTAGTCTAGTAATATCCTCATTGGCCTTCTTCAGTTGATCACTGACTTCTCTATGTCTTTCTTTGAATATTTTTATTTGTTCTCTCATCTTTCTGATACACTCATTTGCTTCTTTCATATTTCCTTTCGGGGTTTCCATTTCATTCTTTTTTTTTTTTCAATTCCTTGATGGTAGAATTGATCTCTTCAGATACAAAATTTCCTTTTGGAGGACCAAAATGATAATTTCCAGCCATGTATTCAATTTTTGAGATCTTCCTCAAGCTGTGAGACTTCTGTCGAGGAACCAAGATCTGATACAAATTGTTGAATATCTAGAATATTGAGAGGGGTGGCGAATCAGTTTTCGGCTAACCAAATTTATTAGAAACCATCCAATTATCAATCTAAATTTAACAACAATGGTGAACCAAAATATAAAGGAGATCATAACACATTGACACCAAGATTTTTGCATGGAAAATCCAGAATGGGAAAAACCATGATGAGGATTAACTCACAATATAATATAACCAGTTATAAGATATTGTAGGGATCACTACCAAGACTCACTGTCCTTAGAAAGACTCACAATTTGTATACAAAAGATGTGGCTCACTTCCAAAAATGAACTGTAGAAGTGAACCTACATAGTGTTGAATATAGTTCCAGTTATGCTCTAGACTTTTGCTTTGGTTGTCAGTACACAAAATACTATTAACAACTTTGCATGATTACCCTTGCTACCTCGCTAACATATCACATCCTATGTCTTTCAATGCTTAGGCCATCATAGATATATGTGGACATGGACTAAAAGATCTTGTTGGCCCAAAACAAAACCTTCAAAACATGTTGTCTAGAGGTTAAGTTGCCTTGGACCTAAGGAAACACACAAACATAAGATATACATTTTCATCCAAAATAATACTGAAGTCTTGTCCAAATAGAACAACATTATCTATTTTAAATTGATCAAAATCCCTATAAGAGATGAAAGACATGAGTAGAGTGCCTTACTAGAGTGTAGTTGGAAGTTTGATGTATGCTTTGGTTTGTAAAAGACCAAACATTTCCAGGAAGAGTTCACTAGTATGTAGTTAAAAGAGTCTTCAGATATTTGTGTCATACTTCATATTATTCCTTGTGTTATCATAGTAATATGACTAAAGATTATATTTCCCTTGAGGGTAAGTGCAAAAATATGGGGGGGAAAAAGGGGGCTTAAGTGGCCACTCTTTTTTTTTTGAAATAAGGAAATATTGACCTTGGATCTGAAATTGAGGATAGTTACACTCAAAATTTTGAGATGCAACCAAAACAAGGATCATAGTACTCCAATTCCAATTTATAAATTATTAATTTATTTTGAAAATGGTTGATATTAAGGGGTTTAAAAGAGGGATGTATAGAAATTGGTGTTTTTTTTTCAAAAAAAACACAAGATAGCAACTTTTGTGCATACCTAGCATGGTGAACTTTTTTTTAGTATTTTCAAAATCGCTTCAATGAGAAATTAGCTAATAGTATTTAGTTGATGCACAATTTTTTGAATAATTTTTTAAAGAATATATTTTTTTTTAACTAATTTTCAAAGTGGACACTTCTTCTAAAACATAATATTGGTTGTGCTACCCCTACAAATTTTGGAAACTAATTGAAATTTTCTATTTCTTTTCTTATCAAATTTGAAGAATGGAGTCTAGCTTCTAAAAATGTAATTTATTTGAAATTTTGAGGAACGGTTAATTTATAATGAAAAAAACACCAAAGACTACTTTTTGCCAAAAAAGAGACACACAAATAAAAGAAACTATAGATGAAAGGCTTAACATTGCCAAAAAGTGAAAAGAACTACACTGTTGGATAGCTAAGAGAGATCCTAACATTACATAGGTGTTTTATTTTTTTGACACTGAAACAAGTGCAATCTTGATAATGAGCACAAACCCGATTATGTGAAATATTGTAGAATTTTCAAAAACATGTCTCTAGTCATTGGGAAGGCCCTCCAAGCCTTTTGGTTGGTATTCCAAGGAAAATACCAAGCCTAAGACTTGGAGATTCCCAAACCAAGATATAACGTGAGTGCATTATAACATGCACTTGTTATAACGTGAGCGCATTATAACATGCACGTGTTATAACGTGAGCGCATTATAACATGCACGTGTTATAACACGAGCGCATTATAACATGCACGTGTTATAACGTGAGTGCATTATAACATGCACCTGTTATAACGTGAGCGCATTATAACATGCGCCTGTTATAACGCAAGCAGATTATAACATGTACACATTATAATGTGAATAAATTATAACTCGCTCACATTATATCTTAGTTTTGACATGGTTTTTTATGATTGTGTGGGACATGTTTAGCGAGACTTAACAATAGTGTGGTATAAGGAACTCACATTATTTCTTGCATGTTAAATGCTACTCTATTGAATAGATGTTTATATATTTGTATGTTTGTATGTACATGTACACTTATATGTCATGTATGAATGTATGTATGCAGGCTTGTATGTATGTATTTATGCTTGTAAGTATGTATGTATGTATGTGGGATTGCATGTAAATATGAATTATGCTTGTATGTATGTAAGTATGTATCTATTTATGTATGTATTTAGAGGGAGGGAGAATTTTAAGAGAGATTTTTCTAGGTAGGGTGGGAGGAAGAGACCTAAGAGAGAGAGAGGTAGTGAGAGAGATTCTTGAGAGAGGGAGAGGGGGTGGAAGGGAGATTCTAAGAGAAATGGAGTAGGAGAGAAATGGTTTGAGTGAGAGGGGATTAGCTAGGTAGGGTGAGAGGGATAGAGGGAGGGAGAGAGAGAGAGAGAAAGAGAGGGTAGGAGAGAGAGAATTGAGAGAGAGAGGGGGGAGGAGATGAGAGAAAGAGAGTTGTAGATAGGGTTCTAGAGGGAGAGACTTGAGAGTGTGAGGGGGGGTGAGAGGGAGAGACTTGATAGATAGATAGTGAGAGGGAGTGCGAGAGAGAGGGAGTGTGAGAGCGAGAGACCTAAGAGAGGGAGAGGGTGTGGGAGGGAGTGACCTGAGAGAGGGAGAGATAGAGGGGTTGGAGCGAGAGGGACTTATCTAGATAGGATGGGAGGAATAGATAGAGGAAGGAGAGAGAGAGAGTTACCTAGGTAGGGTTCCAAAGGGAGAGACCTGAGAGAGAGGGGGTGGGAGGGAGAGCCCTAAGAGAGGGAGTGGGAGAGAGAGGAAGTGATGGAGAGGAAATGGAAGGGATATAGAGAGAGATAGATAGAGGGAGTGAGAGAGAGTGGTAGGGATTTGTTGAGCGAGAGGTATGTAGAAAGAGGGAGTGGAAAGATAGAGAAAATTAGAGAGGGTACCTAAGAGAGGGAGGGAGAGAGAGGTGAGATGTATAGATAGAGAAAGGGATAGGGGTTGAGGGTATAGGGTTGAGGGTGTAGGGTGGAGGACCTATAGGGTTGATGGTTTAGGGTATTGGGTTGAGGGTATAGGGTTGAGGGATTAGGGTAGAGGGTATTGGGTTGAGGGTAGAGAGTAGAATATTTAGGGTTTTATGGTTTAAGTGTTTAGGGTTGAGGGTTTAGGGTTGAGGGTAGAGAGTATAAGGTATATGTTTGAGGTTACATGGTTGAAGGATTAGGTTTGAGGTTCCAATGTATAGGGTAGATGGTATAGGGGTTGAGGGTTGAGGGTTGAGGGATTAAACATTGAGGGTGGAGAATTGAGGGCTGAGGGTTTAATGTATAGGGTAGAGGGTTTAAGGGTTGAGGATTGAGAGTTTAGGCATTATGGTAGAGGGTTGAGGGTATAGGTTTGAGGGATTAGGGTAGAGAGTGTCCTTGGGTTTAAAGGTTTAAGGTTTGAGGGATTAGGGTTGAGGGTAGAGGGTAGAGGGTTTGATGGTTTAGGGTTTAAGGGCTAAGGGTTGAGGGGTTAGGGTTTAAGGTTGAGTGTTCAAGGGTTTAAGGGTTGAGGGTACATATGGTTGAAGGATTAGGGCTGAGAGTCCAATGTATAGGGTAGAGGGTATCGGGGTTGAGGCTTTAGGGTTTGAGGGTTGAGGATTGAGGGATTAAGGGATAAGGTTTGAGAATTGAGGGTTGATGTTTTAGTGTATAGGGTAGAGGGTATAGGGTTTAAGGGTTGAGGGTTTAAGGTTTAGGGTAGAGGATTTAGGGTATAGGGTTGGGGGATTAGGGTTGAGGGTCCAATGTATAGGGTAGAGGGTATAGGAGTTGAGGGTTGAGGGTTGAGGGATTAAGGTAGAGAGTTTACTTGGGTTTAAGGGTTAAGGGATTAGGGTTGAGGGTAGAGGGTTTAAGGGTTTAGGCTTTAAGGGTTTAGGGTTTAGGGTTGAGTATTTAAGGGTTTAAGGGTTGAGAGTATATGATTGAGGGATTAGGGTAGAGAGGGAGGGATGGATGGATGGAGAGAGAGATGGGGGAAAAGTGAGATATAGATGAGATAAGAGGATGAAGGGAAAAATATATATGAGGGTTGAGGATCCAATGTATAGGGTAGAGGGTTGATAATTGATGGTATAGGGTTGAGGACCTATAGGGTTGATGGTTTAGGGTATTAGGTTGAGGTTATAGGGTAGAGGGATGATGGTTTAAGGTTGAGGGTTGAGGGATTAGGGTAGAGATTTTACTTTGGTTTAAGGGTTGAGCGTAGAGAATATTGGGTTGAGAGTAGAGTGTAGAGGGTTTAATGGTTTAGGGTTTAAGGGTTGAGGATTGAGGGTTGAGGGTTGAGGGTTGAGGGTTTAGGGTTGAGTTTTTAAGGGTTTAAGGGTTGAGGGTATAAAATTGAGGGATTAGGGTAGAGAGGGAGGGATGGATGGGGGGATAAGTGAGATAGAGAGAATGAGATAAGAGGATAGAGAGACAAAGATATATGAGGGTTGAGAATTGAGGGTATAGGGTTGAGGACCTATAGGGTTGATGGTTTAGGGTATTGGGATGAGGGTATATGGTTGAGGGTACATATGGTTGAAGGATTAGTGTTAAGGGTCTAATATATAGGGTTGAGGGTTGATAATTGGTAGTTGAGGGTTTAATGTATAGGGTAGAGGGTAGATGGTAGAGGGTTTAAGGGCTTAGTGTTTAAGGGTTGATGATTGCGGGTAGAGGATTGAGGGTATAGGGTTGGGGGATTAGGGTTAAGGGTCCAATGTATAGGGTAGAGGGTATAGGAGTTAAGGGATTAGGGTTTAAGGGTTGAGGGTTGAGGGTTGAGGGATTAAGGGTTGAGAGTTGATGGATTAGGGTAGAGAGTTTACTTGGGTTTAAGGTTTTAAGGGTTGATGGATTAGGGTTGAGGGCAGAGGGTATTGGGTTGAGCATAGATTATAGAGGGTTTGAGGGTTGAGGGATTAAGGGTTGAGGGTTGATAATTAAGAGTTGAGGGTTTAATGTATAGGGTAGAGGGTAGAGGGTTTAAGGGTTTAGGGTTTAAGGGTTGAGGGTTGAGGGTTTAGATTTTAGGGTAGAGGGTTGAGGGTATATGGTTTATGGATTGGGGTTGAGGGTCTATTGTATAGGGTAAAGGGTATAGGGGTTGATGGATTAGGGTTTAAGGGTTATGGGTTATGGGTTAAGAGTAAAGTGTTGAGGTTTGAGGGTTTAAGGGTAGAGGGGTTAAGGGTTAAGGGTTGAGGAAATAGGGTAGAGACTTTACTTGGGTTTAAGGTTTTAAGGGATGAGGTATTAGGGTTGAAGGTAGAGGGTATTGTATTAAGGGTAGATGGTAGAGGGTTTAAGGGTTTATGGTTTAAGGGCTAAGGGTTGAGGGATGAGGGTTGAGGGTAGAGGGTTGAAGGTTGAAGGGTTTAGGGTTTAATGGTTTAGGGTTGATAGTAGAGGATTTAGGGTATAGGTTTGAGGGTCCAATGTATAGGGTAGAGGGTAGAGGATAGAGAGAAAGAGAGAGAAAAGAAACCTATAAAAATCAACTTTCTCATAACATGAGCGTATTTTTTATTATAGGTATGGCCATTATTATAGCAAGACATAATATGCTTGCATTATAACACAAGTGAATTTTTGTCTTGCTCTAAAAATGGTAAAAATATCAATATACCCATGATCTCAAGGCCTACATTCTGCATATTCTCTTGGTTTTGTGTGTGTTCCAACAAACAAAGCTTTTTGATGATTTTGTGAAGTGTGCATGCATGTTTTTCACATTCCACCACCTTTTTCATTATCTTTCCACCACCTTTGCATGAAATAGAAGAGTTTTCACATTGAAAGACATATAATATCAACTCAAGTCTGAATTCCATTCAAGAGTGATATACAATTGAAGTTTGGAGGGGAACAAGATTTTGAAAAAGTCAAATTGTTGAGTTTGAAGAAAGAAGAAGCAAAGGCTACATAATTGGGTAGAACTCCTCCATTTGAAACTTTGGTTTTTAAGGTGTGTGAAGTCTTTACAAATTTTCTTTCATTCTATTTTGGTTTACTTTGATTTTTTCTATTTTGTATATTCCATGTTGATCATTGTGTGTTTTTCATTATAACCTTAGCTTGTCAATGCACATTTTAAATTACACAATTATTTACACTTTCCAATTACATTTTTAAACCACATATATTTGAGGAATTTTGTTAAACAATTGACTTACCTTGTGTATGATTCCACATTTTTTATACATATATATATGACAAAAGTTATAAGAAAGTAAAATAATACATTATTTCTCAATCCTTTACTATGGATGTGCATACCACTCTCCAAATCCTTTATTTTGGTATAGGCATGGGGGATGTTGGAAACTGTAGTTGAATTTAGTTTTACACCTACAATTTGCATATGCTTGAAATTTTCTAAATCCTTTTCAATAAATCTATTTTGTGCATATCCTACAATCATTCTAGTCCATGAGGACATATCTCATTGAGGTATTTTATAAAAAAGTTATACCAAGCAGTTGATTGCCTTTTTTATGCTACCAAAATTTCAATAAATGTCTAACAAAGAATTTTATCAAACAACATAGACAAGGAAATTAGCAGATTGAAGAAATTCCTCAAAGAAATGGGGTCTCATGGTGATGTGCATTTTATCAACCAGCTGATTGCATTGTATATGCTACAAAAAAATTCATACATGTCTCTACAAAATTGGAATATACTCCTCCCACATTGATAGATCTTTGAATCTATTTCGTTTTTCATCTCTATTTCTTAATTTACCTCATCACTAAACTTACCCTCATCACATATGTTGTGATATATTTTAAATGTTTCCTTGATTAGTCTACCTACAAGGGATTCTAACCCTTTTCTCCACTATTTCAAGACTCTTTATTCAAGGCTAAGTTAGCAACATGGGGAAAGGTGCAGCCTATCTTGCAATCATGGAATTCCACAAGATAATATGGTAGGATTGACAAGGTAGGGGTAGTGTGACAAAATTCCTCATAGAAATGGGGTCTCACAGTGATTTACATCACCATGAGTCCCCATTTTTATGAGGAATTTTATCATGTTGCCCTTGCCATGTCAACCCTACCCCATTGACAAGTTAGTGACCTCACTAGCATGCTAGTTCTATAGGGTTGACAAGGTAGGGGTAACGTGAAAAATACCTCATAGAAATAGGAACTCATGGTGATTTGACTCATCATGAGGCCCTATTTCTATGAGGTATTTTTTCATGCTGCCCCTACCTTGTCAACCCTATGGAACTGGCATGCTAGTGAGGTCACTAGCTTGCCAATGGGGTAGGGTTGACAACGTAAGGGAAATGTATGCCTCATAGAAATGGGGTAATGTGGCATGCCATGATTACAAGATATGCTCAAAATGGAAGCATGTACAAGGCATTTAATTTTTTTGAAAATAATGTTTTCATATAAATGTATGCAAAATGTGGTAGCATTGACAAGCTTGCCAATTTGGTAGGTTTGACAAGGTAGGGGCAACGTATGCCTCATAGAAATGGGGTCTCATGATGAAGTAATTCATCATGAGACCCCATTTCTATGAGGCATACGTTGCCCCTACCTTGTTAAACCTACCAAATTGGCAATCTAGTGAGCTCACAAGCTTTCCAATTCTATAGGGTTGACAAGGTAGGGGAAACATGAAAAAATGCCTCATAGAAATGGGGACTCATGATGATGTACATCATCATGACTCCCCATTTAATTTGGTAGGATTGACAAGGTAGGGGTAGCGTGAAAAAATTCCTCATAGAAATGGGGACTCATGGTGATGTACATCATCGTGAGTCCCCATTTCTATGAGGCATTGTTTCATGCTGCCCATACCTTGGCAACCCTACTAAATTGACAAGCTTGTGAGCTCACTAGATTGCTAATTATCACATAATTTTTTTGATGGAATGTCTTAAAGAAATGTGGTAATGTGGCATGCCATGATTACAAGATAAGCTCAAAATGGAAGGATGGATAAGGCATTTAAATTGTTTGAAAATATTTTTTTCGTAGAAATGTATGCAAAATGTGGTAGTATTGACAAGCTATTGAGCTTACTAGCTTTCCAATGCAGTAGGGTTGACAAGGTATAGGAAACATATGCCTCATAGAAATGGGGTCTCACGGTGATGTAGGGGAAGTGTATTCCTCATAGAAATGGGGTCTCACAGTGATGTACATTACCATGAGACCCTATTTCTATGAGGCATACATTGCCCCTACCTTGTCAACCCTACCACATTAGCAAGCTAGTGAGCTCACTAGCTTGTCAATGCTACAACATTTTTCATATATTTCTATGAAAACATTATTGTCAAACAATTGAAATTCCTTGTCCATGCTTCCATTTTGAGCCTATCTTGCAATCATGGCATGCAACATTACCACATTTCTTTAAGGAATTCCATTGGAAAAATTCATGTGACCTTTGTCTATGCTAGAAATACTCTTCTATAGGATGATTGTAATTATTTTGTATGAAGCATTGAATGACATATATTTAATTTTTTTTTGTATGGATTCATTTTTTAGGAACTAATATTTGTCTCATTATCATACTATAGGTAAAATTATCCACCATAACGAGGAAACGAACAAGGAATAAACCAACATACAAAGAGTATGAAACCAATAAAGTAAAAATAGAGAATGAATGAGGGAATATCATGAGAAGAATAAATTGGATACAATTGATGAAAATAAGCCAATTGAAGAGGAACCTCAACCATCAAAAAGAGAAAAGGCATTGGTGGCACAAAGGTCATGAATAAGAAATCATCATGCTAAGATAGAATTAGATATCATAGTTGGAGACACACCCTCTATCGTAAGTGATACTGAAGGGAAATCATTAAGCACAATTGAATATGAAGGGAAACTATCTATTGCAAGTGAATATGGAGGGACACAATCTACCACAATTGAATATGTAAAGACACCATCTACCACAAGTGAATATGAAGGGACACCATCCACTACACCTCAAGCTGAGAGTACATCATCATTTAGATTTGATGAAGAAGGTACGCCATCATCCCCATGTCAACCTCAAGGTATGACATCTAGTCCACCCTAGATCGAAGGTACACAATCTAGCCCACCTCACTTAAATATTGATGAAATTCCTAATGTTTAGATGTATGTACCTAGGAGAACACTACCTAGAATTTTGCGTAGAAAGCCAAAAGTATTTTATTAATATTGATGAGAATATTTTGCAGCACATGGAAGGGAAGATTCCAACACACACTTGTAGAAGATATGCTGATAGGATTTGGAAATTATTCTTTGAAAGGCTAATTAAGACTTCAAGATGTCAACTATTTGTTGAAATGATGGGGGTATAAAGTATAGAAACATCATGAAGATTCTTGGGTTGAGAACATCGAGTGTTTCAAGTGAAAACAATATTGTGAAGAATCTAATGGATTCTTATGAGAGTGTGGGTAAGACCTCAAACTCAAAGTATAGTAATATCACTCGACGTGTCATTACACTTACTTTGATATGTAGTCAAACAAGGAGATATCATCTAATTGAAAAGATTAGTGAACAACTGAGAATTAATAGAAAAAAATTATCAAGAGTCATTCAAAGGTGGTAAAAAATTGAGAGCATTGATCAAATAAATTATGGGCATTCTCGAGGAGATTGCCATGAAAAGATAAACCAGTTGTTGAAGCATTGAGAAAACTAATTGAAGACTATTGGAAGAATAGCACAAGGCCATCTCCAAATCAAAGAGATATGTTAAGAATGAGAATCAATAGTCAAAACTATGAGCCACATCCTTAACATTTTTTGGATACGACTCAAACCTAATTTTTTCATAAATTTCAACAGGATTATCCTCAAATTCAAATTTGTGAAATATATTTTGAAATTATTAAACATTTTTATGTCAAGATAAATCACACATGCACTACTTGTTGTTATAGACTATATATTGAATTATCTAACCATTATGATACTTATCGTTCTATATGTTTATATTTGCATACTAATGATGGGTATGTGCAAGATCATGATGGGCCAAAAAGTTGCAATATGTGAGTGACATGATGGCCCATGTGGCTAACGACCTTTTTTTAACCCAAAATTGATGAAACAAAAAGGGTTTTTAAAGGAGATTCTCAACTTTCCACCAATATAAAATATGCTTTACTTTGAATTTAATAAATTATTATTATTCATTTTCTATTTGAATTATGACTAAAGTCCTAATTGATAAGTTGATTGAAAAACATCTATAGCTTTCAAAAGGTATCACGTTTTTTGAATCCAAAACATGTGTAACACTCTATACTTCACATAATATAGGATTAAAAAAAAAAAAAAAAATTTCATCAAGTTTTGACCAAGTTAAGGTGGTCAAACATACAATTTTTTAATATTTTTAAAAAGTTGTAATAAAAAATTTATAATTAATTATTACTTGGAAAAAAATTACAAAAAAATATGCATCACATCAGGACATGAGTCCTCTACTTATATCTTAAATATTATAAAAAAATATTATCATTTTATTGCGGTTAGAGTGGTTAGACAGACACCTACTTCTTATTTTTTCCCTAAAATTTAAGTACTAATGCATTGAAATTTCAAATTTTCACCATATAGATTTTAATTTTGTTTAAATAAACCTAGTAGTTTAGAAAACACATTCAATTTGTTACCGATTCTATTCTTACATCTTTTTTAAATAATATAGATAACTTACTTAAATTTTTATGTCAAGTTGGCTAACTCTGATTTTCTGAATTTCATTGCCACTTAAGGGCCTATTTTTTCCATGATGATCCTGCACATACCCTGATGTTTTGTAGGATTATGGTATACATGCCCCACAAAAATCTTCAAGAGAGTTTTTATTAAAAAAATTATGTGAAATAGAGGATGGCCAAATATTCTACAGGATGGCCTGCTTGGATGGTTCATGTTAGCATTGTGGTGGCTTGCAACATATGGAAAGCACATAGGAGGTGGGAAAGAAGCTAATAAAGTTAGAGAAGTATAAAATAGTGGCATACATTAAAAAATATGGTAATCAAGCAAAAAGGTGTGATTTGGTTTTCAGAAGATTCCAGTGTATCAGTTTATGTCTATGTTTCATGACAATATAGTGTATGAGTATACAAGGCATACCCATAGAGCCCGATGGTTGGAAAAACAATTCAAGTTATGCAAGGAAACATTTCTAGTTGATAGTATAGTTTTAGTGGTCAAATTTTTAGACAACTACACTCTACGAACATAGCATGAGGTGAATTCATAATATTAAAACTCCACACAGGTTTTGATATTTATGAACATAGCATTTATTCATGCAACTAATAGTACAAAGGACAAAATGAGGTTATTGAGGGAGTAACACTTTTATATTAGTGATAGTCACACACACTCTCTAGAGTTCATGCAAGGTTGCTTCTTGAATCATTGCGTCGATGGTACAATTTTTCAAAAAATAAATATTTTAATCGATCTGAAATTTTTTATTAAAATTTGTTTTGTAAATTTTTTGTTTTATTAAAAAATAAAAAAATAAAAAATAAAAGTTTGCAGAAATATTTCAGTCCACAGATGTGCTAGGTACTCCTAGTACCCACTAGTACAATCACAACATGGAGCCTGTCGGCCCCACTATACCCGTTAGTCCTTTTAAAAAACCTGACGAGCACAATTCTACCAGTGACAATTAGAATCCGGCTAACAAATTAAATCAATCAGTGGTCATGTAAAAATCGAGCGGTAAAATTCAAAAGATTCTGGCAACCCCCACGAATATTCCAATCGGAATTCACCCAGACAACCATATAGCCGTCAATCTTGTGCACATAGACCACAGTATATTCTTCTAGCATATTCTACAACTGGGGATAATATTCTCTTTTGACGGGCCCGAAGACATCAAATTTAATCCCATGAATTGCTAACAGCAACATCATGTCATCAAATTCTTTTAAAAAAATTCCCACCTCTCCAATTGCATTTTCAGTTTTGCAAGTGAACTTTGAAGGCTAATATCTTAGTCATTTTGGCTCCTTTTTTTGAGGATTTTTTTATTTATTTGAGCTAATTTTCCACGTTCTTCACAATGGTGTAATTAATTTTTAGTTTTGATGTCTTTTTTTCTAGAAATTTCAGATTCTCATAAGTTTTGTTGATTCATCCTCATTTTGGGAACTTCGAGAGCTCATATCTTGCTCCTAAGGTAACATTTTTCAGTGCAGTATTTTTTGAAAGTGCATAATTTTTTGTGTACTTCTCAGTGGTATGATCAAATTGATCTCATTTTGTACCAAATATTGTATTTGATTCTTTGGCCTATTTTTGGCATTTGCATGTACCATGATCAAAAGTCCACTTTGTTATTTTGGAAAGTGGCAATTCTAAATGCACTAAACATAAAGTGCCAAATAAAATATTGGTTGGGGGGTTTCATGATTGATTGATTTGGGGGATTGATTTTGCAATGGTTGGTTGCAATATTTTGCTTGGTTTGTGTTCTTGCAATGGGGAAATCTCAAGTTGAACTCCTAACTCCACATAGTTATGCTACATGGAGAAAATAAGTATGGAACTATCTCATGATGAAAGGTCTAATAGGTCATCTAAAGGACACCATTCAAAAACCTACTAATGCTAAAGAATTGGAAAAATGGGAGATTGATCATGAAAAAACACTTGGATGCATAGGTTCATTAGTCTCATTTGATTTACAATTTTATATTGAATCATGTAAAACACCTGAAGAAGCTTGGGAGACTTTTGAAAAATTGTATGGTAAAACAAATAAGATTAGGGGATATCAAATTGATAATGATTTGATGAATCTTGATCCTAATAGTTTTGACCACATCCAAGACTACATCTCCAAAATCAAGTGACTAAGAACACAACTGAAGGAATGTAGCATTGATAAAGAGGATTTACAATTGATTTTGAATGTGTTATCCAAGCTTGGTCCTGAGTATTTAGTTTTTTTTCTAGCTTTCATACCCATTGAATTTATATGGGAGCATCATATGTTGATCCTAAGTTTGATGACTTTGCAAATCTCTCAATCCAAGAGGAAGCTAAATTAATGAACATGGGTCTAATCAGGTCTTCCAAGTTGTATGCATTGGTGGAAAGTTATTATAAGAGACAAAAAGAATCAAGGAATCTTGATAAGAAGCAAAAGATGAAAAATAACAATGCACATAAAGAATCAAAATCTTCAAAAGGAGAATCATCTAAGAAGGAGAGGCCTTTTTGTGCATATTGCAAGAAGGATGGACATGAAGAGCACTATTGTTATAAGAAGGATATTGATGAGTTGAAAAATATTCTCAAAAGGAATCACATTGATTTTCCTTCTAGAATGTCTGAATCTTCTTCTCATTCTTCTTCAAAAATTTCTTAAAAGGACAAAAGTCAAGCTTCTACATCAAGATATAAAGGACAAGCTCTTTGTGCTTTTTTAGGTCTAGGATCAGGGAGATGGCTTCTAGATTCAGTTGCTTCTCATCATATGGCATCTTCACAATCTATATTCTCTTCATTTTAGCCTTGTACTATGTCTCCTATCTTGATGGGAAATAACACATACATGAGTGTAATTGGGAAGGGATCTATTATTTTTGGGGAAAACACTTTCCAATATTTTTTGTGTGTTCCTCATTTGATGAACAATCTTCTTTCCATATATAAAATTACACATGGTGGAGATGGGAGAACTGTGGAGTTCACACCTGATTCAGTTATCATTCGAGACTTGGAGAGTAGAGAGATCATTGCTACTAGGGTGGATGATCATTCATCTTAGTTTTATACCTTTACAAATTTTTCTTTTGATGGTGAAATTGTTCCTTCGACTATTGATCATATGAACCATGATTCAGAGGAGACATTTGGTTTCTTGAACTTGGGAGTTCTCACATTAGATCCAGTACTTGATCCATGCATTCTATCTCCTCCATCTACTTTTGTACCTGTAGATGCTTGTGATTCCATAGTTTAGGTTCCTTGTGATTTAGTGTAGTAGGACATGCATAGTCTTCCAAATATGGCTACTTTGGATGACTTGTTGATAGGTATTTCAGACTTGTTTATGGAGTCTCATCTTGTAGATTTGGGGGAAACCATTCATAGCATTCATCTTCTCTTTGATTAAGATGCTCATTCTTCAGTTGTTGTGAGGGAACACTCTAACCCTCTTGTTGATCATTCTTTCCAGTTTGGTCTGACTATAGATGCTTTTGGATAACATTTGGAGGAAGCTTCTTTATCTTCATAGGGGATATTACTGTCTTTGGATCATGTTCTACATTCATATCTACTAGATTTTGGATTGTCCTCTTCAGCAATGTGGCCTAGAACGCTTGTTTGTAGTGTGTCATCTTTCGGTATTGACATGGAGACACTTGAGCATGCTTCAGAGACATCATACATCATCCATATTCTTGACATCCTGCATACTATCTTGGTTTTGTTTCTTCCTAAGGGGAGGAATGTTGTTCGGTGAGATTGGATCATCTTCAGCATTCAATGTCGAGCTTCTACCATCATTTCAAGAGACTCAACATTTAGGGGGGGATGTCGTGTCTCTCTTCTACTTCTCTCTTATGGAGGGGGTATTTTTACTCACATGGGGTTTTTTCCTTCTCATGCATCATTGAGAGCATTTCATTTTTGTATTTCATCTCTCTTTTGGGGAGGAATGTTTTCCCATTGAGTTTTCTCCTTTTCTCTGTTTGTAAAGAGATTTAATTTGCATATGTACATGGGTACCTAACATGGCCTAGTATCTAGGACCCATCTTTGTGTCATTTGCAAAATAATTTCTACTCCCTAAGTTACAATTAAGGGTGGGGGGGGGGGGGTGTTGTTGTAAATAAAGTCTTGTACCTAGTTAATTCATTACTAGGGGAATTATTTACACATATTAAGTTTACTTAGGTCATAGGAAGGAATATTTCTAGAAGGTGTTAGTTGTCATTAGTTGTTATCTTATCTTTTGACTTGTAACACATGTGAACCTAGGTAATTGTGATTAGTTGTCTCATGTCATATGATTAAGACACTTGTCATAATCCTATCACATCAGTGTATCTCACCTTGGCTATATAACGAAGGGGTCTCTCATTGTATATTACAATCATAATCATCACAATAATATCATTGAATCATATTGATAAGAATACAATTTATTCTTATCACATTCCAGTATCTCTCTTTGTGATTTCCATTTGGTCTCAAAATCTTGGCAACCATAGCCAATCCTAACAAAAGATAATGCAAAGTTGATAGATGCAAAATCAATCTTCAAGTGGTGTAATGCTTTGATGGGTCTAGGTAATGAAGGTATGTATTTAGTTCATATATTGTTTTGTTGATGAATGATACTAACATTGCACCATATGAGGATTGTTGTACACTAATAGGATTGAGTGAGCTACACTCTTTACTTAGCTCAAATGCAGTTTCATGGAGTATCAATACACGAATGATGGCATGCTTTTGTTCTTCATGTACAATGCGCGATTGGGATGATTGTGAGTCAAAGGAGTGGGTTGAGAAATGGTCATTAAGTTATCTTAGCCCACATCACATGTATTTCCATTCGGTGGAATTGGAACTAACATAAATGGATTCATTGGTTGACTTTGACCACATATCAGATCTAGTGAAACTAGGTAATATATCTACTTGCATAGTTTTTAAAATTTCTATTGTTATCTTACTTTGTAGTGAATTTTTAATGTTGACTAATTTCAAGAGATTTGTTTCACATATCAAGAAGGGAATGTTTATGCAGTTATTGTAGATGAAGACAACAAAGAGGGAACAAACTATTACTTGTGTCATTGTGTTGAGGCTGAAAAGAAATTGGAGGCCCCAGTTATAGATGGAGAAAAGATCGAATACCATACAGGCTCAGTTTTTGTTACTGAAATGTGGCTTAGAAGGTACCCATATAAGAGTGTTAAATATTGGTTGTTTCAGGAATTTGACAGGCATTGGAAGATTCTTCACTACTTGAACTTTGTCATGGCATCCAATTTTTGTTTGACAAAATATGGGGGTAGACCTTTGAACAAGACCTTGTAGAAATTCTGTGAGTTTGAACATGAGATGATACTTCACACAATAAATAGTAGAGCAAACTAGGATGGTTCATTGGATTAATTTGTTAGTATGCACATTGGTTCTTATTAATTTATACTTGTATGCACATTAATTTGTATGATGTTGATGCTATGATGAAAATATTATCATATAATGTTTATACCATGTATGTAGGTGATTGATGAAGTTATTAGACTTGCAAATGTAGAAAATTTCATATTTAGAACGATGGCAAAGTATACAGAGTTCAATGGTATTTTATTTTTTTCTCAAAAATATGCAAAAAAATGTAGGATATTCTCAATAGATTAATAAAATAAGTGGGAGATTAAATTGTGTTGTTTTTATAATAGGTTACATGTTTCCAAAAGGTTGGAAAATAATATTCTAGTTATGTTCTATTCATGTCCTATTCATGAGAGGTTGTTGTGTGCAATAGGTATCTTGGAACTCCCAATGAATATGTATGGCTAGAAGTGACTAAGATGAGAGACTAGCATGTCTATACTTAATGGAAGCATCAAGATTTAAGCCTTGATGTTCCTGAGTTGGAATCAAATGGTGTTGATTTGTTGTTTGTAAGTTCTTTCAATCTATTTTAATTTCATTTCCATTTTGGATGCTCTTTCTTTTTCTTCTTTTACATTTCCTATTTGTAAGTAAGCTACTAAAAATTGATTGGTGTCTCCTTGCAAAAAATGTTGATTTATGAGCCATCCAAGTGAATCTCAGCCAAAAAATAAATGCAAAATCCTTATTTTGATGATCTTGACAAATCTCAATTCTAATTTGAAGCCTTTATAAAATAGCATGTGAAGCATAGTGAGGGAATTTCAAGTTATTCATTTGAAGTTAACCTCATCATGAGCACCTATGACGTAGACATTATAAGAAAATATCAAAGGTATGAGTTACATTTTAAAAGATCTATGAGAATGGAGTACCTAAGGAATCCTTGAATAAATCTCATTTTATTGTAATCATTTTTTTCTCACGATTTTGTATTACCACTTGATAGTTTTGAGAAAAAATTGTGCCTACAAGTACAAGCACTTGGGTTTCATAATGGTGTATGAAGCATATTAGGCAATTGTAGCACAAACAAAATAATTAGGATAGCCAAATAAATCTCATTTTATTGTAAACATCATATTATTAATATAGTGAGTGTAATAACCATTGATGGTTACCAATCATTATTTTTCTTATTTTATTCTCTCCCTATTATAACTAGCACCTATTGACTAACTTATTATAAAAACTTCATTTATTAAAAAAAATCAACCTAATGATTATATATCAATATCAATATAGCATACCATCTATTCACAGAAAACATTTATAATGATATTTACTGAAATTTTGAAATTTATTACTGCCCTAAAACATTTGTAATTCATGCAACATAATCCCTTATAGTCCAAATTGAAAAAGGGGAGCAATATTTGACGACTTGTTACCTCGTTACCATGTCAATTACATGAATTCCATTTGAGGCATCAGGATAATGTAGGGAACTTGTACAATAACCTCTCTCGATTTTTGTTATCTCAAAGTCATTTTTTTACGCTGTCCAATTTTGACTTGATGGAAAATGTGTCAATTGCAACCAGTGTAAAGTTGCAAAATGGTGCAACTTTTGTTCTATAGCTTGTGTGACTAAACATTATGTTCTAATGCATCCATATGGGTGCGTTTATGCTAGGAATGGTCCTCTTTCTCACCCAAACATGTCGAATCGCTCTGAGCTATGTTCAACCTACTCGATCCCTTAAGGTCCAAAGTGCAAAAGGGAAACAATCTTTCACAATATATTACTCAGAAACCACAATTCTTAAAAACTCTCCATCTGAGTTTATGGGATCATGTTGGCCCCCTGTTTAATAACCTCTCTAGGTTCATTTATCATAGAATCATTTTCTTGTGCTATCAAGTTTTCACTTGATGAAAAAAGTATCAAATGCAAGTAGTGTAAGGTTGTAAAGTGGCGCAACTTTCATTCTACAACTCGTGTGGCCAAACAAACTATTCCAATGCATCTGAATGGGTAAATTTGTGCTAGGAATGGTCATATTTTTTACCTAAACATGATGAATTACTTTGAGCTACATTCAACTAGCTTGATACTTGTATAGGCATGAATTTGCAGCCCTAACACAAATTCCCCTTTACCCCCTTACACTTTAGAAAACCTAACCCAGAGGCTTAATTCCAATTAAGCTCGGCATTTGCATCATATTTTGCACCTTATTTGTGTGTCAATGGAGGCATTTCTATTAGGGATTCTTGTGTGGTGCATGGACACCCGCACGATGTGCAAATGTCTGGATAGCATGCAGATGTCCATGCAGTGTGCTTATGTCTCTAAAATATTCTTGTGGTTGGAGTCTACAGAAATGTTACACTTCCTATTGGAAGTTGGAGTGTAATGCCTCTCTTTAGTTGGATGACCTGAATATGGCCATTTATGATCCTCTTCCTTCATATTCCTCACTCTATCATCCATTCTCAAGTTTGACAAGATCTTGAGTTCATCCCTTCACATTTTCTCCACTCTTTCAAGCATCCACAAGCTTTGTAGTAGCACTTCACATTTCATAGTAGCAATCTACCACTCCATCACTTCAATAGTGCGAGCATAGGAAAAGCACCATTGTAGCAGAGGCTTGAATTCCTCTCATTTTCTCCTCCACAAGCCTTGAGCACTTTGGATGGAGGTGGTAAGCTCCTCTTATCTTATCTATCATTTGATTGAAGAACCATGAACTATTTTATAGTGTCTTTTATTTACATAGCTTGTATTCCCTTCCTTATCATTATTTCTATCATTGAAAACTTGGTTGTCCATGGAGGTGAAAACACCAAAATGGGGGTCTGACTGAGGCACACCCTTAAACAACCCCCCAACATTTTCCTAATTTTCTGTGTGTAGGTGGATAGATCTTGGAGCAAGCTGGCAAGAAGATTGTTGTGCAAAATCATATTTGTCACCCTTGTAGTAATCTATTTCCTTTATCATGTTCATCTTTATGTTTCACTCTTCTTAATCTAATTTTTTCATTCTAGAAACATCTAAACTAGGTTGATAGTCCTTTCTTAGGGCTTAAACCTTGTCTCTTTGGTTTTTTGTCCGTACGAACATCAATGCACTTGTGAGATGACAACATGCTACACTATCATCCCAAAACCATGGTCCTGATCTCCGACAGAGAGCTAGTTGAGACATAGATTTCACACTGAAAACTAACTCACCTAGTCTCCTTTCAAATCTTGAGCTTGCAGAGTGACTGAACGACCTCATAATCCTCATCATTCTCATTCTATTCATCCTAATGCTCCTTTAAATTGAGGTAATTTAGGTCAACCATACAACTCTCATCCTTTCATGACTTGGGGCCTTGGAGTGGTTCATCCCCCCCTCGTACAATACCTTAAGGGTCTAAAGTGCAAAAGGGTAGTAATATTTGATGGGCTATTACTCAGAAACCGTGATTCTTACAAGCTCTTCGTCTGAGCCGATAGGATTGTGTTGGGCCCCTCTATAGTAACCTCTCTCATTTTTTGTTATCTCAAAGTCATTTTTCCTATGGTTTCCATTTTTCACTTGATGAAAAAAGTACCAAATGCAAGTAGTGTAAAGTTACAAAGTGGTGCAAATTTTGTTGTGCAAATCATGTGACCAAGTGGAATATTTCAATGCATCTATATGGGTACATTTATGCTATGCATGGTACTATTTCACACCCAAACACATAGAATTGCTTTGAGCTACGTTCAACCAGCTCAATTCCTTAAGGGTCTAAAGTGAAAAAGGGTAGCAATCTTTGACAGGCTATTACTCAAAAACTGTGACATTTACAAACTCTCTACCTAAGCCTACAAGATAGTTTTATTCCACTCTACAATAACCTATCTTTTTTTTTGTTATCTCAGAGTCATTCTCTCGTGGTGTCTAGTTTTCACTTGATGAAAAAAGTGTCAAATGCAAGCAGTTTAAATTTGCAAAGTGGTGCACTATTTTTTCTGTAACTCATTTGACAAAACAAATTGTTCCAAAATGTTTGGATGGGTAAATGTATGCTAGAAATTTTCCTCTTTCACACCCAAACATGTTGAATTTCTTCGAGCTATGTTCAACTGCCCTGATCCCTTAAGGGTCTAAAGTGAAAAAGGATAGCAATCTTGGATGGGCTATTACTCAAAAACTACGATTCTTAAAAAATCTCTATTTGAGCCTGTAGGATCATGTTGGGCCCCTCTACAATAACCTCTCTTAGTTTTTGTTATCTCAGAATCATTTTCCCGTGGTGTCCAGTTTTCACTTGATGAAGAAAGTGTCAAATGCAAGCAGTGTAAAGTTACAAAGTGGTGAAACTTTCATTCTCCAACTCATGTGACCAAAAAAACTATTTCAATGCATCTGAGTGGGTACAGTTATGCTAGTAATGGTCATATTTCATGCCCAAACACACTGAATCACTCCAAGCTACGTTCAATCAGCTTGATCCCTTAAGGATCCAAAGTGCAAAAGAGAAAAAATATTTGACCAACTATTAATCAGAATCTATGACTCTTACAAACTCTTTGTCTAAGCCTATGAGATTGTGTTATGCCCCTCTACAATAACCTGTCTCATTTTTTCTTATCTCAAAGGCATTTTCCAATGGTGTCTAGTTTTCACTTGATGAAAAAGGCATCAAATGCAAATAGTGTAAAGTTGCAAATTGGTGTGACTTTTGTTTTGCAACTTGTGTAACCAAACACACTATTCCAATACATCCAAATGGGTACACTTATGCTAGGCATGGTCCTCTTTTTCACCTAAATGCATCGAATCACTTTGAGCTATGTTCAACCGGCTAGATCCCTTAAGGGTCCAAAGTGAAAAAGGGCAGCAATATTTGACATGTTATTACTCAAAAACCATGACACTGAAGAAATATTCATCTAAGCTTATGATATTGCATTGGGACCCTCTAAAATAACCTCTCTTGGTTTTTTTTATCTCATTTTTGTTTTCTTGTGGTATCCAATTTTCACTTGATAAAAAAAGTGTCAAATGCAAGCAGTGTAAATTTGCAAAGTGGTGAAACTTTTGTTCTACAACTCGTGTGACCAAAAAAACTATTCCAATGCATCGGTATGGGTACATTTACACTATGCATTTCCCTCTTTCACACCCAATAATTCTGAATCGCTCTAAGCTACATTCAATCGGCTCAATCCCTTAAGGGTCCAAACTACAAAAGAGAAACCATAATTGATGGGTTATTACTCAAAATCCATGATGATTATGAACTCTTTGTCTGAGTGTAAAATATCATGTTAGGACACTCTACAATAACCTCTCTCATTTTTTTTTATTTCAAGGTCATTTTCCCGTGGTGTCCAGTTTTCACTTTCATGAAAAAGGTGTCAAATGCAAGTAGTGTAAAGTTGCAAAGTGGTGCAAATTTTTTTCTGCAACTCATTTTACCAAAAAAACTATTTCAACACATTCGTATGTGAATTTTTACACTAGGCATGGCCCTCTTTCAAACCCAAATGCGTTGAATTGCTCCGAGCTACGTTTAATCAGCTCGATCCCTTAAGGGTCCAAAGTGAAAAAGAGTAGCAATTTTTGATTGGCTATTACTTAAAATATTTGATGCTTGCAAACTCTTTGTCTAAGCCTATGAGATTGTATTAGGCCCATCTATAATAACATGTCTCATTTTTTGTTATCTCAGAGTCGTTTTCCCATGGTGTCCAATTTTCACTTAATGAAAAAGGTGTCAAATGCAAGCAGTGTAAAGTTACAAAATGGTGCAAATTTTGTTTTGCAACTCATGTGACCAAACAAACTATTCCAAAATGTCTATATGGGAACACTTACACTAGGAATGGTCCTCTTTCACACCCAAACATGTTGAATCATGTCGAGCTATGTTCAATTGGATGGATCCCTTAAGTGTCCAAAGTGCAAAAGGGCAACAATACTTGACATGCTATTACTCAGAAATCGTAACACTTATGAAATATATGTCTGATCTTAGGAGACCGCATTGGGACCCTCTAAAATAGCCTCTCTTGGTTTTCTTATCTCATATTCATTTTCTCATGGTATCCAATTTTTAGTTGATGAAATTTTTTTTAAATGCAAGCAGTGTAAATTTACAAAGTAGTGTAACTTTCGTTCTGCAACTCGTGTGACCAAAAAAACTATTCCAATGCATCTAGATGGGTAAATTTACACTATGCACACTCCTATTTCACACCCAAACATGATTAATCACTTTGAGCTACATTCAACTGACTTGATCCCTTAAGTGTCCAAACTGTAAAAAGGAAACAATATTTGACAAGCTATTACTTAGAATCGATGATGCATAAAAACTCTTTGTTTGAGCCTACAAGATCATCTAAGGCCACTCCAAAATAAACTCTCTCAATTTTTGTTATCTTAGGGTCATTTTCCCGTGGTGTCTAGTTTTCACTTCATGAAAAAAGTGTCAAATTCAAGCAGTGTAAAGTTGCAAAGTGGTGCAAATTTTGTTCTACAACTCATGTAACCAAAAAAAATACTCCAACACATTCATATGTGTACATTTGCACTAGGCATGGTCCTCTTTCAAACCGAAATACACTGAATCGCTTTGAGCTACGTTTAGTCGACTCGATCCCTTAAGGGTCCAAAGTGCTAAATAGCAACAATATTTGACAAGCTATTACTCTAAAATTGTGATGCTTAAAAACTCTCCATCTAAGCCTACAAGATTAGGTGGGGCCACTCTATAATAATATCTCTCTATTTTTGTTATCTTGTAGTCATTTTCTCATTGTGTCCAATTTTCACTTGATGGAAAAATTGTCAAATGCAAGCAGTGTAAATTTCCAAAGTGGTGCAACTTTCATTTTTCAACTTGTGTGACCAAATAGACTATTCCAAAGCATCTAGATAGGTATGTTTAGTCTAGGAATGGTCCTCTTTTGCACCCAAACATGTTGAATCGGTATGAGCTATGTTCAACCAACTCCATCCCTTAAGGGTCCAAAGTGCAAAAGGGTAGCAATCTTTTAGGGGCTATTACTCAAAAACCATGATGCTTACAAACTCTTCGTCTAATCCTATAGGATCATGTTGAGTCCCTCTACAATAACCTCTCTCAATTTTTTCTATCTTGAAGTCATTTTCCCATGGTTTCCAACTTTTAGTTCATGGAAAAACTATCCAATGCAAGCAGTGTAAAGTTGCAAAGTGGTGCAACGTTTCCTCATCAAATCACATTACCAAATAGACTATTCCAAAAAATTTGGATGGGTACATTTATGCTACACATGGTCTTCTTTCATACTCAAACACATCGAATCACTCTGATCTATGTTCATCCGGCTAGACATTATATAGATCATAATTATTCTTTATGTTTGAGATCTTCTAAGTTTTGCAATGGTTTCACCAAGTTGTAAAGGGTGAACTATTCTTTATTTAGTTATGCCTATGTGGGTTTATTTTTCTTACCTCTTGTTGCCATTTTGGGTAGATTATTAGTTTCAAATTACAGGGAATTCTTTGCCTATTTTTTTGTTGGAAGTTGTTGTTCTAGAAGGCTCATCTCTTGATATATTATACTCATTCTTAATCAATTATCAAGTTAATAATCAATGCATTTATTTACAGTTAATCTTTTATTTTCAATTTGTGCAATTTTTTAGTTTGTAACTCAACTAGTATGCCTAAAACTTTTGATTTTTTTATCATTAACTAATAAATTTGTTTAGCATCAATCAATAAATATTCAAGCCAAACCATGAAGGACAATAATGATCAATTCTAGGGCAAACCAATTAATAAGTATACATGTGAAAAATTCAAGCATACACGTGAATAAGGGAAGTACAAGTACTCAAATACATGTAAGCCTTGAATTATACACACGAATACATAGTATACACAAATAATACAAAGTATATGCATGAATACAAGGTTTAGCATGAAAACATGTAAGTCACAATGTATACATTGGAATACATGTAAGTCACAGAGTATACATGTAATTTGTAAAGTAGACACTTGTATTGTAGAAAATCATGTCCTTGCTTGATTTGGGAATAATTAATGATAAATTAGACTTAATGTTGCTTTGATATAGTGTTGTGAGGTGTTTTACACATCCACATTAGGTCTTGGGCCCAATTTAAGCTAAATTCACTTAACTTTGCCCTAATTTAATATTTTAAAATGTATTTATTCACATCTTCACATCAAATTTGGGAGGCTTGCAAACAAAGTGGACCTAATCTAGTGTTGTAATGTGTCTTTCACATTCACATGGGATTTAGGTCCCTTCTAAGCTAAATGCACCCAATTGTTCCTTAATTTAGTGTTGTAAAGTGTATTTATTTACACTTTCACATTGAATTTTTGGCATCATTACATTTATAACCTTTACATCATCATTAATATGCCTCTATGACCCCATATTATGCACCCAAAGGCGTATTTTGATCAAAAACCTGACAAAATCAACATATAAACTTACTTTATGCATTCCTCGATAATTTAGCCCCTAAAATATCTCTTGTCAAACTCATTCACCACTTTGGATGAATGAGTCCCATCCAAGTGTGAATCATTCACCCAAGATGGTGAATGAGTCCCATTTAAGCTTTTTTTTTATGTTTGAGTGGGAAAAAGTGGGTTTTTAGTTCAAATTTCATGAATGTCGGCCTTGGGGATCAAATTAACGATCATGTGAGTGGGTTTCCTATATAAAAAATATTATAAATCATTATTCATCCTCTAACCAATCTAAGAAAGATAAGTAATCCAAGTAACATCAAGCCTACATGTTATCAAGTCAAGAATTTAAGAGTTAAGCATTCCAAGGTCATCAAGATAGCTTTCAAGATCATTCAAGGGAAAGATTGCTTCATCCATTGTTTTAGAAACTCAATATCCATCATCATGTTATGCATATCAAGAATCAAGATTTTTTGTGAGCTATTGTTGTCATGTAGCATTGAAGATTCAAGACCAAGCATTGTTCTATTCTTATTGTCAAAGATCAAGATCTACATCCTTCATGGAATTTTCATGTTGAGTTGTATATTTGCAAAGAATCATCTACAAGACATCATTCAAGGTATTATTGTCCATGATTCATGCCTCCATTCCATTATTTCGTCATTTGGTTTAATTATCTAAACATGGTTTGACCAAGGCAAATCACTACCCCCTAACAATCAAAATTTTATCTCTCTTCATTTGTGTGATTGTAGAGATAGGTATCTTGGAGCTTGAAAGGTCATTGAAGAATAGGTTTCAAAAAAATTGGAATCATCTGTCTACTTGCAAGGTCAAAATCTTCACAAAAAGTCACGTATAGCCCTGAAAAATCAAGGTTTCAAATCCGAACAGCTGAAGGAACAAAAAGAATAGACCAAGAAGTATAGATCGTAACTTTGAATTTACAGAAATTAAAAATTGGACTCATTCACCACAAGTGGAGAATAATTCCCATTTTTGGTCAAATTTAAGATTTTTTCATTTCTAGATACCGTTTTTTTGAGAAACCTATTCCTATGCAGAAACCCTTATTTGGGAGTGATTCACCCAGATTGGCGAATGAGTCCGAATGGGCCAAAATTTCAAGATAAATAGAATTTCTAGTCCTCATTGAGGCCTATACAAGTTTCCAGGTGCACATTTTCAATTTTGTAGCTTTTTGTTTTGTTTCATGGTCATTTCTAGGTCATTCATTAAAGCATTTCATCCTTCACTATATTGTCTCTCCAAGTCTAGACTTGGTGGTGAACCCCTCATGTCTTGTCATTCAATCCCCTTAGAACCTTCCCTTTCCTATATTTCAATTTCCTTTATAGTGGAATCAAAGGGTTTGTTCTTGAGTGAACCGTGCCTTAGAAGGAAAATGTGGGCCACTTTCCTTTTAGGTCTAAAACCCTAGAAGTCCTAGAGAGACACCCACCCCATTTTTCTTTGGTTAAACACTTAAATACACGTAAGTCATATCTATTAAATCATGGATTTATAATGCAAATATGGACAACATTAATAAAAAATATTTGTATTAACCAAATAGCCATGTAATCATACATCAATATATGTCAATATAAGTATAATATATACACAAAATAGCCATATAAGCTTATGAGAATGTCATATATTCATACAAAAAGGGCTCTAGAATAAAAATTCATTGCTCTCCATGCCCTGGAAACAAATTATTTCCCTTTTCTTGTTGACTACACAGTGGTAAATATATCATCATTTGTTATGAGGTTGAGGAGTGCTCCTGCTCCTCCTAGGGTTTAGTTCCTTGTCAAGATGTATCTATTACAATAACAAGTAAAGACGTTAATATATAGAAATTACTTTATAAAAAATGATATATTTAACAAAATAATCACTTACTACCACTAGATGATCACTCTTCTCGAGGAAAAGGTTTGCATGTCCAAGCTGAGGCATGTTGAAGCCTTTTAGAAACCATCAAAAGATAAATTAAATTATGAATCAATAATGGTTTTATTTTTCACTAATTAACAGCTGTAACAATGAATGTAAATTAAAATTTAGTAATTTTCCTCATACCTCTATGAGGGGCATCAAGGATTAATCTTCAATGATGAAAACTACAATATTGATGCACATCATGGATTATAATGTATGGCATATTGAACAAAAATTTGAGTACTTATTGAACTATATATTTTTGACTATCATGCTTAAAATTTTCCCTATCCGTAGCTTGTTTGAAAGCGCCTTTTTTTAGGATTTTATCCATAGAATCAAGGTGGTGAACCATTTGATAAAAGGCTTTGGTAGATATGTACAATAAGTGTGGTAGCATAGAGAAGGCAGTGAACTATGTTAAAAAATTCCTCAAAGACATGGGTCTCATGGTGATGGAATTCCATTACAAACAAATGTTTCATGCAATTCCATCACCATGAGACCACATTTGTTCAAGGATTTTTTTCAAACTACTCACTACCTTGACTATGATATTACTTACTATTATGCTTTGATATATTTTTTCCAAGCATCCATAGTTCGTTGGAGAGCACCTATTTTAGGCTTTTAGCCATAGCAACAAGAAAGTGAGTAGTTTGATAGAATTCTTTAGTAGACATGTATGAAAAATTTGGTAGCATAGAAAAGGTGGTGAGTTGTTTGAAAAAATGCCTCAAAGAAATGTGGTCTCATGGTTATGGAGTGTCATTCCATCATCATGAGACCACATTTCTTTGAGGCATTTTTTCAAACTACTCACTTCCTTGTCTATGCTATTGCTTACTATTATTCTTTGATAGATTTTTTCCAAGCATCCATAGTTTGTTGAAAATCGGGTCTTTGTTAGGATTTTAGCGATAGCAGCAAGGAAGTTCAAGTAGTTTGATAAAATGCTTTGGTAGACATGTATGCAAAATGTGGTAGTATACACAAGGCGGTGAGTTGTTTGAAAAAATACCTCAAAGAAATGTGGTCTTATGGTGATGGAATGGAATTCCATTACCATGAGACCCTTTTTTCTTCGAGGAATTTTTTCAAACTACTCACTACCTTGTCTATGTTATTTCTTACTATTATGCTTTGATAGAGTTTTTCCAAGCACATGTAGTTTGTTCGAAAGCACCTAATTTAGGCCTTTAGCCACAATAATAAGGAAGTGAGTAGATTGATTAAATGCTTTGATATATATGTGTATGGAAAATTTGGTAGCATAGACATGGTGGTGAGTTATTTGAAAAAATTCTTCAAGGAAATGTGGTCTCATGGTGATGGAATGGAATTCCATCACCATGAGACCGCATTTCTTTGAGGATTTTTTTCAAACTACTCACTGCCTTGTCTATTCTATTGCTTACTATTATGATTTGATATATTTTTTCCAAGCATCCATAGTTTGTTGGAAAGCACGCTTTTTAGGCTTTTAGCCATAGCAGCAAGCAAATGAACTATTTGATAAAATTCTTTGGTAGACATGTATGGAAAATGTGGTAGCATAGAAAAGGCAGTGAGCTGTTTGAAAAAATGACTCTAAGAAATGTGGTCTCATGGTGATGGAATACTACTATTCCATCCCCATGAGACCAAATTTATTTGAGGCATTTTTCAAACTACTCATTGCCTTGTCTATGCTTAATATTATTCTTTGATATATTTTTTCCAAGAATCCATAGTTTGTTGCAAAGCACCTTTTTTAGGCTTTTAGCCATAGCATCAAGGAAGTGTATTGTTTGATAAAATGCTTTGGTAGACATGTATGGAAAATCTGGTAGCATAGAAAATGTTGTGAGTTGTTGAAAAAATGCCTCAAAGAACCACATTTCTTTGAGGCATTTTTTTAGAAATTCATTGCTTAATCTATGACATTGCTTACTATTATTCTTTCATATATTTCTTCCAAGCATCCATAGCATAGACAAGGCAGTGAACTATTTGAAAAAATGCCTCAATAAAAGGTGGTCTCATGGAATACCATGACAAGAAAATGCAATTGGCAGCTGCTCCTAGTTATTACTTGTGCTATGTGAAGTAATTTCATCATTGCTTATGTTGACTTTCTAAACAACTATATTGTAGTTGAAATTTTGTCATCTATCAACATCTAGTTATTAGTTATGGAATGTGAAGTAATGCTTTTAGTTTGAAAGATGTGCAATCCAATGTAATCAATAATATGAATATAAACTACACAAATCTATTAAGTACAATTCATTAGTTAAATTCTTTATTCTATTACCTACATGTAGGTTTGTCTAACTCCATTAGCACTATGAGGTGTTCCCACAAAACCTCCAATATTAGCCTATTCAACATCCAAAATTAGATATTAGAATTCCATTCATATAACAATGTTATTAACATGTAACAAATTTATAATTGTTTAATAGTTACATACCTCAATGGTAGATGAAGTGGAGTAATAAGCAAGTGTAGGGACAATGTATTCAATATCAACACTGTGACACTGAAATTTTATTAAAATCATAAAACTAAATTAGTTAATCTTGCATTTCAAAATTAAAATTTAAGAAATTAAATTCAATGAACATGCTAACATTTACCTGAGTATCAATTCCATAAGCCTCATTCAAAATGTTAGCTACCCTCGCCATCTTCATAGTTGCAGATGTATCCTGCATAGTAGCCTCCTAAGTTTTAGTGGGGTAACATGAACAAGTCACCTCACAAACCTAACACGAATGGGGTGGAATCCCATGACTTGAAGACTCAGCTGGATGGCGTTGTAGTATAGGACTGGTATGTTGGATGAAACTTTGGGTCAAAGAGGTGATAGCCTGCAAAGTTTCTACCTCAACACTCTCCTTTGCGATGGAAGGGATAACAATGTGCTCATGTTCTAGCCCAGAGAGAGATTGTCTCACTTTCCACCTACAATCGTATTGTGCATCAGGTCTATCTTGAGCCGACTCCCCACCTCTCCCATGGAAGTCCCTCGTATCAAAATAATTCAGGATTTTGTTTAAGGTGAACTCAAAGTATAGTTTTCTCTTGAAATATTGTGGGACTTCACGATTGTTGCATGTTGGGTAGTCAAAAACCATGTACCAACTATCCCCAAAAAAGTTCTTAATCCCTTGGTGGTGGCATCAATGGATATGAAACATCCTCGTATTGAGGTCAAGATTTTTATTTGTCTGTGGGTTGGTGAATAATGAACACAAATCTAATTTTGTAATTTTTTGATCTTTTACATCTTTATATGATAATTTATCCTGGTAAAATTTCATAGCCACCTAACTCCTATCTTGCCAACCACTTAATTGTTTGTTGATTACATCTACATGTTTTAACAATTCTTTAAGTGAATTTGCAAGTTTTCTTCTCTCCGTGGTTGAACCTACTGGATCATTCAACCTCATGATTAACTCAATTTTTTTTTAATTGGTTTCAATACCCCAATTAAATTTTTCTAAGTGCCAAGAGGATGTTGAGGGATTGGTGGAGGAGATTTTTGTTGTGGTTGTTGAAATTAAGGATTTGTTTCATGTTGTTCTTGCTTTGGTTGTTGAGGATTTTCAGGAGAATTTTAAAGAGGGTTTTGAGGATCATTGAGATTTTCTACAAATTCAACAAATGAATATCAAAAACAACCTAAAACTAAAAAATTCATAACAAAAAACAAACAATCCTTACCTATTCGACCTCCTCGTCAATGTGGCAACATCTTGGTGATGAAATAACAAAAAATTGATGAAAAAATTGCAAGATTTTCTCCTCCCAAAATGCAAGTGTGCAAGAGAATGGTTTTTGGCCATGAGTAGTAGAAAAAATAGTTAGCATACAAATGAATTGGATTTGGTTTTTTGTTATAATAGTGTTGGAAGAATAAAGAAGAACATCTAATTATATAGAATTTGTGTTGTCATTGATGTCACCATGTTGATTGAGTTGTCAGTTTGATCTAGTACTCTGAACTGGTATGAGGAACTAGTTGACATCCTCTAGCATTTTGGTCTGTAATCCTCTGCTAATGATTATCGTTGCATGCGGTCTTGAGAAATGGTTTATGGATGTTGGAATCTTGTATGTTCAGAATCTTGTGTACTCATGTGCTCATATAGTGAGTTGACGTTATTTTGTTGATTGCATTTTGTTATTAGGTCTATCCCTAGCCAACCTAATGAATAGATAATATTGTAATTGATTAATTTGTGTTGAAAATATGTGTGTGACCTATCTTTGGTCCATGTCGACATATTGTAGCATGCTACACACTTGGATTATTTTTGTAGATGTTTTTTACTAACTTGGAGCTGATAGTTAGTCTTTTTGGTGAATAAAGATTACATCCAATTAGGTTGACCTAATTGATGCTTGCAGATGTATCAACTATATATATATATATATATATTAGATTGTTCTGAGATTGTTGAAGCAAATTGAATGTGAAGTATGGTGTGAATGTGAATTCAATTCTGTGAAAATGATGAAGTGTGTTAAGTCAATTTATTGAGCTTCGAAGGAACTAAATCATCACTTGTTAGGTGTACTCTTACCAATTTATTTTGGTTGTGAAGCCACTTTTGTATTGTAGTTCCCTTTGTAGGAATTGATCCTCCTTGCTTGGACAATGAGTCCTCTTTGTAAGTAGTGAGCCTTTTGTATTTATTTTTGTAACTACATTATTTTGTGATTTAATCCTCACCCTGGTTTTTACCTTATTGGGTTTTCCAAGTAAATCTAGCGTATCATGTGTTGATATTGTTTTCTATTATTTACATTTCATGTTCATACTTAATAACAGATTAAAGCGGATGTGGAGTTGACAAGTGTTTAAAATTTGTGATTAAAATACGAGACAACTAATTCACCCCCCGTCTCAGATGTCTTATGCCTTTCAACAATTGGTATTAGAGCACGGTTCCTCTAGAGAAGCCTAACAACATGAGGAAGATCCTGAAGATTGAACAAATGGATGATAAATAAGAGCTCTAGTCTTCTCTTGAAGATCTTAACAAAGATGAAAATGAAAATAGAAATTTGAAACAAAATATTGATGAGGAAAATGAATGTGTCCGGAAATTGAAAGAGCAATTGAAGAAATTCAAAGAAATACATAGAGAAGTGAGTGAGTATTTGAAACAAGGAAATGAAGAGGTTATCATATTAAAGGTACTAGTGGAGGAAAATAAAAGAATTGAAGAATTTATAAATAAAGTGGTGCAAAGCAAGATTGATGAATGCACTAGGCTTGAACAAGAAGTGGTGAACTTGAAAGTAGATTTGGAGAAAGAAAAACTTTGCGAAGATAGTTTCAAGACAAGCTCCACCAAGCTTGATGAATTGATTGTAGGGAAAAGACCTTGTAAAGACAAAGGTGGTTTAGGAAATGAAGTCGGTGAAAGAACTAAGAATGCGCAAACCTCAAATCTAGTGGACAATCAAAAGACTCAAGATAAAGGGAAACAAAAATGAAATCTAAGAAACTTTTCTAGGAGACCGCCTATCATATAGCCAAATGCTCAAAGGTACCCATATTTCAATGGTTTTTTCTTTTCGTGTAATAAATTTGGTCATTGGGCTTACTGAGTGTAGAGGTGGGATGAATCAGTTTTCTGGTTCATTCTCCAGATAATGTTTTACATGTAATAAATTTGGACATAGAGCTACTGAATGTAGATCTCATGTGAGAATGATTAGTTGGGTGATGATGAATAGGTTTAATGGAGGTAGAATGAATAAATATTTTTTTGGCTACTTCTATACATGTAACAAGTTTGGACACAGAAAATCAGTGCATATCAGGGTTAGTGGAGGTCAAACAAACTAGAGAAATGTTGTTTGATACAATTGCAAGAAATTGAGACATATTTTAAGAGTTTGTAGAAGTAAAAAGGGAAAGAAGTCTTCTATGGTAAAGAAGAATGAACCAATGAAGAGAATTGACAAGAATGAGGTTAAGCAAGAAATGAACAAGATATGGAGGAAGAAAGAAGAGCTAGAGATGAAAAATATGTATGTTCCCTCATCTAGTGCAGACAATTCCTCCAAGAATTAGACCTAGCATGGTCTTAGGGGGAGCTTTAATGGAAAATTGGTCGAACCCCCTAAATATTTAGCATTTCAATCTTTTGCACAAAGATATGTTGTAAGGAATGGATAAACAAAGGTTATGCAAAAGGAATCAGAAGAAAACATGCATGAGTGATATTTTGCAAAGGAAATTAGGATTTTTCAGTACAACAAAAGGGTTTTTATCAGCTTTTTGAATTACATCAAATTTAATGCAAATTAGGGTAGCGCGATGGTGTATAAAGAAAAATTCATAAGTCATTTTTAATCACTAGTGCAATTGAAGAGTTTGAAGAATGATTTGGAGCAATATTAAAGTGATCCTAAAGTGATTTGGAGTGATTATGAGGCAATTTGGAGAAATCATTATGAGTACTTAAGAATAAAAAATAAAAGTTTTCAAAATGATCTCTCCTAGTTTACAAAAAAAGGGGAAAAAGAAGAAGCTTCGTTGAGGAAGAAAGAGTTTTAAGAAGATAAGTATGATGATGGAATCTGCTGATAGTGGATCGAGTGGTGATATTTTGCTAAGGCTAAAGGGAGTTGAGTTGGAAGAGTTTGATCATTGAAAGATGAAGGAAATTGAACTAGGGTTGAAGAAAAATGAATTGTAGAACATAAATACTCTGGGTATTTATTTATGGGGATAATTTCCTTGGTTTGTAGATAAAGAATCTATCTTTTTCCTATTAATTCACTTCAAGGATGGTAGCATTATTTTTTAAAAACCCTATCTGATCACAAAGGAGTTAATTGAAACTATTACTGGTTTGTGTAGTGTTAGTGACCTCCTTTGGAAGAAAATAGTTAAATACAGAGTTGTGGAGGAACTTACTAGCATCGAAAAAGACCATTGAGCTATACTGATAAATACCATTGCCAATCCTGTAGTATGATATGTCACCTATGACATCACTTATAAAGTCTATTTCAGAAATCATGAAGGTTATACTTAAGCTATTGTTGTATATCTTGCACATAAAATGGTGAAGGAAAACAAGAAGTTTGATTTACTCATGTCTATTTTATTTATTTATTTTTGAATGTCTTATTTGAGAGAAGAAAAGTGTTCTTATCTTAATTGCTTCTGTGTGATGGGGACATCACAAGTCTCCCCTACTTGATATTTGTTGTCCTCAAGGAATTGTTATAGATCCTTCCTTCCTTGATGGTCTTGGCTGGTACAATGATCTTTATCCTGGGAAGACTATAATGCCTTGTTATGGCTGATCTTTTCCCAAGCCTTCTGGATACCTCTTTAGGGAGGATATGCAGCCTAAATCCTAGGAGAAGATTGTATCATTCTCTAGGACTTCTGGATTCCTTACTTCAAAAGACATCTGGCCTAAGAATCCTAAAGAGAGGTTGTAACATCTTCTCTTAAGGCCTTTTGGATACCTCTTAAGGGTAACTAGCCTAGAAATCCTAAGAGAGGGTTGTGACTCCTCCTCTTAGGTTTTCTGGATACCTTGCTTAAAGGTGACCAACCTAAGTGAATCCTAGGAAAAGGTTGACACCTCTTCCTAGGCCTTCTGGACACCTTATTTAAGGGTAACCAGCCTAGAAATCCTAGAAAAAGGTTGTGACACCTCTTCCTAGGCCTTTTGGATAACTTGTTTAAGGGTAACCAACCTAAGAATCCTAGAAAAAGGTTGTGACACCTCTTCCTAGGCCTTCTGGATACCTTTTTTAAGGGTACCTAGCCTAGAAATCCTAGAGAAAGGTTGTGACACCTCTACCTAGGCCTTCTGGATACCTTGTTTAAGGGTAACCAGCCTAAGAAAATGTTTAAGGGGATGCATTTCCCTTCCTGAGTTTTTTTGTTTTTTAGTGCCTCAATAGTTTATTTTATTTCCCATGTAGCATCATCTTCTAGGATTCCCTTCCATTTGATTAAATATTATGTGATATTCTTGATCCTTAATTTCCTTTCTCTGGTGTTCATGATAAATTTTGGTTCTAAGGTAAGTTGTCCTTCTTCATCTAATGGAGGTAACTCAGTGCATGGGAGGACTTGCTTCCCCAAGATCTTTTTAAGCCGAGAAACATGGAAGAAATTATGGATCTTTTTGTGTTCTTGTAACTCTATCTCGTAGGCAACCTCGGCTACTTGCCTTATAACTCTGTAAGGGCCATAGAACCATGGTTTTAGCTTTTCAGCCCCAATCTTTTTTATTGATGTTTGTTTGTATGGTTTTAGCCTCAAAAATAATATATCCCCAACCTTAAATGTCCTATCTGTGTGATGATGAGCATCATATATTTTTTGCTAGTTTTGGGCTTGTTGCAAATTCTCCTTAAGAGTTTTCATGAGGTCAATGTTTTTTTGTATGAAGTCTTGAGCACTTTGTACCTTGCTTTCTTGGGTGACCAAATGTCCAAAGGATGGGGTTTCATATCCATATAGAGCCACAAAATGGCATATGGTGGGTGGTATTATAGCAATACTCACCCAAGTGTAGCCATTTTATCCATGCAATTTGTTGACCAGTTACATAATTCCTCAAGTAACCCTCTATCCATTTGTTAACTATCTTTGTCTACCCATTTGTTTGTGGGTGGTAACTGGTACTTGGAGTTAGATGCGTTCCTACAAGCTGAAAGACTTCTTGCCATAATTGACTTAGGAATTTACTATCTCAGTCACTAATGATTGTTTTAGGTATCCCATGGAGACAAAAGACTTCTTTAAAGAATAGTTCCTCCACCTAGGCTAGTTTATATTATGATGAAATTGCAAAGAAGTGGGCATACTTAGTAATTTTTTCCACTACAACGTAGATGCTATCTTTTCCATGTGTCTTAGGTAGTCCTATTATGAAATCCATTGAAATGCTTTCCCATTTTAGTTGGGAATGGGTAGTCACTACAATAGTCCTACCACATGAATTTGTTCTAATTTATTTCATTGATAAGTTAGCCATTCTTGTACATGTTTGAGAACATCCCCTTTTAATCCCTTCTAGGAATTTTTTTCTCTAATCTATTTATATGTTTTGTAGTATCCTTGGTAGCCCACCAACAGACTATCATGAAATTCCTTAATGATTTTGTCTTTCAATTTTGAGCAAACAAAAAGAAATATCCTTCCCTTATATAAGATGAGGTAATCCCATACCTTGTACTCTTCATTTGGTCTCCCTCCTAATATTTCAAAGGCTTGAGTATCTTTGGCATACTCCATGATAATATTGTTTTTCTAGTCCTTAGAGATGCTTGCGATGGTGCTCAGGTGGGGGAGCCTGGATAACACATCTTCTACTTCATTGTTGATTCCCTTGACATATTCTATGTCGAAATCGTAGACCTGTACTCGGGTCACCCACTTTTGTTGGCAGTCATTCAGGTCTTTTTGATGCATGAATAACCTTAGGCTATTGTGATTTGTTTTGACAATGAACTTTCCATAGACCAAGTATTATCTAAATTTGGCTAGGGCATGCATAATTTCCAACATCTCTTTGTCATAAATGGAATAGTGCTTCTCGGTCTTACTCAACTTGTGGCTTTCAAATGCTATTGGACATTTATTTTGCATGAGGACTGCTCTAATTCCCTCTCTGAATGCATTACATTGTAGTTCAAATGGTAGTGTGAAATTGGGGGTGATAAGGACCGGACAGGTGCTCATGGTTTCTTTGAGTTTCTCAAAAGCTTGTTGTGCCTAGTTATTCCACATAAAGGCCCCCTTCTTTGTTAATTCAGTGAGGGGAGTGGCTAATTTGGAGAAGCCTTTAACAAACCACCTATAATATTTTCACAACCCCACAAAGCCTCTCAACTAGGTCAAGGTTCTTGGCTTGGGCCATTCTTTGATAGCCTTAACCTTTTCCTCATCTACGGTCACCCCTTCTATATTGATCTTGTGTCCCAAGTAAAGTATTTCCTCTAGCCCAAAATCACATTTTGACATTTTTGCATAAAGGGATTCTGATTCTAAAATACTTAAAACTTCTTCAATATGGCAGAGATGATGCTCCCATGTTTTTCTATAGATTAGGATATCACCAAAAGAAATTAGGAAAATTTCCTTAGTTGTTGTCGAAAAATTTGGTTCATGCATGATTGGAAGGTGGCTGGAGCGTTAGTGAGGCCAAAGGGGAAAACTCTGAATTCAAAATGTCCATAATGACATCAAAATGCTATTTTGGGTACATCTTCTTCCTTCATTCGAATTTGATGATATCTTGAGCGCAAGTCAATTTTGTAAAAATACCTCGCTCCATGAAGTTCATCTAGTAGTTCATCTATTCTTGGGATTGGATATTTGTTCTTAATAGTTTTTTGGTTCAAGTCCCTATAGTCTATACACATTCACATAGTACCATCTTTCTTCTTGACTAAGACAACAGATGATGCAAACGGGCTATTACTTGATTGAATGTGTCCCATTTCCATCAACTCTTTAATAGTTTTCTCAATTTATTCTTTGAATCTCCTTGGATGCCTATAAGGTGTGGTTATCACTGGTTTTTCCCCTTCTTCCAATTCTATGGCATGTTCAAAACCTCTATTTGGAGGTAGGCTGGGGGGAATATCTCCAAATATCTTCTTGTGCCTCTTTAGAATAGGTTGGATGTCAATGTGGATTGCTTGATCAAAGGGTGCTTTATCTAGCAACATGCATTGAGCTATCCATTCTCCTTGGCCATGTCTTACAATCCTCTCCATCCTCTTGCATGATATTATTTTGGGAGATCCATTTGGTAGTCGTTTTAGTGTGACCTCCTTCCCATCGTGCTTGAAATAGATCTCTAAGTTTGGATTGTACATAGTAAAGCATCCTAGGTAGTTTATCCAAGGCATCCCTAGAATTACATCATTGTGTAATTTTACTACATAGATGTCTCCTCTTATGGTGTTCTCATCCAAGGTGATCTCAAATTGAGGGATGATCTTCAAGAATTTGTTCGTGGCTCCATTGGAAAGTGTAACTTTAAATCCCTTGAAGTTTTGGGTTTCTAGTTTCTATCTTGACACTAAATTCTTGCTAATAAAATTATGGGAAGATCCACTATCCATCAAGGCCACTACTTTCTACCCTTTAAGCGTACCTTTGATCCTAAAGGGTCTATGCTCACTTTCTTGAGAGATTATTACCAAGTTCCCTTGTTCATCTAGGTCCCACCTTACTTTTTTGCTAGGAATTTCTCTTGATTCTTCATCCACTACTTCCTCTATCTTGTGTATTTTCCCCTTTTTGCATTGGTGGTCTTGTCCCCATTGTTCTTTACATTTGAAACACAAGCCTTTTCCTATTAATTCTCTTCTTTGTCTTATGGCTTATTTTTCAAGGCATCGGTGGCCTATGATCCATGGTTCCTTGCAAAAAATGCACACTTTCTTCCTATTATCTCTCCTTTGCTAGTCCTTTTTGGGCAGCAATCTGAAAGAAGGGTTTTTTTTCCTTTCCCTTGTAGAACTAGACTCCACTTTCATGGCTCTTTGAATTGCTTCCCACATGGTTTGGGGCTCCAATGGGTTGACTATGTTATTGATTGGTTATTTTAGCCCTTCAATGAATAGATAGGTGAGCCTCCTTTGAGATATATCTGGAACCATGACAACTATATTTTGGAAGTCATTTGCATATTCCTGCACTGTCCCTTGCTTCCTAAGTTAGGTAAGTTCCTTGAAATACCACTCAAGATTCCTTTGATCAAATCTATTAATGATTTTTTGGGTGAACTCACTGTAGGTGGTTACATTCTCATGACCTTATGTGATGATTCCATGGTGCCACCACCCCTGATAGATGTAAGACAAAAAATTTAATGGCATCTTCTTCGGTCATTGGGCTGAGTGAAAGATAAGTATCAAGCTTTTCGACCCATGATTGTGTTGTGTTCTTCCGCGAACCATCAAAAGTAGGTAATGGCATCTTGTTAACCCGAGATTTGAGGTCTTTGCTAGTTTGATTTCTCCTTTTCCTTGAGTTGGCCTGAGTCTTGACTTCATAATATTCTTTGAATGGTACTATTTTTTGGACTACGGGGTCTAATTCAGCATACATAATCGCAACTTCTTCTGCACTATATGAGTTTGGTTTCTCCATCTCCTCTATGACATTTTCATTTGGAAGAAATGGGGGCATGGTTGGTCGTAGAGATGAGATTTGGGTTGAATGTCCATTCTCTTAGTGGTTTGATTATATGTATTTCCTTGGATTTATTTCTTGTGTGTGGTGGCTATTCATGCTCTGAAGAGTTTGGAGAATCAGTTGGTTGGTCCTCTCGAATTTCTCATTAGTTTGTTCCATGAATTCTTTCAATTCTTGAGATATTTTATCTACCATATTTCCTCTTCTTTCGTAGGTTCTCATTCACCATTATAGGTTGGAAAGATCGTTGCTTTGATACCACTTTGATAGACCCTCTCAAATTTTTTACAATAAAATTAATAAGGAAATTTATTTGTATATCACTATTTCAAGCAGTATCAATCTTAGTTCAAATTTAATTATCTATTTATCTAAAAAGATTGGATTTGGAATCAACTCTTGATGACTCTGTTCTTAATTAGATAAATACATCAGAAATCAAATTTCAGATCCAAGACAAGTAATTGCAAGAATTTTCTAAGATGAGGATCCTTCAACTGGAAGAAAAATTATGAATATTGTAAGAACCCGATAAGTTGTTGAAGGTCAATCTGTGAGCTCTCAGCCCTTTTTTCTACAAGAGAGATGTGATCATTCCATGTCTAGTTGGCGTAGGGTCAGAGCATCCTTCTCTGTGGATTTCTCGTGCATCCCTTCTTCTTCCTCGTGAACTGTATGTATGACCGTTGATGTGTTCTTCCTTCTGGAAGTGACGACGGTTTCTCCTCTATGGTCTGTGATGCCTTGTCCTCCCATGTTTCTTTCCCTTCTATACCTGTGTCAACAGGTGCGACTCTTGGAGAGTGTGTCGGTCCTTTCTCTATTTGTGTATTTCCTGAATGCATCGGTTTGATTAGATTAGTGTCTCTTTTCATATAGAGGAAATAAATCTTTTAAAGGTATGTATATTTACTTATATTATATGTAATTGTTTATAAAAATGTTACAATATTAATATGTATAAATAAATAACTAAATAATTTATATATTAATTTATAAAATGTTGTGATATTAATATATATAAATAAATAACTAAATATTTTATATATCAATTATAAAATGTTATAATATTGATATAAATAAATAACTAAATATTTTATATATTAATTTATAAAATGTTATAACATGAATATATATATATTTACTCATGTCTATTTTATTTATTCATATATGGTCATTTATATTTATTCATTTTTTAATGTCTTATTTGAGAGAATAAAAGTGTGCTTATCTTAATTGCTTCTATGTGATGGGGACATCACAAGTTCCCCTCCAAAATCTAAAAGGAGAAAATTTATCAAAAAAGATGTCATCACTATCTCAGAAGAAAAGGAGAATGAATAAGAGTCCCTTCCTGAATATGATTCATTTGATCCTGAAGACATTTGGATGATGTTAGATAAACGTGATATGAAGAAGGTTGGTGAAATGTGTCATGCCCGCTCTCTGATCAAAAGACTTAAAATCAATGATGTGTTGATTGATTATTTTCTTAGAAAGGGTATTATAGTTTCAAATGTGTCTAACTCATTATTGGATGATCTAGTAGAAGTTATTGAAGAAATAATATTGCTGAAAGGACCTTAAGGACATAAGTTCGAAGGTATGATTGAGTGACGATGTGCCAAAGCCAAATTTTTTTTATCTAAACATATTGATGAGACAAGAGAATGTGTTAAGGAGATGTCTAACTTCTACAAGTATTTTCTCTAGTGGTCTGCAATTGTTGATAATTTTAGAAGCAAAATTGAAGCTATTGAATCTGAGATAAATAATATTGGAAAGAGTTTTGATTTCTTCAAAGAAAAAAATGGAAAATAGAGAATAAGAGTTAGTGAATTACAAGTAGAGTTGTTGATTTCTCAAAGATAGAGGGAAGACTTGGTTAAGACATTCTAGCTAGTTAAAGAAATTGTTGAGGCCCGGTTGGATGATCTCTCTTGAATAATTCCTGATGCAGAAGATTGTGAACGACAATGTCTATCTTCAAATTAGACATCCTCATTTATGTTGTTGTCTTTATTGGATAGTATGAGTGCTAGAATGGGTTCGACAATGTTTTCTTGAAAGAGGATTATTTTGATCATAAGAGAAAGGTACAAGAAAAAATTTCATGTAAAAAACATTATTTTAACTTGAATGTTCGAAATGGGGAGTTTGAATTTTTTTTATATACATTATCACCATGTACATACATTTACATCCTATTTTTGGTTTCCCTTTGTCCTTGATGTCAAAGGAGGAGAAATTGTCATGTAGAAAGTGGAATGTGAAGTGAAAATAATGAAGAATTGTGTGAAGTTGTGTGGAGGGTTATGCATTATTTTGGCACATGTTGCCATCAATGAAAAATGGGGAGATTGCTGGAAGAATGAAGAAGAATGTCTAGTTGTGTAGACTTTGTGTTGGCATTGATGTCACCATGTTGATTGAGTCATCAGTTTGATCTGGTACTCATAACCGATACGAAGAACCAATTTACATCCTTCGGTATTTTGGTTTGCAATCCTCCGTTGATGATTATTGTTGTGTGCGGTCTTGAGAAATGGTTTATGGGTGTTAGAATCTTCTATGTTCAGAATCTTGTGGGCTCATGTGCTCGTATGGTGAGTTGACATTATTCTATTGATTGCATTTTGTTATTAGGTCTATCCCTGGCTGACCTAATGAATAGTTGATATTGTAATGGATTAATTTGTTTTGCGGATATATGTGTGACCTATCTTTGGTCCATGCCAACATATTGTATTATGCTACATGCTTAGATTATTTTTGGAGAAGTTTTGTACTTAGTTGGAGCCGACAGTTAATCTTTTTAGTGAATAAATATTGCATCTAATAGGTCGACCTAATTGATGCTTTCAGATGTATTAGGTATATATATTGGATTATTTTGAGATTGTTGAAGCGAATTGAATGTGAATTATGGTGCGAATATGAAGTAAAGTGTGGGAAAATGATGAAGTGTGTTAAGTCAATTTATTGAGCTTCAAAGGAACTAAATCAACACTTGTTAGGTGTACTCTTACCAGTCTATTCTGGCTATGGAGCCACTTCTATATTGTAGTCCTCTTTGTAGGAAGTGAGCCTCCTTTCTTGGACAATGAGTCCTCTTTGTAAGCAATGAGCTTTTGTATCTAGTAGTGAGCCCTTTATATTCGATTTTGGAACTACATTATATTGTGATTTAATCCTCACCGTGGTTTTTCCCTTATTGGGTTTTCCACGTAAATCCAATGTCTCTTGTGTTGATATTGCTTTATGTTATTTTCATTTCATCTTCATACTTAATAATAAATTAAAGTGGATGAGGATTTGACAAGTGTTTAAAATTATGATTAAAATGTGAGACAACTCATTCACCCTCCCCTCTCAATTTTCTTTTGCCTTTCAAAAAATAGTGCATAATCCAAGTGCAAAATAGGCTCGATGTGGTTGAGCCTTAGGTTCAACACACCAAGCCATAACACAATCATGTTATTATGCATTCACTTATATCCTATCATAATTTTTTCTAAATTTTGGCCATAATTTGGCCCCCCATTTTTTTGCACATGCCCTTGATATTCATGGTTATGAGGATTCAGACTGGGTAGGCGATGCTGATAGCAGAATATCCACTAGTGCTTATGTTTTTACTTTATTTGGTGGTGCAATTAGTTGGATAAGTGACAAGCTGTGGTTTCTTTGTTTACAATTGAAGTTGAGTATATGGAAGCTACTCATGCTTGTAAAGAAGACACTTGGTTTAAGAGACTGCGTACAGTTATTATAATAAAACAAGTTACAATAACAATTTATTGCAAAAATTAGAGTGCTATATGTATAGCTAAGAAATTTCATGCCAAGACCAAGAACGTTGATGTATAATATCATTTTGTCAGAGATATGGTTGAATATGGCATGGTGAAGCTGGTTAAGATGGAGACTTTGATTGATGTGGATGTTTCCTTAACTAATCATGTGAACATAGAGAAGTTTAGATGGTTTTCATAGACTATGGGCCTTTTGACCCCCACTAGTTAAAAGATGATGTTTATACACCCTCTCATTGCTTTTCTAAGGTGTTCGACAAGTGGGAGATTTGTTGGGAAAATTTATCTCAACCTTTCAATTACATAAAGTATTATTGATACATAAGGTACTATTGATACATTAGTGATGGAGTGTGCAAGGGGATTTCTATTGCAAGTTTGAAGGTGTTGTAATTGATTTTAATAGGAAGTCTACTGACTGGTGTTGTCATTGATGTCAACTATGTGTTAAGAAATTTGTTACATGATGAAGATGTTGAGGATATTAAGAAAATTGTGAAAAATAGGAAAAAAAGTTGTTGCAAGTTTTGTATGTATAGTTTAGATATTGAGGAAGTGTTGTGAATACATGGAGCTATGTTTTTGTTCCAGTGTCTGAGGATGAGTTGGAATGAAGTAATGAGCTGAGGTGATGTCTCTAATGATGAGTCTAGTTTATGGTCTAATTATTGATAGAGTTTGTTATCCTTTTGTTGCAGTTGTCATAGACTTTGATGCTTGGATGTTGACCTTTTTAAAATATTTCCTTAAAGACATAAAATTTTGACATGATTTTATTCCCATAAGTTTTAATGACATTGACATGCTATATGAACTATTTGTGTTAATTTTGCATGTGATTAATGAATGTCAATTTGAGATAGTTATAGATATGAAGTTGTTGTGCGTACTAATATTGTCATGCAGAAATAATTTGAGGCCTGCAACTAAGGAATATTTTTCTAGCTGGACATTCACCATATCGGTCAACAAGGTGGTCATTTAATGGAGGAAAGACTCTCGACAATGGAAATATTTTTCATTCAAATCAAACTATAACTGCCTTTTAATGGTATTAATTTTTGTTGGGTAAATATAGGAATTACTGCTATGCCAAATTCACGTTAAGGAAAATATGCCTAACAGATAATTTACGTGCATTTTTGCCTCTCCACTTTCTGCACTTTCCCTAATGTGGAATCCTCCACATCTGTGGGAGTTGACGGCTTGCTAGATGATTAGATAAAAAATACTATGATTCTCCTTTGAAGGTTTGAATCAAAGGTTGCTCAATCTGATGATGTACTCACACGCTTAGGTTTTTCAGTAATATAGTCATGTTGCTAGATTGTACTCATGTTTTTCAATGAATGAAATGAAGTTATAAGTTTGTGCATATGATATTACATTAGTTTTAGGGGATACTCATCTATGGGGTCCCACTTGGTGAGCACTTCATCATGTACCTTAGTTCAATTTAGTTGTTATTTTATATTCAGTAATTAGTTAAGAATTTGGCATTATCTATTCTTGCAACCACTAGAATTCCATTATGTGATTGTTCCTACAACCAAAGCAGATAGAGTAGTTTTTTTTTTGTTCACTTAGATTTTCATTTATGTCATCCATGTCAACTTAGTATAGTTGTTGGTTGATCCTCAATACTTATGTTATTTCCTTAAAAGAAATTTACTTTTGGCATTGTGTCTTTCTTAGTCGTAGGATGAATATGGCTACTTTGGATTCCTAGTGTACATACAATGCTGACCCATTTCAATTTTACGTCCCTAGGTTGACAATTTAAATGCACCTTCATGATTATTTAAATATCTATTTAGGTTGTATGTCCAATATCTAAATCACAACTATGAAGGATTAGTTGTTGAATCATTGTAGGAGGTTGACATTTTTGGCCCTGTTGTCGGGGATGGTGTCGAACTAGGGTGTTCTTTGGAGTCATTGATAGTTTTTTCTTGCTGTAATGTTTCTGGAAGTTGTTCTTAGTATACCCCTCATTTGGGAAAGTAATGACCTCCCTATTCTTTTTCCATTTTTTTGTGTGAGTTAGTTGATGGTGAGTTGATACTGCATAGAGAAAGGAGAAGAGATGCTTGTGGGAGTTTCCTCCCTAACAATCCTGATCTATTCTAGATAATTGAGTATCAAAACCTACCTAGAGATGATGAAGAAGAAGAGACAGACATATTTTCTGATACATTTATAGATCTAACCAGTTTTGATGCTTCCTCTAAAGATCAAAATCTAATTGAGAACCCCCTTTCTTTGGAACTTCATTAGGTAGGTATGGGTGATGCAAATAGAAACAGACCTAACCAGCCAGCTTTTCCTTTCCCCATTTCTCATTAGAATGAATTAGAAAACCTCAAAAATATCCCTACTTCAATCCTTCCTAAGTTTTATGGACTTGTCATAGAAGATCTTGATAAATTTTTGTTCGATTTTGATATACTCTGCAGGAGTAATGAATATACCACGGATGCCCACAGGCTTAAGCTATTCCCTACCACCTTGAAATAAGTTGCATTATGATGGTTCATGATCTTAGGCAGAGATACTGTGGAGACTTGGGAGGACATTAAGACAAATTTCCTTGAGAAATATAAGGAATATTTCAAGGGAAGTGACATGAGAGGAGGTGACATTTTTAGGATGCAACAAAAGGAGGATGAGATCCTAGAAGATTATATTTCAAGGTTTCCATTTTTCCTAGAGAAATCTACACACAATACACTCAATGAAGAATCACAAAAGCTGCTTTTCTTGAGAGGAATTAATGATAGCTGC
>CM021106.1:153546711-153557121 GCA_007115665.2 Sequoiadendron giganteum | reverse complement strand
TCACAATGAACCATGTGGAGGGAGTTTTGTAGCCAAGAGGACAACAATGAAAATTTTGAACACAGGATATTACTGGCCCACACTCCACCAGGATGCAGGGAGATATACAAAGAAGTGTGAGAAATGCTAGAGGATGGGCTGGCCAACCAAATTTGATGAGATTTCACTTTACCCCCAAGTAGTAATCACTCCATTTGATAAGTAGGGATTGGAATTTGTAGGACCCATTGATCCTCCATCATATGGTAAATTTTATATCTTGGTATGCACCGATTATGTAACCAAGTGGGTCGAAGTTAAGGCCATGAAGCATGCAAGAGACAATAAGGCTATAAAATTTCTTTATGAGGAAATTTTCACATGATATGGGGTTCCGAGAGAGATAGTGACTGATCAAAGGGCTCAATTCACTTCAACCCTTGTTACAACAATGGTCAATGAGTAAAAAATTAGGCATAGGAAGTCTACCCCTTATCACCCTCAAGACAATGGTCAAGTTGAGGTGATCAACCAAGAGATTGAAGCAATTATGACCAAAATAGTGGCTATCCATAGAAATGATTGGGAAAGAAAACTACTAGAAGTTTTTTGGGCTTAGAAAACTACATGGAAAATAACTACGGGATTCACTCCATTTGAGATGTTGTATGTAAAAACAACTATGGTTCACATTGAATTTGAGCATAAGAATCTTAGGACTATAGTGGACTTGGGGATGGATATCTCTATGGAATAAAGGGACAAAATCATGCAACTAAATGCTTTGGATGAGATGAGGAAGGTAGCTTTGCATCACACAGTGGTAGTGCAGAATCAGAGAGTAAAATGACATGAAAAATTAATCAAAGATAAGAAATTCTAGTCAGGCGACTGGGCACTACTCTATGACTCAAGGTATCAAGACAATGCATGAAAATTTTAGACAAGATGGTTAGGACTGTATGAGGTTGCTGAATTATTTCCCAATGGGGTTGTTCAGCTCACTACTATTGACCCTATCAAATTTAAGTTGTTGGAGAATGGTCATCGCTTGAGATTGTATCACAAGCCAACTTCTAAAGAGGATTTCCTACAACAATTCACTCAACATGAAGCACTTGAACTTCCTACAATCGAAGGAAGTGGACCTAGTGTCCCTCCTTTTGGCTAACTAAGGTATGTAACTTTTCATAATAAAGGCTTCCACTTCTGTGGGGGTCCACTTCTTCACCCATCCACCCATCCATTCCACCTTTCTCTCTCTTCCACCTCACCATCATCATTTCACTTCACTTCACTTCACTTCATTCCATTCCACTGCATTCCGCTCCATTTTCATTAATTTCTCAACTAATTTTTTTTGAAAAGTTACCAGCACTTTCTCCATAATCTTTGCAATAAATCTTCCATGAATTTAGGTACGTGCACATCAATTTTTATATCTTAATTGTCTTTTACTGCATTATTTAATTGTTATAAATTAATATGGATGTTCACCCTAGCATTTAATTATTCCCTGCACCTATCAAATTTTCATTCCACCTCACATGTGAGGACACATGTGAAAATTTAGGTTGGGGGGAAGCACAAATATCATGTTCGCGTGTATGTCCATACTAGTTCACATCAGGAAAATTTAAGTATTGAGCCGATTTGAATTTTGAGTGTGATCACGACTTGTATGTGTAAAAGGACATCAACCACCACCATTTTACTTAATTATAGCCTTCATTTATTACTCCTTTACTAACATTGTTTTCTCCTATCATAATCTCAAGGCAAAAGGTAAAATTCAGTCGATACAAACATTGGAAACTTGGCAACATTGCAAGAAGGAGAAGTTTGGCTTTCAAATGAAGATTATAGGAAGGAAAATATTTATAGAGTGATTTTTTGATTGCAGACAATGGGAGGTGGGTTAATTCAAAATTAATCCACAGTTTATGATGTATTACTATAGGATTCACCTTCCCTGGATAAGTTTATAAACTATGGATGGATAGACTATTTCTTGAAGCTGAATGGTTTTGATGAAGATGTTGCATGAGAATTTTCCCAGACATTGTTTGAAGGAAAGGCCACGGTAAGGGGTTGGAGGTCAGAACCACTGAAGAAAGGATTTTGAAAGTTACAGGGTTGCCTACCAATGGTGAATATTACTCTATTACCAGAGATGCTAGGTCGGCTAGGGCCAAATTTATAGAACTTGGTGACCATCCATTGAGTATGGACAAACAAGGAGTGAAGAGAATTTATTTGCTCAAGCCATGGAAGCAGGTAGATTTTTATGTTGTGAAGTATATTACTTGTGAAGTTCATGAGTCGAATCTACATTAGAAAAATAAGAAAAGAAAAAGTTAAAAACCAAACGGTAGAAAAATAAGTGCCAAGCTATAAGAAATGGATGGCTGACACTGTTCTTCCTATAGCAAAGCAAAATCGAAGATACCCTCCTACAAAATCAAGACCAGTTGGGTTAGCTATTTGTGTATCTCTCGAGGGAAGCCCTAAACCTAGACAAACATCACGGGGGGATACAAAAGATCTAATGCAGCAGGTGAATGTTGAGAAAGAAAAAAACTTACCACTGGAAGATCTTGTTGACATCGCAAAACAAGTTGAAAGTTGAGGGCATGAGGAAAATTAGGAGCTCCTGCAGCAAGAGGAGAAGCTAGAGCTCCTGTAGAAAGACTAGAAGCAAGAGTTCCTATAGCATGAGCAAGAACAAGAACTTGACTTCCTACAGCTAGAACTGGGAGAATAGTTAGCACCCCTACAATCGGAATTGGCTGAGCAAACATAAGCCCTACATTTGGTACTCTATGAAGAACAAGTAAAAGTGCCAAGAATTTTTTTGGTAAGAATACACGAGACCTATAATTCTTTGATGCACAAAGTATTTGTGAAGTTGTGGAAATAAGTACAAATGAGGGAAAAATAATGGAAAGCAGGGAAATGCATTCTAAAGAAAGAAATTCAAAAGAGAGATGAAGAGATTGAGGATAAGAATGAAGAAATTACTACTTTAAAGAAAAAGGTGGATGACTCGAAAACTTTAGTACCTCAGATATTAGAGTACAGGGCTCCTCTAAGGGTCTATACTCTCTATTTGAAGGAGAAGCATCTTTTTTTAAGCTAGCGAGGATTTTTTCACGTTTGAATCCCTCCATCGAGACCCCTATTGAATTTTTCAATGGTTATCGAATTGCTCCTCTGGAAATAAAAATTTTTTGTGTGAATTTTATTTACATAATTATGATGTTACCCAAGACCATGATTGTAATCCACTATTGTATGTTGGAGATGTCCATTTAAGCACATTTATATCATGGATACAAAATGAAGTTAGTCGGGGAAAATAGTTCAAGACCTATGGACAAATTGAGTCCAACATTCCCTTGCCGCTTAGGGCTGAATCTAGAAATCCAAGAGAAATTTTCAAGGATTGGCATAAAATTCTCTAATAACCAAGTTATGGCAATAGGATCTTGTCTGAGGAAGAGGTATTTTATAAAGAATATGAGAAGGTTGCAAGAACCACAAGGGAATCTGTAATGGGATACCTATCACAAAGGTGGAACAACCTAACTGATGATTTGAAACAAGATGAGCCTCATTCCACACATAACTATGTTGTAGTACTTAAGGGAGTTGATAGATATATATAGATTGGAAGGAAAAAGGGACAATTTTGGCTTCCACTGACTTTTCAGCCACCTATCCTACTGTGGCTTGTGCCAAACTTCAGATACTTCCGATATGACATAGTTGTAGAGAAGTAGATATGGAGTAGGCTGGATAGAAAACAAGGGTTCTATTGGGATCCTAATTCATACATAGAAAAAATTGATGTTGGACTACTAGTGGTTGTAAATTTTAGGGCATTGACTATGCAGAAGCATAACTCTCCCTCTACTAGAGGACCAACAAGACCTTAGGTTGGGGGAGTACTGAGTCTAGTTTATGGTATAATTATTGATAGAGTTTGTTATCCATTTGTTGCAGTCATCATAGATTTTTATGCTTGGATGCTGACCTTTTTATAATATTTCCTTAAAGCCATAGACTTTGGACATGAGTTTATTCTCATAATTTTTAATGATATTGACATGCTACATGAACTATCTATGTTAATTTTGCATGTTATTAATGAATGTAACTTTGAGATGGTTATAGATATATAGTTATTGTGTGTACTAATATTGTCATGTAGATATAATTTGAGGCCTGCAGCTAAGGAAGATTCCACCAGCTAGACATTCACCATATTGGTCAACAAGGTGGTCATTTAATGGAGGAAAGACTCTCGATGATAGAAATATTACTCATTCAAATCAAATTGTAACCACCTTGTAATGGTCTTAATTTTTGTTGGGGAAATAGCTGTTATTGTTATGCTAGATTTGTGTTAAGGAAAATATGGCTGGCAAATTTTGTGTGTGCATTGTTGCCTCTCCACTTTATGTGCTTTCCCTAATGTCGCATCCTCCACATCTGTGGGAGTTGACTGCCTTGCTAGGTGATTAGATAAACAGTACTCTGATGGTAATTTAGGGGTTTGAATCAGAGGTTGCTCAATTTTATGATGTACTCACAGTCTTAAGCTTTATAGTAATGCAGTCATGTTGCTCGATTATACTCATTTTTTTCAATGAATTAAATGAAGCTATAATTTCATGCATCTAATTTTACATTAGTTTTAGGGGATACTCATCCGAGGGGGGCCACTTGGTGAGCATTTTGTCTCGTACCTTGGTTTAGTTTAGTTGTTATTTTTTGTTCAATAATTAGTTAAAAATTTGGCATTTTCTATTCCTATAGCCACTAGAATTCCATTATGTGACTGTTCCTGCAGCCAAAGCAGACAGAGTAGTTTCCTATTTGTTCACTCATATTTTCATTTCTATCATGCATTCCAGCTTAGTATAGTTGTTGGTTGATGCTCATAACTTGTTTTATTTCCTTACAAGTAATTTACTTTCATCATTGTGTCTTTTTTAGCTATAGGATGAATATGGCTACTTTGGATTCCTAGTGCACATACAGTAATGACCCATTTCAAGTTTATGTCCTTGGGTTGACAATTTAAATGCACTTTCATGATGATTGAAATAGCTATTCAGGTTAGATGTCCGATCTATTAATCATAGGTATGAAGACTTAGTTGTTGAATCATTGTAGGAGGTCGACATCTAGTACTGGGTTTTGTAGACATTCAAAATATCTTGATCAATATCATGCACTGGATTTTTCCTTGATCATTTACACACTAACCAATTAATTGAATAATCTTTATTTAATTAATCTCCTCCTTGATTGGATAATACACTTTATCAGATAATTTCATCATATCCTAATGTTCCTCTTTTAATTAAATAAATCAATTTTATTTAAGTAAATCCTAATGTTCTTCTTTTAATTAAATAAATCAATTTTATTTAATTAAATCCTAATGTTCTTCCTTTGATTAAATAAACCAATATATTTAATTAAAGTCCTAGTATTCTTCTTTTAATTAAATAAAATAATTTTATTTAATTAAATACTAATGTTCTTCTTTTAATTAAATAAAAAAAATTTATTTAATTAAAATCTTAAAGTTATAATATCCTCTCATTTTATTTAAATAAACCCAAACATTTAAATCAAAATTCACAAATCAACTAATCTCATCTAAGTTAATTAATCTTAAATTAATTAGATCCTAACACTAATCCCCCATTCCTCTAGCTTTTAACTCCACCCTAAGGTAAGTCAACCTTAGTCAAGTTGCACATGTAAATCAATTTATTTGATTTACTAATTACCTTATTTTCTTTCAAAAAGGCATATTCCTAGAATATTCCACCCATTTGACTTTTCCCTCTTAAAAGGACATTTTTCCTCTTTCTCAAGCCACCTTGGCATTAAAGAGCTCTTACACAAGCCACCTTGGCTTTAAAAGCTCTTACACCTCCGCTTACACAAGCCAGCTTGGCTTTAAATGGAATCTTCAACATTCTCTTATAGAAGCCACCTTGACATTTATTCTTCTTACTCATCACATCTCCCAAAATGCACTCACACATGTGTGAGCACATCTCCCAAAATGTGCTCACACATGTGTGAGCACATCTCCTCCAAGATTCATTAGCATGTTGACAAGTGGCATTATACTATTGGTCTATTCTTTAATCCTGCATTCATCAATATTCTTCACTCTTCAATCCTTGGCTTCATAAATAGAGGCATCATTCTCACAATATGGATTCATCAACTAAGAGCATAATCACTATCGTCATTTGAGATCATAGAATTTCATCCTTTTCATCCATTTTAGCAAGATTATAGCCATTTTTTATACTTTGTTCATCAAAAATTAATCATCAAGCTTATCAAGGGGTTAGGAAAGGGATTCTTTCCACATCAAAGGATCACTAATCCCCCTATGGGATGTTGAATTGAGTATTAGAATAGCATTTCATTAGTTGTTTATGTGATATTCTACTTTTTTTTCATGTTCTTATGCTTAGATGAATTTCATAGAGAATATATAGTTCCTACTTGTTTCTTGACTAATGGTCACTTGTTTGTTCATGTTTGAGAAGGTATAGGAGGAGAATTCACATTTGGCACTAGAAGGAGGGAAAATTTCTTGAAATGAACACATTTTTTTGGTCATTTCCGTCATTTTTCCTTTTTTTGCTTTGCCAAGACATGGTGATGCCGAACAATTAAAAAAAAACACAATCATTTCAATGTCGCTATATGGCGATTCTTCCCTTGTGATCAAATCACATCACTAGGTGAACTGTTCTAATGGTGGTTGCCCAAATTCCAAAGAATGATGCTGGGAGAAACAACGACACATTCGTAGTCTCTTTTTTCTCCACAAAGTGTCATTGATTTAGCAGAGTGATGTCGGAAGCTTCAAATAGTGATGGCTTCATGAGAAGAAATGTTGGGTCTAGGTAAAAAGTAGTTTTCAAATTTATTTTAACATGTGATTTTATGTTTTGATTTCTTGACCTTTGACCTATTTTGTGGCTTTATTTTCTATAGACTAACCAAATTTTGTGGGTTTACATGACAAAGAAGGAGAGGAAACAAGGAGAACTATCTATGGAATTTCCTTTTTCAAAATTGTAAAAAAGTGCTTTTTAACACTTTGGGGACATTTATAATCCCATCTTTGGAAATTGTTCTCTTTAGATTTAGGAATCAACTACATTTTGTTTGGGTTTTAAAAAGAAAATACAAAAGATTTCATTTTTCTCAAAGTTAGTTAAAAAGAACCTTAGAAACTCACTAGATTTGATTTCGGTTTTAAAAATTGAACAATCAACTTCAAACTCAAATTTGGTGCTCTAAAAAGAACTCGTTATTGCCTTTGAGGATTTAAAAAGAACTTGTATTTGTATTTTTTTGTAATCTTCTTTACAAACTCTTGTCATTCGAATGTGTATGCACTTCTCTCGCACTTCATAGTGATCTTGAGAATCAAAAGAATTTTAGTGACATTCGGTTGTCTAAAATATCTCCTCCACATTTCAAATTTAGGTTTGTAAAATTGAAAAAAATATGTGAGTGTGAAGAAAAGGCATTGTGTGTGCTCCCTCCTAAATGTGTTAAGTATTTGAACTACAAATTCCCTTCTTCACTATTGTTTATCTTTAGAGAGTCTGCCTTGGTGGGAAAAAGTACTCACCCCAAGGGAATGACTCAAACAGGTAACAAGCTAAATGCCAAGCTACTCCCAACCGATATATAAATTCAAATGTTGAGGAAATCTCAGCATTACAGGAGATCCTATGGACAAGAAATTGATACTCTTTATATGGGTTGATCTTGCCTCTCGTGTGACCTTCTGAACAATGTGCCTTGATTATGAAACAATTTTTGTAGAATCCAAATTCCCTATCTATTTTTTGGTGTTAGGAGGTCGGACCTTTGAAGCCATTCCACATACTTGTGATTCTTAGTAAAGATGAAGAGTTTATCATGGGAGATTCATGAGTACTCAAAACTTGGTTGGCCCAAGAAGTGTATGTCATGGAGGGGAGACAGTGTGGTCAAGATTCTAATCATCTACTTTGAATAAGTGTAGCTAGAGAAATCCAAGTGGGAATCCGACAAATATTGTCTTTTCTATCCTAGGGTTCTGTATTTCTTTGGAATCAAAACACATTTCTTGGATCTAAAACATTGGAAAACAAACATTAAAAAAAAATTCAGAATTTCAAACCCTTTGGGAAGAACAAATACCTTTGAAAAATCCTCGTGTTACTACTTGTCCCTAGGGGTTTTTATCCCTAGAAGGCTTCTAATCATTTGGACCCACATCTTAATTTGTTTCTCCCTAAAGTCAACATAGGGAACTGTTGCCTTGATTCTCTTGATTTCCACATAATGGACCTTGTGGGATGAAAATAAATTGAGACATAGACATTCAAGTTTGAAAAGCTAAAACAAGAAAGTGTGGATGTGGTAAAAATAACCAAATCTAAGCAAGATGAAAGACAATTAAACCTCACATGTGCTTGGTCCCATTATTTCCCACAAAGTCAAAGTTCCCAAATCAAATTTTCATAAGCATCTTAGTCCAAAATCTCACTAGAAGCATATTTCAATACTTTATGAAGTTAGAGAAAGATTGGTTTATAACTTTTACAAGTGTGCTTCAAAGGACAATCCCAATTTGTACTTATTTTATTATTGTCAAAATCCAAATCTTTTCCAACATTTTTAGTTTCTCATATAGGGAGTATAACATGTTCTTCAATACCGAGGTCTTGTAAAAATAAGCCTCTCTAAGTCCAATCTAGGATCAAAATCAACACTCGCATCCATCCCCCAAGCAATAATCAAAATCCCATCTCACAAACAACCCTTAGAATCTTGGAAAAAATCATTCATGCTAGGATGTTGGTCATTCTTCAAATAAAAAATAAAAAATCACCTTGTTTAACTAAGGGTGTGTGGATGAATCCTTCTTCATACAATTTGTTAAATTATCACCTTGTGGAAAATTTTTATTCCAAGATAACATCCAACATCTTGGGTTTTATGAGTTCATTATCCAAAATCTAAATCAGATCCAAAATCAAAAAATCAAAAACTCCAAAAGTCTAGTATCCTTCCAAGGTTCATAAGAGTTAAATCCTTCATACCAACCATATTTCATTTATCCCATCACCATCATTTGATCCTTAAACAAACTTTGATTTTCTTCTTTGTACATAAAGTTTTGACCAACCTAAGGAATTAAAGATTTTTTCTTCTATATTATTGAAAGTTTGTCCTTATTTTATAGTCCAAACTAGTTCTCAACACAAGAGAAACATGGAGTAAAATAAAGAGACATCCAATTCAAGTGACTTGAGTTAAACCGCATCAAAATTTAACCCCATTGGATCTAAAAATCCCCCACTCAATCTTCCTGAAGAGCCACAAGATACTGAAGAGGGAGGTTGCCAAGTGGAGGATATCACCTAAAATCCACTAGGAATGGCTCAAGATGAAATCATGGAGATAGTCCAAAGTCTTGAAAACCACAAGATTGTCAACACAATGATGAGACTCAATCCCTCAAAATACAAGCTAGAATTACCAAAGGAAGGGGGTAAACTCCATGCTTATTATGATGTAAGCACTATTGTGGAACCACCTCTTGGGACTATGCCACCTGTATTATTCACACCATCCTTCCAAAACATTATTCAACCCATCCCATAACCAATATCATCTCATGCTCCAAGGCAACCCATAACTACTAAGGGAAGTTCATTGCTTCATGCCCTTCAAACACATCCCCTTGTAATTAATCAAAACTCTGACACAAATACCATCCCTGAAGACCCAAAGCATTCGTACGTTCCACTTGTTTTTTATGATACCAAAAATGCATGTACCTTCTCTACAACACCGACATACCCTCTTGGGACACAATTCTCGCTCCCCATGGTATCAAAAGGACAAGGGGGAATCTTTAATGATTAATCATCAGTTTCTCAAGGAAACATATCATCTATCCCCCACCACTTCCCCTAATAACATCAACATCGACATCAATCCAATGTTTAGAGCAACCCCCTTTACCCAACATACCAATCCAAAATCAATCAAATCTAAACAATCTTGCAATCATGAACCAAATCAACATACCAAATCCTCCAAGCATGTCACTGATATTGCAACACCAGGTGGCACCAATCCAAACATCCCAATCAACCATTACACCATCTACAAACATGTTATATAAAGGACCTAGCACATCTACCATACCCTCCACCATAAAACCAATGGTCATCACTCAAACACCTCAACAACTACCTCAACAAAACCTCATCTCACCATCTCATGCCATTCTGAATCCTCCACCTCCACCACCAAATCCAAACATGGCCAATCAATACAACATTGCCTTGCAAGTAGCTCAATAAGCATACCACA
>CM021106.1:153327220-153546611 GCA_007115665.2 Sequoiadendron giganteum | reverse complement strand
GTATGTCCATACTAGTTCACATCAGGAAAATTTAAGTATTGAGCCGATTTGAATTTTGAGTGTGATCACGACTTGTATGTGTAAAAGGACATCAACCACCACCATTTTACTTAATTATAGCCTTCATTTATTACTCCTTTACTAACATTGTTTTCTCCTATCATAATCTCAAGGCAAAAGGTAAAATTCAGTCGATACAAACATTGGAAACTTGGCAACATTGCAAGAAGGAGAAGTTTGGCTTTCAAATGAAGATTATAGGAAGGAAAATATTTATAGAGTGATTTTTTGATTGCAGACAATGGGAGGTGGGTTAATTCAAAATTAATCCACAGTTTATGATGTATTACTATAGGATTCACCTTCCCTGGATAAGTTTATAAACTATGGATGGATAGACTATTTCTTGAAGCTGAATGGTTTTGATGAAGATGTTGCATGAGAATTTTCCCAGACATTGTTTGAAGGAAAGGCCACGGTAAGGGGTTGGAGGTCAGAACCACTGAAGAAAGGATTTTGAAAGTTACAGGGTTGCCTACCAATGGTGAATATTACTCTATTACCAGTCGGCTAGGGCCAAATTTATAGAACTTGGTGACCATCCATTGAGTATGGACAAACAAGGAGTGAAGAGAATTTATTTGCTCAAGCCATGGAAGCAGGTAGATTTTTATGTTGTGAAGTATATTACTTGTGAAGTTCATGAGTCGAATCTACATTAGAAAAATAAGAAAAGAAAAAGTTAAAAACCAAACGGTAGAAAAATAAGTGCCAAGCTATAAGAAATGGATGGCTGACACTGTTCTTCCTATAGCAAAGCAAAATCGAAGATACCCTCCTACAAAATCAAGACCAGTTGGGTTAGCTATTTGTGTATCTCTCGAGGGAAGCCCTAAACCTAGACAAACATCACGGGGGGATACAAAAGATCTAATGCAGCAGGTGAATGTTGAGAAAGAAAAAAACTTACCACTGGAAGATCTTGTTGACATCGCAAAACAAGTTGAAAGTTGAGGGCATGAGGAAAATTAGGAGCTCCTGCAGCAAGAGGAGAAGCTAGAGCTCCTGTAGAAAGACTAGAAGCAAGAGTTCCTATAGCATGAGCAAGAACAAGAACTTGACTTCCTACAGCTAGAACTGGGAGAATAGTTAGCACCCCTACAATCGGAATTGGCTGAGCAAACATAAGCCCTACATTTGGTACTCTATGAAGAACAAGTAAAAGTGCCAAGAATTTTTTTGGTAAGAATACACGAGACCTATAATTCTTTGATGCACAAAGTATTTGTGAAGTTGTGGAAATAAGTACAAATGAGGGAAAAATAATGGAAAGCAGGGAAATGCATTCTAAAGAAAGAAATTCAAAAGAGAGATGAAGAGATTGAGGATAAGAATGAAGAAATTACTACTTTAAAGAAAAAGGTGGATGACTCGAAAACTTTAGTACCTCAGATATTAGAGTACAGGGCTCCTCTAAGGGTCTATACTCTCTATTTGAAGGAGAAGCATCTTTTTTTAAGCTAGCGAGGATTTTTTCACGTTTGAATCCCTCCATCGAGACCCCTATTGAATTTTTCAATGGTTATCGAATTGCTCCTCTGGAAATAAAAATTTTTTGTGTGAATTTTATTTACATAATTATGATGTTACCCAAGACCATGATTGTAATCCACTATTGTATGTTGGAGATGTCCATTTAAGCACATTTATATCATGGATACAAAATGAAGTTAGTCGGGGAAAATAGTTCAAGACCTATGGACAAATTGAGTCCAACATTCCCTTGCCGCTTAGGGCTGAATCTAGAAATCCAAGAGAAATTTTCAAGGATTGGCATAAAATTCTCTAATAACCAAGTTATGGCAATAGGATCTTGTCTGAGGAAGAGGTATTTTATAAAGAATATGAGAAGGTTGCAAGAACCACAAGGGAATCTGTAATGGGATACCTATCACAAAGGTGGAACAACCTAACTGATGATTTGAAACAAGATGAGCCTCATTCCACACATAACTATGTTGTAGTACTTAAGGGAGTTGATAGATATATATAGATTGGAAGGAAAAAGGGACAATTTTGGCTTCCACTGACTTTTCAGCCACCTATCCTACTGTGGCTTGTGCCAAACTTCAGATACTTCCGATATGACATAGTTGTAGAGAAGTAGATATGGAGTAGGCTGGATAGAAAACAAGGGTTCTATTGGGATCCTAATTCATACATAGAAAAAATTGATGTTGGACTACTAGTGGTTGTAAATTTTAGGGCATTGACTATGCAGAAGCATAACTCTCCCTCTACTAGAGGACCAACAAGACCTTAGGTTGGGGGAGTACTGAGTCTAGTTTATGGTATAATTATTGATAGAGTTTGTTATCCATTTGTTGCAGTCATCATAGATTTTTATGCTTGGATGCTGACCTTTTTATAATATTTCCTTAAAGCCATAGACTTTGGACATGAGTTTATTCTCATAATTTTTAATGATATTGACATGCTACATGAACTATCTATGTTAATTTTGCATGTTATTAATGAATGTAACTTTGAGATGGTTATAGATATATAGTTATTGTGTGTACTAATATTGTCATGTAGATATAATTTGAGGCCTGCAGCTAAGGAAGATTCCACCAGCTAGACATTCACCATATTGGTCAACAAGGTGGTCATTTAATGGAGGAAAGACTCTCGATGATAGAAATATTACTCATTCAAATCAAATTGTAACCACCTTGTAATGGTCTTAATTTTTGTTGGGGAAATAGCTGTTATTGTTATGCTAGATTTGTGTTAAGGAAAATATGGCTGGCAAATTTTGTGTGTGCATTGTTGCCTCTCCACTTTATGTGCTTTCCCTAATGTCGCATCCTCCACATCTGTGGGAGTTGACTGCCTTGCTAGGTGATTAGATAAACAGTACTCTGATGGTAATTTAGGGGTTTGAATCAGAGGTTGCTCAATTTTATGATGTACTCACAGTCTTAAGCTTTATAGTAATGCAGTCATGTTGCTCGATTATACTCATTTTTTTCAATGAATTAAATGAAGCTATAATTTCATGCATCTAATTTTACATTAGTTTTAGGGGATACTCATCCGAGGGGGGCCACTTGGTGAGCATTTTGTCTCGTACCTTGGTTTAGTTTAGTTGTTATTTTTTGTTCAATAATTAGTTAAAAATTTGGCATTTTCTATTCCTATAGCCACTAGAATTCCATTATGTGACTGTTCCTGCAGCCAAAGCAGACAGAGTAGTTTCCTATTTGTTCACTCATATTTTCATTTCTATCATGCATTCCAGCTTAGTATAGTTGTTGGTTGATGCTCATAACTTGTTTTATTTCCTTACAAGTAATTTACTTTCATCATTGTGTCTTTTTTAGCTATAGGATGAATATGGCTACTTTGGATTCCTAGTGCACATACAGTAATGACCCATTTCAAGTTTATGTCCTTGGGTTGACAATTTAAATGCACTTTCATGATGATTGAAATAGCTATTCAGGTTAGATGTCCGATCTATTAATCATAGGTATGAAGACTTAGTTGTTGAATCATTGTAGGAGGTCGACATCTAGTACTGGGTTTTGTAGACATTCAAAATATCTTGATCAATATCATGCACTGGATTTTTCCTTGATCATTTACACACTAACCAATTAATTGAATAATCTTTATTTAATTAATCTCCTCCTTGATTGGATAATACACTTTATCAGATAATTTCATCATATCCTAATGTTCCTCTTTTAATTAAATAAATCAATTTTATTTAAGTAAATCCTAATGTTCTTCTTTTAATTAAATAAATCAATTTTATTTAATTAAATCCTAATGTTCTTCCTTTGATTAAATAAACCAATATATTTAATTAAAGTCCTAGTATTCTTCTTTTAATTAAATAAAATAATTTTATTTAATTAAATACTAATGTTCTTCTTTTAATTAAATAAAAAAAATTTATTTAATTAAAATCTTAAAGTTATAATATCCTCTCATTTTATTTAAATAAACCCAAACATTTAAATCAAAATTCACAAATCAACTAATCTCATCTAAGTTAATTAATCTTAAATTAATTAGATCCTAACACTAATCCCCCATTCCTCTAGCTTTTAACTCCACCCTAAGGTAAGTCAACCTTAGTCAAGTTGCACATGTAAATCAATTTATTTGATTTACTAATTACCTTATTTTCTTTCAAAAAGGCATATTCCTAGAATATTCCACCCATTTGACTTTTCCCTCTTAAAAGGACATTTTTCCTCTTTCTCAAGCCACCTTGGCATTAAAGAGCTCTTACACAAGCCACCTTGGCTTTAAAAGCTCTTACACCTCCGCTTACACAAGCCAGCTTGGCTTTAAATGGAATCTTCAACATTCTCTTATAGAAGCCACCTTGACATTTATTCTTCTTACTCATCACATCTCCCAAAATGCACTCACACATGTGTGAGCACATCTCCCAAAATGTGCTCACACATGTGTGAGCACATCTCCTCCAAGATTCATTAGCATGTTGACAAGTGGCATTATACTATTGGTCTATTCTTTAATCCTGCATTCATCAATATTCTTCACTCTTCAATCCTTGGCTTCATAAATAGAGGCATCATTCTCACAATATGGATTCATCAACTAAGAGCATAATCACTATCGTCATTTGAGATCATAGAATTTCATCCTTTTCATCCATTTTAGCAAGATTATAGCCATTTTTTATACTTTGTTCATCAAAAATTAATCATCAAGCTTATCAAGGGGTTAGGAAAGGGATTCTTTCCACATCAAAGGATCACTAATCCCCCTATGGGATGTTGAATTGAGTATTAGAATAGCATTTCATTAGTTGTTTATGTGATATTCTACTTTTTTTTCATGTTCTTATGCTTAGATGAATTTCATAGAGAATATATAGTTCCTACTTGTTTCTTGACTAATGGTCACTTGTTTGTTCATGTTTGAGAAGGTATAGGAGGAGAATTCACATTTGGCACTAGAAGGAGGGAAAATTTCTTGAAATGAACACATTTTTTTGGTCATTTCCGTCATTTTTCCTTTTTTTGCTTTGCCAAGACATGGTGATGCCGAACAATTAAAAAAAAACACAATCATTTCAATGTCGCTATATGGCGATTCTTCCCTTGTGATCAAATCACATCACTAGGTGAACTGTTCTAATGGTGGTTGCCCAAATTCCAAAGAATGATGCTGGGAGAAACAACGACACATTCGTAGTCTCTTTTTTCTCCACAAAGTGTCATTGATTTAGCAGAGTGATGTCGGAAGCTTCAAATAGTGATGGCTTCATGAGAAGAAATGTTGGGTCTAGGTAAAAAGTAGTTTTCAAATTTATTTTAACATGTGATTTTATGTTTTGATTTCTTGACCTTTGACCTATTTTGTGGCTTTATTTTCTATAGACTAACCAAATTTTGTGGGTTTACATGACAAAGAAGGAGAGGAAACAAGGAGAACTATCTATGGAATTTCCTTTTTCAAAATTGTAAAAAAGTGCTTTTTAACACTTTGGGGACATTTATAATCCCATCTTTGGAAATTGTTCTCTTTAGATTTAGGAATCAACTACATTTTGTTTGGGTTTTAAAAAGAAAATACAAAAGATTTCATTTTTCTCAAAGTTAGTTAAAAAGAACCTTAGAAACTCACTAGATTTGATTTCGGTTTTAAAAATTGAACAATCAACTTCAAACTCAAATTTGGTGCTCTAAAAAGAACTCGTTATTGCCTTTGAGGATTTAAAAAGAACTTGTATTTGTATTTTTTTGTAATCTTCTTTACAAACTCTTGTCATTCGAATGTGTATGCACTTCTCTCGCACTTCATAGTGATCTTGAGAATCAAAAGAATTTTAGTGACATTCGGTTGTCTAAAATATCTCCTCCACATTTCAAATTTAGGTTTGTAAAATTGAAAAAAATATGTGAGTGTGAAGAAAAGGCATTGTGTGTGCTCCCTCCTAAATGTGTTAAGTATTTGAACTACAAATTCCCTTCTTCACTATTGTTTATCTTTAGAGAGTCTGCCTTGGTGGGAAAAAGTACTCACCCCAAGGGAATGACTCAAACAGGTAACAAGCTAAATGCCAAGCTACTCCCAACCGATATATAAATTCAAATGTTGAGGAAATCTCAGCATTACAGGAGATCCTATGGACAAGAAATTGATACTCTTTATATGGGTTGATCTTGCCTCTCGTGTGACCTTCTGAACAATGTGCCTTGATTATGAAACAATTTTTGTAGAATCCAAATTCCCTATCTATTTTTTGGTGTTAGGAGGTCGGACCTTTGAAGCCATTCCACATACTTGTGATTCTTAGTAAAGATGAAGAGTTTATCATGGGAGATTCATGAGTACTCAAAACTTGGTTGGCCCAAGAAGTGTATGTCATGGAGGGGAGACAGTGTGGTCAAGATTCTAATCATCTACTTTGAATAAGTGTAGCTAGAGAAATCCAAGTGGGAATCCGACAAATATTGTCTTTTCTATCCTAGGGTTCTGTATTTCTTTGGAATCAAAACACATTTCTTGGATCTAAAACATTGGAAAACAAACATTAAAAAAAAATTCAGAATTTCAAACCCTTTGGGAAGAACAAATACCTTTGAAAAATCCTCGTGTTACTACTTGTCCCTAGGGGTTTTTATCCCTAGAAGGCTTCTAATCATTTGGACCCACATCTTAATTTGTTTCTCCCTAAAGTCAACATAGGGAACTGTTGCCTTGATTCTCTTGATTTCCACATAATGGACCTTGTGGGATGAAAATAAATTGAGACATAGACATTCAAGTTTGAAAAGCTAAAACAAGAAAGTGTGGATGTGGTAAAAATAACCAAATCTAAGCAAGATGAAAGACAATTAAACCTCACATGTGCTTGGTCCCATTATTTCCCACAAAGTCAAAGTTCCCAAATCAAATTTTCATAAGCATCTTAGTCCAAAATCTCACTAGAAGCATATTTCAATACTTTATGAAGTTAGAGAAAGATTGGTTTATAACTTTTACAAGTGTGCTTCAAAGGACAATCCCAATTTGTACTTATTTTATTATTGTCAAAATCCAAATCTTTTCCAACATTTTTAGTTTCTCATATAGGGAGTATAACATGTTCTTCAATACCGAGGTCTTGTAAAAATAAGCCTCTCTAAGTCCAATCTAGGATCAAAATCAACACTCGCATCCATCCCCCAAGCAATAATCAAAATCCCATCTCACAAACAACCCTTAGAATCTTGGAAAAAATCATTCATGCTAGGATGTTGGTCATTCTTCAAATAAAAAATAAAAAATCACCTTGTTTAACTAAGGGTGTGTGGATGAATCCTTCTTCATACAATTTGTTAAATTATCACCTTGTGGAAAATTTTTATTCCAAGATAACATCCAACATCTTGGGTTTTATGAGTTCATTATCCAAAATCTAAATCAGATCCAAAATCAAAAAATCAAAAACTCCAAAAGTCTAGTATCCTTCCAAGGTTCATAAGAGTTAAATCCTTCATACCAACCATATTTCATTTATCCCATCACCATCATTTGATCCTTAAACAAACTTTGATTTTCTTCTTTGTACATAAAGTTTTGACCAACCTAAGGAATTAAAGATTTTTTCTTCTATATTATTGAAAGTTTGTCCTTATTTTATAGTCCAAACTAGTTCTCAACACAAGAGAAACATGGAGTAAAATAAAGAGACATCCAATTCAAGTGACTTGAGTTAAACCGCATCAAAATTTAACCCCATTGGATCTAAAAATCCCCCACTCAATCTTCCTGAAGAGCCACAAGATACTGAAGAGGGAGGTTGCCAAGTGGAGGATATCACCTAAAATCCACTAGGAATGGCTCAAGATGAAATCATGGAGATAGTCCAAAGTCTTGAAAACCACAAGATTGTCAACACAATGATGAGACTCAATCCCTCAAAATACAAGCTAGAATTACCAAAGGAAGGGGGTAAACTCCATGCTTATTATGATGTAAGCACTATTGTGGAACCACCTCTTGGGACTATGCCACCTGTATTATTCACACCATCCTTCCAAAACATTATTCAACCCATCCCATAACCAATATCATCTCATGCTCCAAGGCAACCCATAACTACTAAGGGAAGTTCATTGCTTCATGCCCTTCAAACACATCCCCTTGTAATTAATCAAAACTCTGACACAAATACCATCCCTGAAGACCCAAAGCATTCGTACGTTCCACTTGTTTTTTATGATACCAAAAATGCATGTACCTTCTCTACAACACCGACATACCCTCTTGGGACACAATTCTCGCTCCCCATGGTATCAAAAGGACAAGGGGGAATCTTTAATGATTAATCATCAGTTTCTCAAGGAAACATATCATCTATCCCCCACCACTTCCCCTAATAACATCAACATCGACATCAATCCAATGTTTAGAGCAACCCCCTTTACCCAACATACCAATCCAAAATCAATCAAATCTAAACAATCTTGCAATCATGAACCAAATCAACATACCAAATCCTCCAAGCATGTCACTGATATTGCAACACCAGGTGGCACCAATCCAAACATCCCAATCAACCATTACACCATCTACAAACATGTTATATAAAGGACCTAGCACATCTACCATACCCTCCACCATAAAACCAATGGTCATCACTCAAACACCTCAACAACTACCTCAACAAAACCTCATCTCACCATCTCATGCCATTCTGAATCCTCCACCTCCACCACCAAATCCAAACATGGCCAATCAATACAACATTGCCTTGCAAGTAGCTCAATAAGCATACCACAAGGCATTTAGGAAATTCCAATCCCAACGAGATGCACAACAAGCCAACAGGCTGCACAAGCTACGCAAGCCATCTAGGCTACTCAAGTGGCACAAGCTACGCAAGTCACACAAGTTGTGCAAGCTGCACAAGCTTCTCAAGTTGCACAAGCTACCCAAGCACAAGCACAAGCCCAAGCACATGCCCAAGATCAATATCAAGAACAATAAGCTCAATCACAAGACTTGTTTCAACAAAATTCTTACCAAAACGATTTGCAGAAATACCAAGCCCAACAACAATCAACTAAACAACAAGCCCAATACCAAGCATTATTGGCACAACAATAACAACAACAAGACCAGCAAAAAGCATTGTTGGAACAACATCAAATACAAACATATCAGAAAGCATTACTTGCACAAAAAAGCTTACAAAAAACTCCAACAAACACACCACTAGGTATGCAAGTCACCCCACCATTATTCAAGCCACAACATCCACCCAAAACACAAACATTCCACCACCTGATCTGCAAAATGATTTATCCGATCAAATCAAAAAGCTCTCGCAACAGGTGTTGGATATACAATCTGGGAAAACCACAAAACCACAAGGGAATTTATTCCCTTACCCCTTCAACGGAAGCATTTTGATGAAGTCATTCCCACCAGGCTTTGATATACCAAAATTCAACAAGTACCGTGGAATTGGAAATCCTGAAGATCACATCAGGGAATTTCACATGCACTGCATGGAGGTTTCCTACGATGAATCTTATCTAATGAGGCTCTTCCCTAGAAGTTTGGATGGCCTAGCCATGGAATGGCTCTCCCGTGTTCCTCTTGGAATCAAAAAGTTACAAGAAATTGTGGACACATTCATACAAAATTATTTGTTTAACATGGGCATGGACGTAAGCTTCGAAGATTTTTCCAACCTAAAGAAATTATGGATGCATTCATACAAATTATTCGTATCCTTCTTGGAATGATGGCGATACAAGGGCAATAGGAGAAAGTGGGCTATGCCAAAAGAACAACAAGTCAAAACCATCATCTCGAATCTTGAAGGGATCTTAGCCTTCCATCTCAAAATGCAATGCATCACCACCTATGATTAGCTCATCCCTAAATCTCTTAACATCGAAAGAGCCCTCATTTGACAAGGGGGAACGCCCACTTATCAAGATAATTGTCCATCAACAAGCTAGGATGACAAACCTAGAACATGGGAAAAAAACAAAATTTTGCCAACAATGGTATTATTAATGCCAAGGTTGTGATCAGTGCTCAAAGGAAAAACACACAAAAAAAAACATACCAACAACCTCAAAATACTACCCAAAACACCTCGTGACCCAACACATCTCAACAACAAAATAACCCACAAACAGTCAATAACGTTAATGATCAAGGTAGACCATCCACAAGAAACCAATATCCCCCAAAATGAAATTACACACCACTTGGATAATCAGTCAAATATTTCATGAAATGACTCATTGATGCCAACATCATGATTCTCCCAGTCATTGAAAACTATGAGGAGCCTCAAGTTAAACCACCATGGTATTATGAGAAGCATCTTTGCGATTTTCATACGATAAAGGGGCACACAACAACTAGTTGCTTGAGGCTCAAGAACCTGATCCAAGATCTTATTGATGATGAGACTATCACTATTGAGCAACCAGTTGGAAATCAAGACCTCAAAATATACATGAATCTGATGTCAGATTAGAACAAAGCAAACAAAAATGGCAAAGGAAAAAAGTATAGTAGCGTCAACCATGTTTATGACCATTTTGTTGCATCTTAAGATGAATGGGTGGGTGTTATCCATATCATAGGGTCCAAAGACGAGTGTGGAGTCACCACACGAGGTGGAAAAATAACTATCCTAGGACCATCCATGCAAGCTAAAGCATCCCCTACAAACTCAAAGTTAGTTTCCAATGGTTACAATGTCTTAGAAAAAGAAAAGGAAATTCCCACCCATATCTCCATCATGGAGTTGCTAAAAATCTCGCTTGCCCACAGGGAAATTCTAAGAAAGGCACTAGTTGTGTCTTTTGTACCCACAAACCTTTATGTAGACTAATTCCAAGCTATGATCGAGCACATCACCACACTGCGTCTCCTTACATTCTCTGAACAAGATCTTCTAACCCAACCATCTCATATCTGTGTGCTTCATCTTGAAGTCTTTGTCCATAAAAATAAAGTCAAATGGGTCTTGGTGGATAGAGGTGTAGGCCTAAAAAATTGTTCTCTCAAGCTAATAAGGAATCTAGGATTCTCTGAAGATATGATTGAAAATGGAAAAGGAATCACAATTCGAGCTTATCCTAATCAAGAAAGAGTGTCTCAAGGCATCATTCAACTTCCTATCCAAGTAGGACCAGCCATCATGGAGACTACTTTCCAAGTCCTTGATCTTGACCTCCCTTATAACATTCTCCTAGGGTTCCCATGGATACATGGGATGCAAGTTGTTGCATCCACATACCACCAATGTGTTAAATTCCCTTATGAATACCAAGAGGTCATGGTTCATGGTGACCCAAATCCCTTTGCTTATTGCAGGAACTTGGAAGCCAAATATTATAAAATCCCACAAGTTCCCAAGAATGATGAAGGCCCTATGACTCCATATGTAGACCCATCCACCCTAGCCTCCACTTTTGAGACAAAGACACCCGTCATTCCTAATATTTCTAATATTAAAGTTAGTATCCAAGATAATGGATGTGGAGATTACAAGATGAAGAAAGGTGGCTTTGTAATAGGAGATTTACCTCAATCTCCTAGGTCCCATGGATAGCCACAACTAGTCTACATAGTATCTCAAACATTCACAACAAACCCTCCAGATTCAGAAGCTAGGGAGACCTAAGCCAAGAAGTGGTAGATGAAAAAGACATATCAAGATTGCTATATTTAGATGAAAGTCTTGTACTGGCTCTTCTAATGGAGGATGATAACAAAGGGCTACAATTAATGCTTGGAATGTGCTATAACAAGAACAAGAAACTCAAGAAAAATGACAATGGCTTATTAGAACCCATCATTGTTGAGGAGCTCATAAAGAATATTGTCCTTGGATGTACTCCTCTGAAGATAACCATACATGGCAGAGGTACCCCTATTAAAACAGTCAAAGCTCCTCCTTGGTTACCACTATCCATGGGTCTACCCTTAGACAACTATACCTTCGATATAACTAGTGTATGTAGTGATGAGGATTCTCTCACTGACCTACCCATGTTATTTGAAGACTCATCCCTATTCATGATTTCCATTGTGTCTTTTGAGTCAAATAATCAAACCCATGAATTAAAGCTAGTGTATCCCTAAATAATAGACTATTACCAATGAGGACCACCAATTTTAGACACATTCAAAAATGATGAGGCCCTCTCAAAATTAATGGGACTGCGAGATACTATACCATGCAGAGACCATAAAGCTAGATTTGAATTGAGCTAGATACCCATGCATACTATGGTGAACTGATTGAATCCATTAGTTGCAAAAGTGAAAATTTAAGATTAATCTCTAGGTATTTAAGTGAAAACCATGATGTGGCACTTTCTGACCCAAAAATAGTAAAAAAATGGATACATCTGAGGATGAAAAACTCTCTGAGGCACCCAAGGATGAGGAATTCAATCTTCCCCTTAGTTCTATTCATTAGGAGAAGTCAACAGTGTTGGCAGAGAAGTGTAACCCCATCAACTTGGGGACTGAAAAAACCACACATAACCTTCTATGCAGAATCACTTTTGATTGAAGAATAGGAACTTCTAGCTACATTTCTAAGAGAAAGAAAGGTAAACTTTACATGGACCTACGGTGACATGTTGGGACTCAATCTAGAGATTTTGGTTCATCATCTTGCAGTATATCTCGAGGTGAAGCTAGTAAAGTAGAAACTAAGGAAAATGCATCCATAGATCACACTCTTACTCAAACTTGAGTTGCAAAAACTCCTGGATACTGGCTTCATAAGGGCCATTGATTATCCTAAATGGTTCTCAAACTTGGTACTAGTCACTAAGCCCACTGGGGGCATATGGATTTTCATTGACTTCAGGGAACTAAACAAAGCGTTCCCTAAAGATTATTTTCCCCTTGCAAACATTGACATGATTATAGATCAAATAGTAGGGCATGAAATGTTGTCATTAATTGATGGATTCTCAAGGTACAATCAGATAATGATAGCGAAAGAGGATTAGCATAAGATGGCCTTTACCTACCCATGGGTTACATACTGCTGGAACAGGATTCCATCTGGGTTGAAAAAATCTTGAGCCACCTAACAAAGGGCCATGACTCTTTTTTTCATGATATGATCCACAAGTTCATAGAAGAGTATGTGGATGACATACTGACAAAGCCAAGAAAGTGATGAGATCAAATAGAAGCACTAAGCTCCATCCTTGACGGATTGGAAGAATACAAGGTAAGGCTCAATGCTAAGAAATGTGTCTTCGGGGTACAATCAAGAAAGCTTCTAGGGTATATAGTATCAATAAGAGGGATCGAGATAAACTTTCCAAATTCAAAGAAATTCTCGAAATGGAGGCACCAAATACATTGAAATAGTTAAGAGGTTTACAAGGAAAACTCCAATCCATTCATAGGTCTATACTGCAATTGGCATAAAAATTTATATCCTATTCTCATCTACTCCACAAGGGGGTAAGATACAAGTGGGACAAAAAGTGCTATCAAGATTTCAACAAAATCAAATAGTACTTTCTTACACCACCAGTACTCATACCACCAATCTAGAATAAAGCACTAATCTTGTACATATCAAAAAAAATGGCAACACTTGGGGCTCTATTAACACATCATGATGAGATGGGGAAGGAGAGATCCATATACTATATCAACCGGACCATTGTAGGGCATGAGTTAAATTATACATTCATTAAAAAGGCTTGCCTAGCAGTAGTGTTTGCCTCACAAAAATTTAGGAACTACATGTTAGCCCATCAAATTAAACTCATCACCAAAATAGACCCCCTCAGTATTTACTCTCCAAGGTGAAACTTATAGGGTGGATGGCTAAGTGAGTCATGATCCTCTCAGAATATGATATTGAATATGTGGAAAGAAAAGACATCAAGGTACAAGTGATTGTTTAACAATTAGTAGAAGCACCTATCTATTTAGAGAACCCACTTGTATTAGAATTCCCAAACGAATTCATGTTCAACCTCAGTGTCACAAATCATTGGAAGGTTTATTTTGATGGATCATATACATAGCATGGATTAGGAGCAAGTTTTTTATTCATCACACTAGAAGGGGATTGTATTCCTAAATCATACAAGTTATCTTTCCCTTGGACTAACAACATTGCCGAATATGAAGCCCTTGTGATTAGACTTAGAATAGTAGTACATTGGAATATCATGGCTCTTAAATTTTATGGATAATCTTAGCTAATCATCAACCAAGTCAATAATGAGTACTAAACAAAAGATGACAAGTTTAACCCATACAAGAAACTAGCGAAAGACCTCAAAGAATTCTTCATTGACATCACGTTTGAGAAAATACCAAGGGAAAACAATAAATTAGTAGATCCCATGGAAACAATAGGATCACCATTGGATATACCATGTAATGTCCTTAAACATGAATTCTTGGTAGAGAGAAACTTTTTGTACCAGCTTTTGAGGTACCAGAGTTTTAATTTATGTGTGAAATCGTTGGTCCTGATAATGTGTGGTATCATGACATATACACCTACCTAAAGATAGGATTTCTCCTCGTCGATATCACTTTGAACCTTAAAATATCCTTTTCCAAGAATTCATCCCTCTTTTTTATCTTAGGAGACACCCTATACCATAGGAGTATTGAAGGAATCCTTTTAAAATGCCTAAATGTTGAGGAACATTTGATTGATTTAATTGAGGTACTCAATGTTTTTGGTTCACATTCGAGTGGTATGACCTTGGCAAAGAAGCTGCTGAGAATAGGGTACTATTGGTTGACAATGGAGAAGGAATCCCATGAATATGTCAAAGAGTGCTTGTAATGTCAACAACATGGGGACCTCATCCATCCACAATCTCAAGAGCTCCACCCAATTGTAACACCTTGGTCCTTCTCATAGTGGGGGCTCAATCTCATTAGCAAAATCACCCCCACCTCATCTAATGGACACAAGTTCATTATCACTACTATGGAGTACTTCACAAAGTGGGTAGAGGCCATTCCTATGACCTATATCACCAAAAAGTAGATCTCTAAGTTCATCCTGAATTACCTCATTTTCTACTATGGTGTCCCATAAGCCATTATCTCAGATAATGGGTCACCTTTTAAAAACTAGGATGTTTCATACCTATGCCATAAATTCAATATCCAACATCACTTTTCTACTCCATACTACCCCCAGGGTAATGGCCAAGCTGACGCTAGAAATAAAACCATCCTAAGAATCCTCAAAAATATAGTCAATGAAGTTGGTAATAACTGGCACTTGTAGTTAAACCTTGCCATATGGGCTTACTGAATAAGTATCCACACACCAATAGGTGCAACCTCATTCTCCATGGTCTATGGATCATAAGCCATTATCCCCATCGAGATCGATCTCCCATCCTTGGGGATATCATTTCAAAACCTCGTTACAGATGAAGAATATCGAGTATATCGATTGAACGAGCTGGAACTATTGGATGATCGACACATGCATGCTCTAAACCACCTACAAGTCTACTAGAATCACCTAAAGCAGATCTAGAATAAGAATATCTGAAATCATTCCTTTCAAGTTGATGAGCTTGTAATGAACGAAAATTTAAAAAAATGTACTGAATCTAGATAGCAAGGGCAAGTTTGAACCCAACTGGTTGGGACCTTTCATCATCACTACAAGCTACAAATTAGGAGCATACTAGTTGTCCACACTCAAGGGAAATCCTTTGTAGGAGCCTATCAATAGCTCCCATCTCAAAAAAATTTATGCCTAAGTTGCATGGTATAAATCCAAAAAAAACAAAAAAAAAAAACAAAAATATAAAAATTCAAAAAAATCAAAAAAAGGATTAAAAATAGTAAAGATAAAAATCATCCTCTAGTGAAAACCACTTTGGTGCCTTGTGTAAATAAGCACTTTCCATCCACCGTGATCTCTATAGCTTGTTCCACATCATCCATCTGCATCTGCATCATAGCTTGATCCTATGCCGGTAACATATTCTCTCCTAATACTACTTGACACATTTCTAAGGTTAGTTTGTCTTGCCTATATTGGAGTAGTCTATCGCATCACACTGGGGGCATGTTCTCATACCTACATTGGATTGGATTTGTGTATATTTTTACAAATCTTCCTTAAAATAAATAAAAATCTAAAAACATTCATAAAATCCTCAAAAAATCTAAAAACATTCATAAAATCCTTGAAAAACCAAAAAAAATATTCGTAAAATCCAAAAATCTAAAAATAGGTCAAAAAGTTAGAAAATTCAAAAAACAAAGTCATCTTTTCAAAATACGAGTCTTTGAGCATGAACATAGGCAAGGCCATCATTGATGTGCCCCTAAAACACACTAGATCAGTCCTTTAGGAGTTCATCATAATAAACTCACAATCCATTTGTTCATTTCTCATCAATAAGTGAGTCTGTGTCAGTCAAACTACGTGGTCACTGCATGTATAATGTAGGCAAGGCTAATCTTTTATCAACCCCCGAGGCCCCTAGGATAGATCCTTAGGTTAGGTTCTTGGTCAAAATCTTGGGAAAAACAAAAACATTGGAAATTTTGAAAATCAAAACATTTGTAAAACAATCTCAAAATAACTCAAAATAGCCTCAAAAAATTTCAAAATACCAAAAACATTAAAAAAGTGCATCCATCCCATTTCAACTTTCACTCGTAATAAGTATTAACTCATAATAAATCAATTGTCACTTTCATCCTTGGGTAAAATAGTCGGAAGAAATCTTAGTAGTTAAAAGTGTGTACTCCAATGTTAGGGTCTTAGGTCTAGGTCAGTAAGTAAATAGGTTGGTCAACTCTTGGCATCACTATCCCATCATCTAATAACATCATGTCCTAGGATGCATCCTTCCTACAATGCGCATCAACATCAGGCATCACCATGGTTTAGTCTTAGATAGTGATATGAAGAACATTAGCTTGTTTGTTTAATTGATTTTTATTTATTTTTATCTTATTTCACTCATTCCAATGACCTCTTGATGGTATCTAATCAAATGATTTAGAAAGGAATGGGGCATGGATCTTTATCTTTTGTCTATTGTGCTAGTTGGATATTCTTGTAATATAACCTTGGTGAATAATTTCTTTGTTAGGTGTGTATGGAGGGTGTTTTGGACAACTTGTTCACTATTACATTGTTAGGTTTTCCCTCTTTGTGTTTTGGTTTGAGATGTTTGAAATATCTAAAGTATATCCTAGTGAGGTCTATGTATGCCAAGTGTGAACAATAATATTCCTATCTAATTGTCAAGTCAAAATCCATCACACTAGGTACAACGCTATCCTATTTCTCTATACCTTGATGCATTGTATCTATGTGTGTTATCAAATATAAGGAAAGCAAGCTCTTTGCATCCCTAATCTCTGATAAGAAAAAGATTAGATCATCTCTCATCATTATCTCTAATAAATTCTTGACAGATCATGGACTTGTTGGATCCTCTTTCAATCATCTTATTTCATCTTTTTGTGCTAACATGGTATCATGACAATCAACCAGAAAAAATCACCAATGCATTCATCCTGCATCCAAAAGTCATCAACATACATACATCTCATATTTAAAACATAAAAAATCCATTTGCATGGTCACTGCATATCACATCATACACTTTACATTATCACATAAGCTACAAAGAATAATATAAATTTTCTATTTTGAGTATCTTAACTCATTGCATATCATAAGCATTCACATCCATATATCCATACATCATCATCATAAAACATGCATGGAAAAGATATAGAAATGTTGCATCCACAACATTCACATCCATAACATTTGCATATCATAATGTATCATGCCATAACATCACATACATCTCATAAATCATAACGTACCACATCATCCATTTTGCATTATCATTTAGGACATAATATAGATTTGTTATTCTAAGCATCTTACAAATAATTTGCATACCATAAATATTCACACTACATACATCATCATAAAAGTGCATAGACAATATACAAAAAAGAAACACATCCATAACAGTTGCATCCATAAATGTCTGCATATCATAATCATCCATCACATAATATCTCATGAAAATAAAATAAATCGCATCTATATAGAATCACATTACATATACATAAAACATAAAATGCATCGATACATGAGGAATAAATAAAGTGAACACATTATCATAAATTAATCGAACCCATATCATATATATATCAAAAAAATCATAACTGTCATGGTACAAAATTTGGCTCAAGTGTATGTACATCGATCATGATACAAAGCCCACAGGGCTATCAAAAACAAATCTTGTGAGTGTATATCAAAAATTGCTAGCCCTGATGGCTACTCCCCTCACCTTCTTGCCTCTCTGGTTGATCCTCTACATGTCGAAGCCCTGTCTATTGAGAATACTCTGGTTGTTGAAGAGTCACTAGTACAACCTGATGATAATGAAATCTTTAATATTATGCCTCCTTGATAGCCTCACAGTATATTTGTGTGGGTATGTACCTCAGATAGAACAAGGTGGCCATACTCTCCAACTGCAACCTGCAACCTACCTCCTAAGCTAACTATAGCTATGTGGCCTATCTTTGTTGTCGCTCGTGATCCCTCTTAGCAATGAGGGCCTAAAAATGTTAACTAGCCTGATCTCTCTCTAGTATGATAGCCTGAACCTATTGGTCGGCTTGGTCCCACTCACTTGTAAATACCTAAACCTATGCCTGCAGCTATTGTATCTATGGATCCTAGGGCTGACGCAACTATTATTCCTAATGGGGATGTTGTGCCTAATGTGGCTGGTGTGGTGGCTGGTGTGAAGGTTTCCCATCTCTAGGTGATGCTCCTAGATCCTTTCCCCCTACTCCTGCTTGTGCTCTCGGAGCACTCCTCTCCCTAGGCCTCCCATATGGAAGTGATGTCACTAGATCTACTAGTCGTAGTGGAGGTCTGAACCATTCATCATAGGCTCGTGTAACCCCTGGATTTTTTGGCTCCTAACCGTAGGACCATGGCCTAGCAACTAATTGTCTAAAAGAATTGACTATGTTAGATGTTGGAATAGTATGCCCCCATACAGTCTCTTGGGCTGATCTAGCAAAAAAAGCAGGGTACCCATCATAAGGCATGTCCTAAACCTCTCCAAATTGATAGGCCACTTTATCCAGAAGATAATGCTCTATGATCATGTGCTCTCTCCCCTGCATTAATCGGGTATGTCGAGCATAGAACAACTATTGTACATCATCATACTAGGTGGGTATCTATAGTCATGGCCACCAGGTGAATGATGAAAGATCATCTATAATGTGACACCAATAAGGAAGACCAAGTTGTCCAGTATGCCATAGGGTAATCCCACTCCCATATCTCTAAACCACAAGATTATCGAGCTCTATATCAACCAAGGTGACTATAGGTTAGAGCAGAACAATGTGCTCCAAGGCCCAAATGTCTAATAGTGTCACTTTGGTGCCGATCACTCGACCATCATAGTATGCAAAATCATGTAAACAATGGTATGATGAGGCCAACATCACTGGTCCCTATAAAAACAAGGTCCTTTGCCTCAACATGCTTTCCCATGTCAAACCCCACCTTGGACTAAAAAATTTGGCCCGTCGATCTACAGCCACTAGTCTAGATACGATGGCCTAGCAATAATTAACCTAAAAAGTGGCACTCAACCCTTGTAAAATTATAAATCAATCTAACCCTCAGTCAGTATAAGGTCCTCAAACCCCATGACATCATGGTATGCATCAGCTCTTACATCTATATCATAAATCACGCAGGTGCCATGTATCGATAATTGTAGGATCCGCCATACATCCTCTGGTGTCACAGTTGCCTTGCTAGTTTGAAGGTGAAAGGATGAGGTCTCACTGTGTCATCTCCTGCACAATGTAGCTGTCATCACAAGGTGGGTCCGGACAATGGGTGCATAAGCTATGTACCAAAGGCCAATCTCCCCCAAATTCTCCTATCGTATATCAAACAAAGTGCCTAGATCGCTTAGAATTGAGGTTTGATGCTCATGTGAAAACATGAGCTAGATCACGTCCTTCACCGATAAAGTAACATAGCGTAAATTTTCAAGGTTAGATTTAGATGAAAATATGAAACAAAACCCTAGCATACTATGAAGCACAAAGGAGCAAATAAATTAAAACAAGAAGCAATATCACCAAATCTCCTTAAGGCCTCCATGATTAACCTCCATAGCCCATCTCTATTTGTTGCAATATGTGTTTTCCCTCAGATTTCTTTGTGAGCAATTATTGACTATGACTTGGCTAAGCAAATGTTGAAGGATTTAACTAAAATTGTAAGTAAAGCTAAGCCTACATGCAATAAGAAAATCTGCAAAATGGCAATGTTAAAATGAAAATAAGTTAGAAGATTAAGAGATTAAGAGATTCCAAGATATTAAGAGATGTCAAATGAGGACAAAATTGGCATTTTATAGAAAATGCAATTTTGGATGGACAAATGAGATTAAAGATTGAGAAGTGCCCTAGAATCTATGGTCAAGATTCAAAATAACAACCTCTTAATTAGGGTTAGGGAAACTCTAGGATGAAATTCAAATTGAGTGGACAATATTTAATTTAATAAATTAAATCAAGGAATGAGAATAGTTGTGAGAGTGAGATAAGAATTAGTAAGTGAAAAAGGATGAGTTAGAAAATCAAGTTATTTTAGAAATAACTTAATTTGTGGAGAGAAATGCTATTTTGAAATTAATTCCAAAATGGTGAAATCATGTGACGGTAAATAGTAATTATTTTTTTTACTTGGAAAGAGGGAAATTGCCAATTTAAATAAAATGCTTTTATTTAAATTTAGAAAGAAAATCAATAAGACAATTAAATAATTAAAATAACTATTTAATTATAGTGGAAAGAAATAATGAATAATTAAATAATTAAAATAACTATTTAATTATAGTGGCAGGATGATAAATAATTAAATAAATGTAATTTATTTAATTATAGAAGACAAAGATATTAGAGACGTAATTAAATAAATATTTAATTAATCAAAGAGAAAATAAGAGATAGCAATGAATTAATTAAATAATTAAAATCATTTAATCAATAGAAGGCTTATGAGATTAGAAAATGGTATTAGTTGGTCTAGGACATTTTTATGTGTCTACAAACCCCGTTTGGAGTTTTCAACCCCAGAACAATGAATGGGTCGTTGTTTGCAAAAGTGTCGCAATTTGTCAAACTCCAAATAGAGTTGTTGGACTCTTTGGCAATGTTAAATCCATCATAGCATCATCATTTTCACAAGCGTCACCCTTTGATTGAAAAACCCTAATTTCAAATTAGCTCAAGCATTGCTTTTAACAAAAGCATCACTATTTTAGAATCTAAACCCTAATCTCAAATCATGATTTGCATTACCATTTGCACTAACAACGTTGTTTGAACTTCCAACATTGTTGACTGAGTGTTTGTGTGTCACTATATAGTGATGCTAGGGACTTTGACTCTTTCACGTGTAATAAATACACTAAAAAATCAAAATTCAAAGTTGGGTTTAGGTCACAAACTGGTGGTCCTGCGCCTGGAGGTCTTTGAAACACGTGAACTCACTCGGAAATTTGATAGAGAAGGACTCATTCTACCATCTCATAGAAGGGTCAGCGCTCAAAAGACTAAAACTTCTAAAGTGTGAATGCACAAATGAATGGAAAATGACCCCTCCAAGCCTATTTAAGCATGAAAATTAGGGGTTTTTGCCCCGATTTAGCCATCAAACTAGGGTTTTGGGCCCCCGAGACCATTTTTACCCAACCGAGGTTCATTTCACATCTTTGTCTCACATTTTGGCATATTTTCAGCATCTTGGAGCCTTTCTGGACCCTTTGGGCAGCTTGTCATCATTTTTCTGAGACCCCCTCCAAAATCCAATTTTTTGTTCGATATCTCAAGGGGGAAATATACCAACGTAATTATTCTCATTGGGGCAGCAGTGGGGCATCTAAAATATTGGAATTTTTGACTTTTTGATCTCACCAGTGTTATTCTTTGAACCAACGTAATAGGTACATTGCTTCAAAGAGGGGCAAAATATAGACACTCAAAATATCTTGATCAATATCATGCACTTTATCGTGATTTACTAACACTGATTCTTCCTTGATCATTTCCACACTAACCAATTAATTGAATAATTTTTATTTAATTAATTTCCTCCTTAATTAGATAATACACTTTATCAGATTATTTCATCATATCATAATGTTCCTCTTTTAATTAAATAAATCAATTTTATTTAATTAAATCCTAATGTTCTTCTTTTAATTAAATTAATCAATTTTATTTAATTAAATCCTAATGTTCTTCATTTGATTAAATAAACCAATATATTTAATTAAAGTCCTAATATTCTTCTTTTAATTAAATAAATCAATTTTGTTTAATTAAAATCCTAAAGTTCTAATATCCTCTCATTTAATTTAAATAAACCCAAACATTTAAATCAAATGTCACAAATCAACTAATCTCATCTAAGTTAATTAATCTTAAATTAATTAGCTCTTAACAGTAATCCCCCATTCCTCTAGCTTTTAACTCTAACCTAAGGTAAGTCAACCTTGGTCAATTTGCGCATGTAAATCAATTTATTTGATTTAATAATTACCTTATTTTCTTTCAGAAAGGCATATTCCTAGAATATTCCAGCCATTTGACTTTTCCCTCCTAAAAGGATTTTTGTCCTCTTTCTCAAGCCACCTTGACATTTATCCTTCTTACTCATCACATATCCCAAAATGTTCTCACACATGTGTGAGCACATCTCCTCCAATATTCATTAGCATGTTGACAAGTGGCATTATGCTATTGGTCTATTCTTTAATCCCACATTCATCAATCTTCTTCACTCTTAAATCCTTGGCTTCTATAAATAGAGCCATAATTCTCATAATATGGATCCATCAACTAAGAGCATAATCACTATCACCATTTGAGTTCATAGCATTTCATCCATTTTAGCAAGATTATAGCCATTTTTCATACTTTGTTCATCAAAAATTCATCATCAAGCTTATCAAGGGGTTAGGAAAGGGATTTTTTCCACATAAAAGGAGCACTAATCCCCCTATGGGATGCTAGTTTTGTTGGAAAAACAAGGATAAACAATTAAGAGGGGGGGGGTGAATACATTGTTATAGAATTTAAACTTATTTAACCTTTATCAACTTTTAATCTCAGATCTAATAATTAACGGTGAAAGCATGAATCAACAACACATCAAAAACATATGAACACCAAGATTTGATATGTGGAAACCCTGTTAGGGGAAAAACAATGGTGGATATTGGTCCAAAAGATTATACCCTATTAGAAGCATAATGAAAAAATGAATAAGGAATGCACATGCATTTAGCCACACTGCCTAGAGTTCATTGTGAAAAGGGAAGGCTCACTACCTTACATAAAACAATCATATTAAATCCATTTGATGAGGTTGAACTGAGAAATTAGCTTCTACAAAATCCTGATGATAGTTTCGGTTAGGGACATCAACACTTCTTCACACTCTACTCTGAAATCAAATGATCTGATCTTTATTCACACATACACTTCACATACATTCACTGAGAATACCTCGCACACTTCAAAATGAAGAAATAATTTCTCTTATATATCTACTACATGAATTTACATCGACAACTTTGTCGGCCATAAATAAAAGAATAAATTACAAATTATCGGCCCAATTCAAGAGAAAATCTCAATGTGCACAAAACTAAGTCGGTCATAACATAATCAAGAACTAAATCAACATCCTTGAACATTCCAAACAATTAAAAAGTAATACATAAGGATCCACAACACACTACCACCATTATATCGGCCAAGAACATGAAAACCTCTAACACACAAAGGAAAATATTTGGTCATGAGCACATCGATCAGCACAAACATACCACAATGATAGAGAATGATCTAGAAACATCACTCGACATCACAACAGCATATACAACAACTCAATTTACCCGAATTGCATTCTCTTCTTCCAAAAATACCTACTATAGTAACAAAATAACTATAGGAACTCAAAAACTCATAACTTTCTCCAATATTGATGTGTACCACTGAAACTTCAAGAAAAAAAACTAGATAGGCTCAGCAAGAAACCCTTTGTTGCATGACTTCTGATTACCAACTTACATAAATTTCCACCATTCTGATCAACATAGCTTCACAAACTGCCTACAACATATTTATTCTAATTTTCTCAATCTCCTCAACATACACAGCCTTCAAAATCATCATTGCTAATAGTGTTGACATCAATGACAACCAAATATCAGCAACAAAACCACAACATCTAACAATCTCCCCCTTTGGCATCAATGGCAACACATGATGTGAAAAATACCATCAACACAACTAACTCTTCACACAATACTCTTCTCCCCCTTAGATTTTACAAGGTTTTTTACATTACACTTCTCGCCCTTTGACATCAATGACAAAGTTGTACAAGATCTTAACCACATATCTAAAACATATGTGTACTCCCCCTGAGTATTAGCCACGACAACATCAATCTGAAACAAGATATGACTGTCAGTGCATGGATTGATGCAAAGACTTGCATCTTAGTTTAGATTAGGAGGGGAAATCACCCCTAACTTTCATCTGAGATACTCAAAAGTATCCTTAGGCAACAATTTAGTGAATATATCTACAATTTTTGTTTTAATGGGCACATATTCCAATCTGACTTCTTTATCACTTACTTTGTCTCTCAAAAAGTGATACTTGATAGATATATGGTTTTTCTTTGAATGTAACACCGGATTCTTGGAAATGTTTATGGTACTTGAATTATCACAAAATATAGCAGTAGGCTCATTATACTCAATTCCGATATCTCTCAGTATATGTTTCATCCATAATACTAGAGTGCAATTGTTTGCAACAATAATATATTATGCCTCAATTGTGGATAAGGAAATGGAATTCATCTTTTTACTTAGCCAAGACACTAACTTCTTCCCTAAGAAGAATGCACCACCACTTGTAATTTTCCTATCATCCACATCTTCTGCCCAATTTGCATCTATAAAGGCATTCAGAGTAAGATCATCATCCTTAGGATACCAAAGAACAAAGTCAATAGTTCCTTTCAAATATCTCAAAATTATCTTTATTACAATCACATGTGATTCCTTTGGATCAGCTTGATATCTAGCAACCATACATACAACATTCATAATGTCTGGTCTAGTCTAAGTCAAATATAGAAATCCACCAATCATTGACTTGTACCTTGTTTGATTAACCTTAGGATAATCATCATTTTGTGTTAACTTGCATCCAGTTACCATGGGTGTACCAACTGGTTTTGAGTTTTCCATGCCAAAAATTTTTAGTAATTCTCTTACATATTTGGACTAAGATATGAAGATTCCATCATCTAACTAATTTATTTTCAATCTTAAAAAGAATTTCAGCTCTCCAATCATTGAAATATCAAACTCACTTTTCATTTCATCAGCAAAATTCATGCATAAATCATCATCACCTTCAAAATTAATGTCATCAACAAAAACTTCAATAATCAACTTGTTGTCCTGATCCATCTTGGAATACATATTATTGTTAGCAATACCTTTATTAAATACAAACTTCAACAAGTATTTATCCAATCTAGCATACCAGGATCTAAGGGCTTGTTTGAGTCCATGCAGTGCTTTCTTCAATCAACAAACCATGTATTTTTAATTAGTTGATTGAAATCCATATGGTTGCTCAACATAAACTTCTTCTAATTAACCATTCAGGAATGTTGACTTCACATCCATTCGATAGAATTTGTAATTATTGAAAGTAGCATAAGCAAGAAACAATCTTATAGCTTCAATTCTAGCAATAGGGGCAAATCTTTCTTCAAAATCAATACCTTCCATCTGTGAGTATCCTTTACATACCAGCCTTGCTTTCTTTATGACCACTTCACCTTATTCATTCAGCTTATTCCAAAAGACCCATTTGGTTCCAATCACATTTTTATCCTAAGTTATTAGAACAAGAATCCATGTATCATTTTTTTCTATATGCATTAGTTCTTCCTTCATTGCTTCCATCCAATATTCATCTTTGCATGCTTCATTGACATTGCTAGGTTCAATCTTGGAAATCACACAATAATCTTCTGCAATTTTTCTTCTAGTCTACACACCTTTGTTCCTATCTCCTATAATCTGATTTTCAGAGTTATTTTACTTTACATACCTTGGTACTTTGGGGTTCTCTCTGACTTCTAGTTCTTCTATTCTCTCTTCTCCACTTCCACTAGCTTCTCCTTCATTATTCTCTTGATTCACCGAAATAATTTAAACTTCATTTTGTGTCTATGCATTCTTTCCATTATCTATACTATCTAGTTGATCATATGAGTCATATCCACAGTATCTGGATGATCTAATAGTGTCTTCATCAACTCTGACATTTGCACTTTCAACCATTTTCTTTAATATTCTATTATAGAACTGGTAAGCTTTGCTCTTAGTAGAGTAACCCAGAAAGATTCTTTCATCACTTATAACATCAAACTTGCCAATATCTTCATCTCTCTTGATATAACATCTACTTCCAAAGATTTTGAAATATTTAACAGTAGGCTTATAACCTAACCATAGCTCAAAAGGATTCTTACCATAATTACCATTAACATTTACCCAGTTGACAGTGTATACAACAGTGCTTACAACTTCTCTCCAGTGGATATGAGGAATATTTCCTTCCAACATCATCATTCTAGCAGCATCTAGAATTGTTATGTTCTTCCTTTAAAAAACTTTGTTTTGTTGAGGTGTCTGGGGAGCAGATGACTATCTTTTGATTCCATGCTCTTCACAAAATTAATTGAACTCTTGGGAAGTGAATTCACCACATTTGTATGATCTTAAGCATTTGACCTTCAAACCTATCTCATTTTATACCAAAGCCTTGAAACATTTGAACTTTTCTAGTGCTTCATGTTTTTCTCTCAAGAAAGCAACCCATATCATCCTAGAGTAATCATCAATAAGCAACATAAAGTACCTTTCTCCTTGTAGACTTCTGATTATAGATGGAGCACATAGATCAGTATGTACCAATTCCAATAATCCATTTGAATGATGCTATTTACTCTCAAAATAAATTTTTGTCTTCTTTTCCATCTAACATTCCTTGCATATAGTGTTAGTAGGCTTCACTAGCTTAGGTAGATCTTTGACTGCTTGAGTGGATCTTACTTTGACAATGTTATCAAAATTCACATGACATAGCCTCTTATGCCATAACCATCTTACATAAACTTGAGAAATTAAACAACTTTCACTAGTAAGACATAGGTGAAAAATATTACCTCTTGTCTTTGTACCTGAAGCAATTACATTTCCAAAACTTCCCAATATCCTTCATTTTCCATCTTTGAACTAAAGATTGTATCCCTTGTCTAGCATTTGTCCAACACTCAACAAATTATGTTTCAATCCTTCAACATAAAGGACATCATCAATATTGTATTTACCACTAGGAGAAATAGTGCCTCTACCACAAATCACACCAGCATTTTTATCTCCAAATCTTACAACACCACCATCATACTTCTCCAATCTTATAAACTTGCTTTTGTCACCAGTCATATGATGTGAGCATCCACTGTCAATCACCCACTCATCTTTTTCATCTATTTTGGCTATAATAGCTTTCTCAACATTCTTTTCACTTGCAGATTCAGTGGATACCATACCATTTTCCTTGATAGAAATGAATACCCATCCATCTTCATTTCCATTTTCTTTATCAAATTCATCATCGATAACACATTCTTCAGCATAATAACATTTGTTTTGAAATCTAGACTTGGCAGGCTTATACTTAGAAACTCTTTTAGGACACCTAGATGCAAAATGACCTATCTTACTACAAGAGAAACATTTAATAGGAAGCTTTCATTTGTACTTACCATGTCCTATGGATTCTCTTTTCACAATCAATGATTCCAGTTCTTCTAGCTCTCTTTCTTCATCTTCATATTTGAATAATTTTTTGGAACTTTCTCTCAGATCATATCTTCGTTGGATTTTTTTGGATAGAGTAGCTTTGAATGTAGATTTTGTATTAAGAGTAGACTCACCAAATTCACTCAACTCAAAGGTAGCTAGTTTACTAATCAACATGTCTCTTGTCACATTTTTTACTGTCTTGAGCTCCTCAATAGCATGAGCTTTTGTTTTGTAAGAAGTAGGCACCGATCTGAGCAATTTAGCCACAATCTCATCTTCAACCATGACTCCACTGACACATCTAATAACCATCACTAGTTCATTTACCTTTTGCATGAAAGCAATAATTTTTTCATCTTCACTCATCTTCAAGTTCTCCCACTTGCCTTTCAGACTTGTTAGCTTAGCAATCTTCACTTGTGCATCTCCTTCATACAATGTCTCCAATTTCTTCTAGATCTCATGTGTTGTCTTTAGACCTATCACATTTTTGATCTTTGAATCTGTCAAAGCACTCAACAATGCTTCTACAGCCCTGATATTAGTTTTCGGTTCATTGATCTCATCAAGAGTAGTGGGACCATTCTGAGGAATATAATATATGTTATTTGTAATCTTCCAAAAGGGTTCACCAATGCACTTCAAATGACACTCCATTCTGACCTTCCATAGAGAGTAATTTGTACCATCGAATCTGGGACTATCCTTCTTGTATGATGTCATCTTAGATCACCTCAAGTTATTAAACTTCTTCAGAGGAACCTGCTCTGATACCAATTGTTGGCAAAACAAGGATAAACAACTAACGGGGGGTGAATCTGTAACAATAGATTAAAAGTAGATGTATCTTTCGAATGATGATGAATAATCTGCAACTAGAATAACAAAGTCAAATCCTAATCTAAATAATAATCTAAAATCAAACAACAAAGAATGAGGAAATAAACTAAACAAACTAAACAAATTAATGGAAAGCTCTCACCGAATATGCATTCACCCCTTCGAATTATCTTGATTGTTCTTCTCCATTTTGCCTTTTCAATATTCTTGCCAAAGATTTCTATTTTTGAATGCAAGTATAGCTTTGTCAAGTTTCTAAGAAAAATATAGAAGATAAGTCTCTTCTCAAAAGTGTATGATTTTGGGAGGAGGAATAATGTTAATGATAGGCCATTTTATAGATTTTGGGTTTTCGAACGATCGGCTCAGATTGAAAGAGAGATCAACGAACGAGATTGATGAATGTCATACGATTTGAGTTTTGTCTTAGATAGAACATGAGTTAGAACATGAGTTCGGGAAATACTGAAGATAGAGACTAAGTTAGAATGTGAGTTAGAACACAAGTTTAGGATCTTAATCTTGAAAAATAGAAGAAGTAGACTTTGTATGCAAAAGCCAAAGTTAGAACTCGAAGACTAATGCATTCGAATGCAAACATGAGTTAGTTAATTAAATAAAGATATTTAATTAATAAACACATCATGCATATGATTTGGAACTAGTTAATTGACTAGTTGTGACAAAGAGTCCTCTCACAGAAACAATCAGATGTTGAATCCGGAGATAACTGGAGAACTAAAAATAGATCTCGAGTCAGAAGGTGAGTGGATGACTTAGATAACTGAATGATAGAGGAATGTGACATAAATAATTAAATATGAATTAAATGTTAATTTAATTCAACACTCGAAAATAAGAGACTTAATTAAATAAATATAGTAATTTATTTAAGTTGACTGTTTGAAAAGGATAATATAAATAATTAAATAATAAATATTTAATTATAGATAAAGGGGGTTAAATGAATAATTAAATAAAGATATTTAATTATAGTTGGAAAAGTATGATAAAGGGGGAATTAAATAATTAGTTTGAAACATAATTAAACAAATATGATTTATTTAATTATCCAAGTTGAAATAAAGGTCATTTATGAATTAATGAATTAATTAAAAAGGGGTATTTAATTAATAGAAGAAATATGTGTTAGAAAGGTTAATTAAATAATAAACATTATTTAATCAAGACGACGGACTATAGAAAATTATGTCGAATATGTACTCACAGGCCTAGACCAATTTTCGGTATCTACAGTTTGCCCCTCTTTGATACAATGTTGTTACAACATTGTGTCAAAGAAAAATATGCCCCGATCGTGCCCTAGCATGAAACAGGTCAAGGTATGCCCCCTTGAGAAAATTGAAATTTTTTTGAAAGTGAATGATAGTGAATGCGAATGAACCCTATAAGACTAACCTAGTGTGGTCTCGGGAGCCTTGGTAGATGGAGGTGCAGGTTTGAACCTGTGTACCCTAACATTGGTTAAGGCATTAGGATTCCCAGAAGACTGTGTAGACACTTCTAAGAGTATAGTCATCAAGGCTTATGATGATGAGGAAAGGTCATCCAAAGGATTTTTCACGCTCCCTATCAGAATTGGCCCCACGATCATGAACACCAGCTTCCAAGTCTTGGATCTCACCCTTCCATACAACTTGTTGTTAGGTAGACCTTGGATACACGCAATGTGATCCGTCCCTTCAACATACCACCAATGTCTTAAGTTCCCGTATAATGGCACAGAGATCACTATTGATGGTGATCTAGATCCTTTCCAATATTGTACAAGCCTAAGGGACCTTCCACAACAACAAGTACCAATTAACCAAGAAGCTTCATCATCCACTTTATCCCAATACATTGACCCATCATGTCTCACTAAGTCCATTTCATTCAAATCACCATCATCCACTCCTAAACTCAAGATCCAAGACAAGGGCTATGGTGAATATAATATAAAGGCATCATACTGCGTTAGTCAACTGATTCCACCTAAGGCATATGGCCTACCCATGGTAGATAAAAGGCAGCCAGTTGTCACATTTCATGTTCCCCCTACAATGACATTAACCAAATGGGGAGAGTTAAGTGAAGAAATTGTGGATCAAGGTGATTCCTGGTTATATCAAGAAGAACATGAATACGCCTCCCCATCTATTCAAATAGCTAAGGAACAGTATGGAAAAGGCTTCAAGATAATGCAAAATGAACGCTATGACGGGCATAGTGGGTTAGGACTATATCAAAATGGAAGGACAGAACTGATCACTGTCCACCCACGACCAAAATACTTAGGGCTAGGGTGTCAACCGCTTAGAATTGGGTTTCCTGGTACTTCATCATCTTTTCAAGAGGAATTGAGTGCTTGCACAGACATCAAGATATCTCATGAACCACTTCCCCCAGTTTATGACAAACCTCCAATTTATGATGAATCCCCTTACTCGAGCGATGGTGAATGGGAATCCTTTTCATCTACTAGTACCATTAACATAGATGCCCTATTTAGAGAATTGGACCTCAACATGAAACCTGTACCAAAAAAATCTAGTCCTGATCCTAAGAAACATTTGTCCAAAGAAGAATGGAAAGAGAAATATTATTGGGAAACCCTTGATCATGCATCTTGGGCACCTAACAAACCATCTTCTGACGAGTCAGCCCTCACTATAGTCCCACATTAGAGTATACCTACCCCTAGGAGGAAAATAAAGGAGTTGGTCTAAAACTTCTGTGACCATGTCAACCATTCTATACTCACCTTGTCAACAACTACCTTTAAGAACTCTGATGATGACATGCCCCTTATATATCCCGAACTTATCGACTGGCATTAACAAGGTACACCTATCATAGATACATTCGAGAATGACGAAGCAATTGTTGAGTTCATGGGACTTAGAGAAGGCATACAAAGAGGGGATCATAAGGCAGGTTTTACCATAGACTTGGATGATAAAGCATATTTCGGGGAGTGTATTTACACCTCTAGTCGCAAAAATGAGAATGAAAAGAAAAAAGACAATGAAAATAAAAATGAAGAGTCCCTAGGTGAAAACTGAAAAGCGCCTTTGGATGAAGAAAAAGTCAAAATAAAGGACATATTTGAGGGCGAAAACCTCTCTGAGACACCCAAGGATAGAGGTTTAAATATTCTCCCTGTTGAACAAGAAAAGTCACCAATGCTAGTAGAAGAGGCTATTGTAGTCAACATAGGTACAAAAGAGAATCCTCAGATAGTATATTTTGTAGCTTCTTTAATAGAGACAGAACGACATGAGTTTAAGGACTTCTTCAAAAAGAGATAGATAAACTTTGCATGGTCGTATGCAGACATGCCTGGGCTGGATCTAGACCTAATATTGCACCATTTACCATTACAGCTAGGTATTAAGCTAGTCAAACAGAAGCTAAGGAAAATGCATCTGCAAATCGCTCTACTGGTGAAAGAAGAACTTAAGAAACTCTTGGATGTAGGATTCATAAGGACAATAGACTATGCAGATTGGATATCAAATCTTGTACTAGTGACTAAACCAACTGGGGGCATTTGCATTTGCAGTGACTTTATAGACATCAATAAGGCATGTCCTAAGGATTACTTCCCTTTGCCGAATATTGACATGATAGTAGATCTTACAGCAGGATACGAGATGCTATCCCTCATGGATGGTTTCTCTAGATACAACTAGATTAAGATAGCACCTGAAGACCAACACAAGATAGATTTCACGTGTCCATGGGGCACATACTATTGGAATGTTATGTCGTTTGGCCTTAAGAATGCGAGAGCCACCTACCAATGAGCAATGACTACGATTTTCCATGACTTTGTACATAACCTCATGGAAGATTATGTGGATGAAATTATAGCCAAATCAAAAACAAGGGAAGATCATTTGAAGGTTTTAGACAAAATATTCCAGAGGCTAGAGAATTACAACGTCAGGCTAAATCCGAAGAAGTGTGTCTTTGGGGCGAAATCAGGCAAACTATTAGGGTATATCATCTCTCAAAGAGGCATTGAAGTAGATCTAGAGAAGGTAAGAGCTATCATAGAAATGCCTCCTCCAGTCAACATTGGTCAACTTAGAACCCTACAGGGGAGATTACAGTCCATTAGGCATTTCATAGTACAACTGGCAGATAAAATACACCCATTTCAGCATCTACTCAAGAAAGGAGTACCATTTGTGTGGACACCTAAATTTCAAGAGGCCTTCCAAAAAATCAAGGACTATTTGCTTACTCCACCAGTCTTAATGCCACCTACAATGGGAAAACCATTGATACTTTACATCTCAGCAGCTCAGTCGACATTAGGGGCTCTTCTCGCATAGCACAATGATCAAGGTCATGAGAGAGCAGTCTATTATATCAGTCGTACCTTAGTGGGCTATGAATTGAATTATAGCAACATAGAATGTGCCTATCTAGCGGTAGTTTTTGCTACCCAAAAACTTTGGCACTATATGCTCAATCGAAAAACAATGTTAATTGCAAAGATTGATCCACTTAAATACCTCCTAAGTAAGGAAACTTTAATAGGCCGATTGGCTAAATGGTTTATGATACTTAGTGAGTATGACATTCAGTATGTTGAAAGGAAGGCTATAAAAGGATAGGTGATTGCAGATCAACTAGCAGATGCACCTATAAAGGTGGACCATCCATTAGTGGTAGATTTTCCAGATGAATTTCTCTTCAACATTGACATTAAAACCGAATGGAAACTATACTTTCATGGGTCACATACAAATCGTGGTTCAGGTGCTGGTATCTTATTTGTCACACCTCAAGGTGATACCATTCCCAAATCATTCAGGATTGCTTTCCCTTGTACCAACAATATAGCAGAATACAAAGCCTTAGTGATAAGCTTAAAAATGGCATCTCAGTGGAAAATTAAGAGCCTACATGTCTTTGGCAACTCTCAACTGGTAATCCGAAAGGTAAATGATGATTACGAGACTAAGGATGAAAATATTGCACCTTACAAATGAATGGCTGATAGTTTCAAACAGTATTTCAATGATATAACTTTTCAACAAATACCACGTATCCAGAATAGAGCTGTAGATGCTATGGCAACCGTGGGTTCCTTGCTAGATATTCTGAGTAATGTGCCTAAGTTTGAGTTTCTGGTTGAACAACTTTTGATCCCTGCTTATGATGTCCATGATACTGCGATAGTGTGTACCATTGCTGGTCCTATGTCTCCTTGGTATAAAGATATATTTGAATATCTCACTAACCAAACCTTACCCCAAGACTTGTCCAATAACCAATGTCAAACCTTTATTTGAAAGTCAGCTAAGTACATCATCATCGGAGAAACCTTGTATAGACGTACCTTAGATAACGCCCTAATGAGATGTCTCGATGTTGAAGAAGCACAAACAACTTTGCGAGTGGTACATGAGGGTATATGTGGATCTCATTCAAGTGGTCCTACTCTAGCCCATAAGATTATGAGACTAGGGTACTATTGGCCTACAATGGAGAAAGACTCATACATCTTTGTAAAGAAATGTAGACAATGTCAAATACATGGAGAATTGATAAGAACGCCAGTGCAGGAGCTTCATCCAATTACTTCACCATGGCCCTTCACCCAATGGGGACTTGACCTCATAGGTAAGATACACCCTTCATCATCTAATGGCCACAAATTCATCATCACCGCCACCGAATACTTCACCAAATGGATCAAAGCTATTCCCATGACCTACATCACCGGCATAAAAATATCTAAGTTTATACTAAACTATATCATTTGTCAGTATGGTGTACCCCAATCCATAATCACAGATAATGGCCGCCCATTCAAGAACCAAGAAGTATGCCATTTATGTGAAGAATTCCACATCAAACACCATTTTTCCACCCCATATTACCCACAAGGTAATGGCCAAGCTGACACATCTAATAAGAGTATTGTTAGAATCCTTAAGAAAAGTGTCAATGATTCTGGTCATGACTGGCACCTACAGCTTAATCCTGCCTTATGGGCTTATTGCACAAGCATCCATACTCCCACCAGTGCCACTCCATATTCCCTCGTATTTGGGTCCGAAGCTATCTTACCTATTGAGGTTGAAATACCTTCTCTAAGGGTATCCTTGAAGGGTCATATTGATGATAAAGAATACCGTGTCTCTAAGTTACAGGAGCTAGAATTTCTAGATGAACGAAGACAGAAAACATTAGATCAAAATCAATTGTTACATAATTTAAACTTATTTAACCTCTATCAACCTCTAATCTCAGATTTGATAATTAACAGTGAAAGCATGAATCAACAACACATAAGAAACACATGAACACCAAGATTTTTTATGTGGAAACCCTATTAGGGGAAAAACCATGGTGGATGTTAGTCCACAAGATTATACCCTATTAGAAGTATAATAAAAAATGAATAAGGAATGCACATGAATTCAAGCACACTACCTAGAGCTCACTGCTTAAAGGGAAGGCTCACTTCTTTACATAAAATAATCATATTAAATCCATCTAATGAGGTTGAACTGATAAATTAGCTTCTACAAAATCTTGATGATAGTTCTAATTAGGCACAAAAACACCTCTTCACACTTCGCTCAATCTTCTTCACACTCTGCTATGAAATCGAATGATTTGTTCTTTATTCGCACATACACTTCACATACATTCACCAAGAATACCTCACACACTTCAAAATGAACAAACAATCGCTCTTATATATCCACTACATGAATTTACATCAACAACTTTTTCAGCCACAAATAAATGAATAAATTACAAACTATTGACCCAATTCAAGAGAAAATATCAATGCGCACCAAACTAAGTTGGCCACAACATAATGAAGACCCAAATCAACATCCTCGAACATGCCAAATAATAAAAAATTAATCCATAAGGATTTGCAACATGGTACCACCATTATGTTAGCTAAGAAATGAAAAACTCAAACACACAAACGAAAATCTTCAATCACGAGCACATCAATCAATGCAGGCATACCAAAATGATAGAACATGATCTAGAAACATCATTGAAAATCACAATAGCATACACAACAACTCAATTTACCAAAATTGTATTCTCTTCTTCTAGAAACACCTACTACAGTAACACAATAACAATAAGAACTCAAAAACTCATAACTTTCTCCAATCTTAATGCGTACCACTGAAACTTCTAGAGAACATACTAGATAGGCTCAGCAACAAACCATTTGATGTACAACTTTGGATTACCAACTTACAAAACTTTCCACTATTTTGATCAACACAACTTCACAAACTTCATGCAACATATTTATTCTAATTTTCTCAATATCCTCGACATATACAACCTTCAGAATCATCAATGCTAATAGTGTTGACATCAATGAAAACCACATATCAAAAACACAACCACAACATCCAATAGGTTTGAGTACTAGAATAGAATTTCATTAGTATTTTATGTGATATTCTACTTTTTTTTCATGTTCTTATGCTTAGATGCATTTTATAGGGAATGCTTAGTTCTAACTTGTTTCTTGAGTAATGATCACTTGTTTGTTCATGTTTTAGTAGGTATAGGAGGAGCATTTGTAAGTTTAAAAGTTCTTTTGAGAAGATTAGATAAATAGAGTAAACTATGGTGTGCAAGTGTTCATAATGTGCTTTGATATTCTTGTAAGAGAGGGGGACCAACCACATCAAGGCCCCAGGGCACAGAGGGTCAAGAGCAGCAGACTTCCCTAACATACCTCAACTTAAGGGAGTGTTAAGAGATGCAGGACATGAATGATGAGGACTATAAGGTCGTTCAATCACTCTACAGACCTGAGACTTGGAAGGAGACTAGGTGAGTTGGTTTTCAGGATCAACTATGTGTCTTAGATATCTCTCTCCCAGAGGATGAAAGTGCAGTTCAGGGACAACAACACAGTGGGATGGCATCTCTTAGGTGCATTGGTGAGTGTATGGCCAGAGGACTAGAAAGACAAGGTCAAACCACTAGAAAATACACTAGTGGCCTAGCTAATAGTTTCTAAGGGAACAAAATAACACTATGAAGTAAGAAACATATAAATAAATATGATAAAACAAGTAGAGTAATGCTAGAGTGACAAGAATGATCTCACATAAAATCTTGTTCATGAGCTAGCTCCATGAAGCACATCCACCTACACATAATAAGGAGAAATTTTTTTGGGGGGCTGTATAGGGGTTTGCCTTAGTCATACCCCTATTTTGGTGTTTCCACCTCCACAGGCATCCAACTTTTCAATGATAGGAAAATAGTACGATAAAGAAGGAATAAAGAAAAGAACACTAAAAAACTACAAAATAGTAATGTGCTTAATCAACCAAATAATAAAGGAGAGGACTAGAAATCATACCGCCTCCACCAAGAGTATTCAAGGCTAATGGGGGAGAAAATGAGAGGACTCAAGCCTCTGTTTCAATGGTTTTATTCTACACTTTCTCTACTGAGTTGATGGAGTGATGGAATTTTTGCTATGGAGTGTAAAAATTTTGCTTGAATCTATAGATGAGATCATATAAGAAGATCTAGAGGATGAAATGTATGAATAAATAGTGAATTTGAAGGAAAGAGTGAAGAGAACAACCATATTTGGTTTGGTCAGCCGAAGAGGGCGTTACAAGTTGACTTCCAATGGGAAGTGTAATGCCTATGTAAGCTCTAGCCATAGGAATATTCTAGGGACATATGTGTGTCACACAGATGTTTGTGTGCCCCATAGGCGTCCCAAGCAGTTATTCCTCTATCGATGCTGAAAATAGGTGCCAAGTGGAACAGAGGAAATGGGCTTATGTGAAATTTAGCCTTCGGATTTGGTTTTCTAAAGTTAGGAAGGGTAAGAGGGGAATTTTTCCAAGGGGTGTAAATTCACTCCTATAAAATTATGCTTTGTGTTTCTTTTATGTTGGTCATGTGCCTATATGGATTTGATATGTTGTCCATGGTTGTCAGAGGTTTCTATATTCAAAATTTGGGTTTTTGTATCATACACTATGAGATATTTTCACTGGTGTGTGAACCAGTATTTGAGTGATGTTTTCTATGGCCTGGGAGAAATGAATTCTCTCTAAGTTTCTCCATTGTATGGCTTGAGTTTGTGTATATTTTGGAATGTTTCTTATAATTCTTGTATCTTTTTGTATTCAATATTTTACTTGATTTGGTGCAATATAGAGTGAGTTTCATTTTATAATGTATGAATAAGGTTTACGAGTTGGTTTGAGTTCTAATATTTGTATGATGCAATCTTGGATGAAAATTTTGATGAATCTCAAGTAGTTTGTGGATTATTCTCGATTGTGTTCAAGTGAATTTTGTTGTCCAAAAGTTTTAGATTGATCTAATGAAGTGTGTAGTTAATGATTATGGTGCTTAACACGATTATTGGTCAACCTTGTGTTAGCACTATATGTGAGACTTGTAAAAGTGTGTTGAGGTGTATTTGGATCTATTTGGTTCCTAATTAATGATTTATGTAGGTTTCATTTTCTCCTATTAACCATGGGAATGTTTAGGTGCTGATCCATTTTGAATTTTTATAACTACTAGTTGTTGACATTGCAGAAGGTTTTTGAGGATGAGGTTAATACAAATAAGTGTGGTGTTTTTTTTATTTGAATAAGTTAATTAAGATATAAGTAATATAGATGTGAGATAATTTTGAGTGATGTGTGATGTGAATTTGAGTAGAGTAGTGTGAATTTTAGTGTTAGTGTTCCTGAAGGCAATGAGCTAAAGGTGTCTAAAATCTTTCAAGAAATACTGTGAGATTGTTGGAGCATTGTGGTGGATTCCTTGTTGCATTGAAAAAGTGTTCTTTGTGTAACATTATTCTTCTAATTTCTTGTATTTATTTCTATGGTAGTGAGCCCTAGTTGTGAGACTTTTTGGATAGTATGTTTTATTCTGGTAGTGAGCCCTTTTGTATCAATTTTTCTATTACTTATATTGTGAGCTAATCCTCATTGTGGTTTTTCCCTCATTTGATTTTCCACATAAATTTGGTGTTCTCTTGTGTATGGTGTTGTTATTTTAGCTTTTGTTATATGCATTTCATGTTTAATCACATTAACACAATAAGGGTTGAATAAATGCATGTGGATATAATTACTATTGAGGGTTTTCAATTTTTATTTTTCTCTAATTGATTCAACCCCCTCTTAGTTTCCTTTTTCATTCAATAATTAGTATTAGATCTCAGTTCCTTAGAGAAGAGATTAGTCACTTGAGGTAGATCTGAGATGGTGAACAAGGTTCCTTTGGAATGCCCTAGATTTGATGGAAAAAATTATGCATTCTAGAAGACAAATATGGAAGGATATCTAATAGCTCAGGGATTTGAGGTTGAAAAGGATTATAAGACTACATATACTCCACCTTTGAATGGTCAGAGTATAAGTACAAAAATCAAATCACATGAGATCAATGCTAAGACAAGATTTATTATTGTGAATAGTCTTTCAAATACTGAATTAGTAAAAGTTATGAGTTTGAAGACTACTAAAGAGGTTTTGGATATGCTAGAGAGAATTTATGAAGGAGATGAAAATGTTAAAAAAACAAAGCTATATAATTTAAAGGCATAATTTGAGACCCTGTATATGTTCGAAGATGAAACAATCAAAATCTACATGCAAAGAGTTGATGAGCTAGTGAGCATAATGAGAGGTCTCATTGCACAAGTCAAAGAATCTAAAGTAGTAAAGAACGTTCTCAGGTCTCCTCATGATTCTTATAGTGAAAAGTTTTATGCTATTGAGGAAATTGAAAATCTTGATAGTTATTCTAGAGATCAGATGATTGGTACACTAATTCTTTTGAAATGAGGATAAAGGGCGTGAAAAAGGGTATAACTATAGAGACTACTTTCAAGACTAAAGAATATAAAAAGGTTGAAGATTCAGATAAGGAAGATCTTGATGATGTTGAAGCTAACTTTGTAAGAAGAATGAAGAAGGGAACTGATAAGTACAAAGGTAAACTACATTTCAAATGTTTTAGCTATGGTTAAATAGGTCATTATGATTCAATATTTCTAAAAAAGCTATAAACAATAGGAACAAGGAAAATAAAGGAAAAATGATTAAAAAAAAAACCTTACTATGTGAGATAAAATGCTGGAATTTTTGATGATGAATCTGATTATAGAGACTTCGATGATAATGAATGCTTGTTCTTGGCTATTAAAGAAGAATCTAGTTTTGCTAACTCTAAAAGTTGTGTGAAGGAAAGTGATCCAGAGAGGAAGGAGAAAGTTGAAGGTACTTTGGTATCTACTTTTCATGTTAAAGAAGATATGAATTATTGGGTTGTTGAGAGTGGTTGTTGTAATCACAAGACTGGAGACAAGAGTGACTTTGTTAAACTTGAAAAATATGATAAAGGACTAGTTAAATTTGGAGATGAGTCAGGAGCTAATTTTTATGGAATAGGTTCAATCAGTTTTGATGGCAAGGATAACAATGATAATGTTTACTATGTCAAGGGTTTAAAGAATAACATTTTGAGTTTTGGAAAAATGTGTAGCAAGGGATATAATCTTGTGTTTAGGGATATGTTCGGAATAGTGATTGTCGCTAGTAAGAGAACAGATGGAAAAATTTATCAGCTTAAGGGTGCTAATGGACATTTTTTTATGTCTCAGATTAGTGATAGTTGGTTATGGCATCGAAGGATGTGTCACATGAATTTTGTTAGTTTGGCAAGAATTAGTTCAATTCATGTAGTGAGAGACCTACCAAGAATCACAAAGCCTATCAATGATGTTTATGAGAGTTGTCAATTTGGGAAACAAACAAGGAGTAGCTTCAAGGAAAGGAACAATATGCTACTAGACTACTGGAATTAGTACATACAGATCTTTATGATCCTACAAGGGTGATAGGTATTTTATGCTTTTAATTGATGATTATTCTAGAATTACATGGGTTACTTTTCTTAGAGAAAAAAATTGATGTATTGGATAAATTTAAGGCATTTAAAGCTATGGTTGAAAATGAAATGGATCTGAAAATCAAGTTTTTGAGGTCTGATAAAGGTAATGAATTCAACTCCAATGATTTTAACATGTTTTGTAAAGTTCATGGAATAAAGAGGCATTTGTATGCCCCTAGAAATCCTCAATAGAATTGATTTGTTGAAAGGAAAAATTAGACAGTTCAAGAGGCTACTAGGACTATGATGAAAGAGGAAAATCTATAGAAAGTCTACTTGAGAGAAGCTTCATATATCTATTTAGATACTTAATAGTGTTGAAGCTAAAGCTAATAGCACAAAGAATCCCTATGAGTTATTGTATGGAAGGATTCCTTCTGTGAAGTAATTTAGAGTATTTGGAAGAAAATGTTATATCAAAAGAGAAGAAAGTTTTAGAAAGTTCGATGCAAGGTTTGATGAAGGTATCTTCCTTGGATATTCTACTAAAATAAATTTTACAGATGTTACAATAGAAGGCTAAGAAAGATTGTTGAAAGTGCAAATGTTAAGGTTGATGAAAACTTGCAAAATTCAATTACAGTGGATGAATGTGTGTCAGATAAACTAGATTGCAAAGAAGTAGAAGAAAAAGATGATGAAAAGGAAGTACAAAATGAAGAGGAACAAGCTCCATAGAAGACCCCTTAGTATGTTCAAAAGAATCATTCTGAAGAACAAATCATTGGAGGCAAAATGTAATTCCCCGCCACGTAACCCTAGAGGAAGTTGCAATTAACTACTCAAATGTACAATTTTTTATTATTTAAAGTGCAATTAAAATACAAGTTCACTTCCTATTGCCAACAACCTCTAAGGCTACACAACTAAGATTACTTTAAACTCATACATACATCATAATTACATCCATATCATTTTATTTACTTAAGGAATTAAGTACACATACATTTCATTCATGATAAATTACATTATAACACAAGAGATACAATAAAATTCCAATAACATTTACCTATCAAAAGGATTACATCTATCATTCCCCGAATGAGGTAAAACATATAAATGTGATTACATAATACAATTATCCACCTTGAATACAAATGAGGGTAAAAATTACAATATCCAACTGAAATAAATACAAAGCATGAAATAAATACTCAAAACCACAAGCTCTCCAACTGGAAATCTCACCATCATGAACTGAATATCAAGGAGGACCTAATGATGTAGGGTGAACATTCCTCCCAACCAAGTGGTATCCATAGGCCCACCCCTCATGCTACGAGATAGTAACAAGAATACTTGGCCAAACCTACTACCTATAGATACAGGCTAACTCATACTAACTCAACCAAATACATGAACCAACAATCACAAGTACAACACTACAAAACTAAACATGGGTCACATTACTTCTAGATTTATAACAAATCGAGTATGTTTAAATAACCATACACATAAAACCACATACCAATCATTTTCATAGACTGAGTGTCATCACACAGCTCATCATGAGCTACCCACTGCGGATCTTCATAGGCACCGACCCTTATTAAGGGATATCCTGGAGACCTCAACCAACCCTCGACCCTCATACCTACTCATGCGAAACCAAATACCTCTTGTAAAGAAAAGGTAGATGACCTTTTTCGATTCCAGGCCTTCCCACTCATCCCAAGCCCAAACAAGCACTTGCATCTATGAGTGAGGCTAACTTATCTTATTTAGTGTGAAATACTACCTAATCTCCTAAGTACATTAGTTAAGTTTTCACTTGATTAAACTACCTCCAAAAGTTACTCAGTCTTACCTCTTTGTGCTCTAGTCCCTAATGGAAGCCACTCTTCTACTTGACAACATACCAAAAAAACCAATCACCAAGGGTACCATAGTGCACACTAAACTAGATAACACAACCACTCCAATCCTAGGAGGCAACATACGACTAATCCACTCCAGCATTGGAGGCAACAAAATTACATAATCCACTCCTCACAAAGGAGGCACAAATCCCCGCTCATGGAAATCAGGTAAATCACTGACATGACATGATGCACTACCCAAGGAAATTAAAATGGGTTGACAACATATTACCACAACCTCCAAGACTAAAATTCCATCTAGAAGACTTAAATAGTCCATACTCGTGGAAGGGGGGGGCTGGCCCTCTACACAGCCAACCCCCTTATCACATGGGGTTGGTTATGGAGAGGCTATGCACCTCTCCCACAGTGCCTCCCATGGGGAGGGACAGTTGTGGGGAGAGCATCACGCCTTCCCAAAGGTCTTATAAATAAATTTCAAAATTACTAAGTTGAAACTTTTTCAAAATAAAATTCTTGCGAAATTCAATTTTCAAGAACGTCATACTGACGACGATAACAGCCATTTCAATATTTTTTTATTCATAATAATATATATATACATTAAATATATATGTATGTGGATGTATTTATATATATATTCACATATATGTATATATATATTATATATATATATTTAAGGAATTTCATACAATAATTTTAATTGGAGAATTTTTCCCAAAAGACCATCTAGAGGCAAAATTATGCAACTTCTAGAAAAACCCAAATTTCACAAAGGATTTCTACAAGAAATTTTTTCCAAACAAAATAACAGAGGTTATTTTCTTGTTTTCTCAAATCAAAACATAGAGGAAATAGATTTTGAAGAATAAATAAAGAATTCCTACAGTTTAAAAACATAGAGACATTTTTCTCGAGAAAAGTCAAGCTATAGGAAAATTATAATTTCCTACAAAAGATTTCAACAATTTTCTACATAGAAACTTTCAATAAATTTTCTAAATCTTATAATGTTTCCCTTTGGGTTTTTCCATTGTTTAAAATATCAATTTCATAGAGGCTCTCTGATTTCACTATAAAATTTTCTACAAAGGCACTAAATTAATCACGCCAAATCTTCAAATACAAAAGCCTTAAAAATTTTCAAAACAATTAAAAGCTTCTACTAAAAATATAAAATCTTTTTACACATGCAATCTTTCAATTTATTTTTTATAAATTTAAGCAAAGCTTCTATAGAATTGAATTTTGTAGAGACAATCTTTCTAAATCAACTAAATAAATAAAACAATAAAAGAACCTATTTTCTTGAAGCTTGAAGAAATGAAGGTTGGAGCAGAATCTCGCCTTCAAAATTCAATTTCCAAAGCCTTGTCCAAAATTACCACTTCCAGAAAGATACAAAAATATAGAGCCCGCCATATTCCCGAGAACCTCTTTCAATTTTCTACAAAACAATTTCTAAAAAAATATCCCTCTTTCCATTCCCGTGAAGTAACCTCTTACCCCACTCAGTTATGGAAAATATTCTCTCTAAGAATAATTTCTCAACAAGAGTGATTAATATTTTTTTCTCACACACATGTCAAATTAAAATATCTTCTCAACAACATAGATATTTCCTCTAAAGCATTTACACGTCATTTTTTTTGCATTTTAATAATTCAAACCACATTTAAATCTCTAAATAAATTTAATCAATTAATTTATTTACTTAATAAAATAAATTTAATGACAAGGATTAAATTACTTTACCAAATAAATTAAATTAAATTAAAAGCTTCCAACAATAGTATTTAAAAATTAGTTAAGTAAATACTAAAAGCATTAAAAGCATTAATTGAACATTAATTTCCATAAAATAAACCTTGCATAAATAAATAACAATTGACAAGGCAAATGTGGACATGACAGTCAAACATACTGAACATGGACTAACTAAACCTGATGACACATTGAGGCTAGGGTGTAGACTTGACACAAGTAACCTATCTACTATCTCCTAATCAACTTTTCTATTGGGTCGACTCGCTCAAACCTGTGAAGCCAGGTGGAGTCGATGTCATGTACCTACAAACCTATAAATGAGATATCAAAAACACATGTATATAACCAGTATACTAATACACACCGTGAAGAGGAAATCATGGAATTGTAGGGCGCTCACAAGCGAGTGATGTGATTTTGTCCCCTTCACCAATACACTTATTATGAACTGATTGCTCTATCATAATTAAATTACTCATGTGAAATAATCATGTTATAGAAAACTAGCATTATTACACTAATCAAAGCATGTCAAATAAAGCATCAAAGAAGGTACATCACACCACCACAAATAGTCTACGTCTCTTTATAAATAGCGATCAAATACAAAAAACATGATAAGTTATATCAAAGTATCAGAATATCCAGAAAACAAAACATAGGAAAGGACATTGTCCAATCCAACTGGAAGCCTGCAAACAAGTAGGGATATATCTCCCTCATACTAACTACATCCAAATTAATACCTCAAACCCTAAGGATGGGTATCCTACACTACACGTCCAACTCCAGAAGTCTCAACTACAACTCCCTGATACCCAATCTAGTGGTTATCAACCATAGTGTAAGCTCAGTGAGATCTACCTACATCTCTTACCATCAGCTCATAAATTGCTGGCCTTTGACCAAATCTAGTAGTGTTCAACTGCAGAAAATTCCTAGCAAGGTGGCCCTATTGGCTGTAAGAGTAACACCCATGTTATGACCGAAACCTCCATCTCCTAACGGTACACTAGACTGCTACATACTACCCCATTCATCTGTAGACTATGAACTCTAGGCCAGTTGCACCTACCGATTGTGCTTATTGTGCCACCAATTTCAATTCATCCTAGCTGAAGAAACATCATCATCTTGATGCGACTGAGAGTCCTTATGCTTCCCAAGTGCACTTTGTTGCTACCCACTCTGAGTAGGCCCCTGTTGAGTCCTAGGCGATACATCTCCCTAAATATGACCCAGACAAGCACTAGACCCTACAACTGAACCACTGCTAATCTGAACACCTGTGTAGCCTCCTAGTGCCAACTCTAGATTCTCCTCCACTAACCACACTTTATCCAAAGCTGTCTCCATGGTCTCAGGTTCGAAAACCCTCACTCCTCTACTAATACAGGTGCTCAATCCCCTAACAAAGTGGTGGATGAGCACCCCCTCATTATATCCTATACCTGTGAACTATTTAAGCTCGTAAAAGCATCATTCATACTACTCAACTCTCATAGCTAATTGATGCAAGGCATGAAACTCATCACCTCGGTGTTGACACAAGTGGTTAGATGGGAAGCGGGCTCTGAACCTCTCTAAGAAAATATCCCAAGATACTGAATTAATATCTACATGGAGCTTCTACTCCTCCAACCTACACCATGTGGATGTGAACCCCCGTAGATGCATAATAGTGCACCACGCTTTGGTATTACTAGCATATGGGTGCATCACAAAGAATCAGTTGAGGTCAATGAGTGAAGTCTTAGCCTCTAAACCACTGCCTGCTCCATCAAATAAAGGTGGCCATGCCCTAAGTAAGTCCCTCATATGTGAAGATGCTACTTCCTCTATCTAAGTCAAAACTTCCCTCTCACTAGGATTACCTTGCACACTTGTCTGTCTCTGCCCAAGGAGCGCCAATGCCTCCTCAAGTGCCCTGCATGTGGCCTCAATCCCTGGAGGATCTTTTTGCCGGTCTCTACCCCTTGGGGCATTCTATGATGCCTGGTGCTCCTCACGATTTGAAACATGTGGAACATGAGGAGGGGAGTCATGCTAACTCCCTTCGCAACCGCCTACTCGGCCACGACCTCGCCCTCTTCCACATTTGGGAGGCATAATCCTACACAAACACATAAAGGTATTAGACAAGGTAAACACTTAAAACCTATCCAACTAAAGCTTAATGGGTACATCATAATCCTAGAGCACCCTATGTTTAAACCTGGGCTTTGATACCATGTGTAATGCCCTACCACATAACCCTAGACGAAGTTGCAATTAACTACTCAAACATACAATTTTTTTATTTAAAGTACAATTAGCATACAAGTTCACTTCCTATTGCCAACAACCTCTAAGGCTATGAGACTGAGATTACTTTGAATAAACCCTATTGCCAACAACCCATACATACATCATAATTACATCCATAGCATTTTATTTACTTAAGGAATTAAGTACAGATGCATTGAATTCATGATAAATTACAACATAACACAAGAGATACAATAAAATTCCAATAACATTAACTTACCAAAAGGATTACATCTCTCATTCTCTGAATGAGGTAAAACATATAAATTTGATTACATAATACAATTATCCACCTCGAATACAAATGAGGGTAAAAATTACAAGATCCAACTAAAATAAATACAAAGCATTAAATAAATACTAGAAACCATGATCTCTCCAACTAGAAATCTCGCCATCACAAACTGAAGATCAAGGGGGACCCAATGGCATAGGGTGCACATTCCTCCCAACCAAGTGGTACCTGTAGGCCCACCCCCCGTGCTAGGAGATAGTAACAAGAATACTTGGAAAAACCTACTACCTCTAGACACAGGCTAACTCATACTAACTCAGCCAAATATGTGAACCAAGAATCACAAGTACAACACTACAACACTAAACATGGGTCACATTGCTTCCAGATTTATAACAAATCGAGTATGTTAAAAGAACCATACACGTAAAACCATGTACCAATCATTTTCGTAGATAGAGTGTCATCACACAGCTCATCATGAGTTACCCACTATGGATCTTCATAGGCTTTGACCCTTATTAAGGGATATCCTAGAGACCTCAACCGACCCCTGGCCATCATACTTACTCATGCGGAATCAAATACCTCTCGTAAGGACAAGGTAGATGAACTTTACCATTCCAGGTCTTCCCACTCATCCCAAGCCCAAACGAGCACTTGCATCTATGAGTGGGGCTAACTTATCTTATTTAGTGTGAAAGACTACCTAATCTCCTAAGTACATTAGTTAAGTTTTCACTTGATTAAACTACCTCCACAGGTTACCGAGTCTTAACTTTTTGGGCTCTGGCCCCTAACAGAAGCCACTCTTCTACTTGAGAACATACCAAAAAAACCAATCACTAAGCGTAGCATAGTGCACACAAAACTAGATAACACAACCACTCCGATCCTAGGAGGCAACATATGACTAATCCCCTCCAACATTGGAGGCAACAAAATTACACAATCCACCCCTCACAAGGGAGGCAAAAATCCTCGTTCATGGAAACTAGGTAAATCACTGACATGACATCATGCAGTACCTAATGGAATTAAAATGGGTTGACAACACATTACCACAACCCCCAAGACTAAAATTCCATCTAGAAGACTTCAACAATTCCTGACTAACACTTAACCCATTTCCCAAAACAAAACTAGAAGAAATAGTTACGAAAGGGAAACCAACACAATAAATAAATCTAATGTTTGGATTTCCTAAATCCAATCTCATTCAGTGGAAAATAATAAAATAATTTCCCCAATTATACTTGATCAAAATAAAAGCCCTTCCTAATCACAGAGATGAAAAATCTAATTTTATTTGAACTCAATTCCTCAATTACTTTTAAAAGCAATAATAATTTTGTCTATCTACTAAAAATACCCATTCCCCTAATAGACTATGACATGCATCTAAAAATATCCAACATATATATATATAATGTGTATATATCTAAATATACATATTAAATACATATATATATACTTTAATAATTTTTAAAACCCCAACAATGTAATAAATATTTACATAATAATATATATATATATATATATATATATATATATATATATTATCTATCCCATATATATATCCTTACAAATTTCATATAAAAAAATCACATTAAAGGTTTTTTCGCAGCCAAAGTTTTGTGTCGGCATCTTCAAGTTATCCGCATGGAAAATACTCCATACTTCTGGAAGGGGGGGGGGTGTTGGCCCTCTACACAACTGACCCCCTTATCACATGTGGGTGGCTATGGAGAGGTAGTGCACCTCTCCCATAGCGCCTCCTATGCGAGGGATAGCTGTGGGGAGAGCAACATGCCTCCCCAAAGGTCTTATAAATAAATTTCAAAATTACTAAGTTGAAACTTTTTCAAAATAAAATTCTTGCAAAATTCAAATTTTAGGAACACCGTACGGATGACAATAACAGCCATTTCAATTATTTTTTATTCATAATAAATATATATATATATACATTATATATATATATATGTATGTGGATGTATTTATATATATATTCACATATATGTATATATATTATATATATATATATTTAAGGAATTTCATACAATAATTTTAATTGGGGAAATTTTTCCCTTGCAAAATTATGCAACTTCCAAAAAAACTCAAATTTCACAAAGGATTTCTACAATATTTTTTTTCCAAACAAAATAACAGAGGTTCTTTTCTTGTTTTGTCAAATCCAAACATAGAGGAAATAGATTTTGAAGAATAAATAAAGAATTCCTACAGTTTAAAAACATGGAGACATTTTTCCCGAGAAAAGTCAAGCTACAGGAAAATTATAATTTCCTACAGAAGCTTTCAACAATTTTCTATACAAAAGCTTTCAATAAATTTTCTAAATCTTATAATGTTTCCCTCTGGATTTTTCCATTGTTTAAAATATCAATTTCATAGAGGCTCTTTGATTTCACTATAAAATTTTCTATAGAGGCACTAAATTAATCACGCCAAATCTTCAAATACAAAAGCCTTACAAATTTTAAAAATAATTAAAAGCTTCTACTAAAAATATAAAATCTTCTTACACACACAATCTTTCAATTTAATTTTTTACAAATTTAAGCAAAGCTTCTACAGAATTGAATTTTGTAAAGACAATCTTTCTAAATCAACTAAATAAATAAAATAATAAAAGAAACTATTTTCTTAAAGCTTGAAGAAATGAAGGTTGGAGCAGAGCCTCACCTTCATAATTCAATTTCCAAAGCCTTTTCCAAAATTACCACTTCCAGAAAGATGCAAAAATATAGAGCCCACCATATTCCTGAGAAAATCTTTCAATTTTCTACAAAACAATTTCTAAAAAAATATCCCTCTTTCCATTCCCATGAAGTAACCTCTTACCTCACTTAGCTATGGCAAATATTCTCTCCAAGAATAATTTCTCAACAAGAGTGATTAATAAATTTTTCACACATTTCAAATTTAAAATATCTTCTCAACGACACAGATATTTTCTTTAAAGCATTTACAAGTCATTTTTTTTGCATTTTAATAATTCAAACCACATTTTAATCTCTAAATAAATTTAATCAATTAATCTATTCACTTAATAAATTAATTTATTTACTTAATAAAATAGATTTAAGCACAAGAATTAAATTACATTACCAAATAAATTAAATTAAATAAAAAGCTTCCAACAATATTATTTAAAAATTAGTTGAATAAGTAGTAAAATCATTAAAAGCATTAATTTAACATTAATTTCCATAAAATAAACCTTGAATAAATAAATAAAAATTGACAAGGCAAACGTGGACATGACAATTAAACATACTGAACATGGACTGACTAAACTTGATGAAACACTAAGGATAGGGTATACACTTGATGCATGTAACCTAGCTACTATCTCCCAATCAACTTTATTGTTGGGTCGACATGCTCAAACCTATGAAGCCAAGTGGAGTAGATATCATGTACCTACAAACCTATAAATGAGATATCAAAAGCACATGTATATAACCAGCATAGTAATACACACCATGAAGAGGAAATCATAGAATTGTAGGGCGCTCGCAAGCAAGTGATGCGATTTTATCCCCTTCACGAACACACTGATTATAAACTTATAGTTGTATCATAATTAAATTACTCATGTGCAATAATCATGTTATAGAAAACTAACATTATTACACTAAACAAAGAATGTCAAATAAAGCATCAAAGAAGTTACATCACACCACCACAAATAGTCCGCATCACTCTAAAAATAGTCATCAAATACAAACAACATGATAAAGTATATCAAAGTATCAAAATATCTAGAAAACAAAACATAGCAAAAGACACTATCCAATCCAAAGGAAAAAGTGGTTGGATATTACACAAAAGGAAAGGTGTATTGACAAGAAGCAAAGCTTCCAAATTTGAGGTAAATCTATGTTTACTTTCTAAATTTGAACCTAAAACGATAAGTGAAGCATGTAAAGATGTACGTTGGATGAAGCCAATTGAAGAACTTATGTAAATAGAGAAGAATAAGACTTTGGAATTGGTTCCTAGACCAGAAAACAAGATCATAATTGGAACTAATTGGGTATTCAAAAAAAAGTTGAATGAGAATGGAGAAGTAGTAAGAAACAAGGCAAGACTTGTGTGTAAGGGTTACTCACAAGTGGAAGGAATAGACTTTGAGGAGACATTTTCTCTTGTGGATAGGATGGAAGCTATCATACTTTTTTTTGTGTTTGCAACACATAAGAACTTTAAATTTTATCAAATAGATGTGAAGTCTACTTTTCTGAATGGTGAATTGGATGAAGTTTACATGGAACAACCAAAAGGATTTCAGTTGTCAGATCAATCGGGTATGGTATGTAAATTGAAGAAGGAACTATATGGATTGAAGCAAGCTCCCAAAGCTAGGTATGCAAGATTAGACATATATTTGTTATAGCAAGGATTCAGTAAAGGCACTGCAAATAGTAATCTATACTTCAAAATTGAGGAAGATAAAATATTTATAATAGTTGTATATGTGGATGATATTATATTTAGAGGAAATGAAGCTATGCATAAGAAATTTTCAAAAAATATGTAGAAAGAGTTTGAAATGTCAATGTTTGGGGAGATGAATTTATTCCTTGGGCTACAAATCAATCAAATAGATAAATGGATTTTCATTTCACAGTCTAGGTATGTCAAAGATATGTTGAAGAAGTTTGGTATGGATGAATCCAATCTGGCATGCACTCCTATGGTCACTGGTTGTAAATTGAGAAAAGATGATGATTCACCTAAGGTTGATTAGAGAAAATATAGATCTATGATTGGTGGACTGCTATATCTAATTGTTACTAGACCGGATATCATACATGTAGTTTTTCCTAGAGCTATATTTTAAGAAGATCCTAAAGAAACACATGTTGTAGCAGTGAAGAGGATATTTAGATATTTAAGAGGCACTCTAGATTATGATTTTTGGTATTCTAAGGATACTAATCTCATACTAAGTGCTTATACAAATGTAGATTGGGCTAGTTATGTTGATGATAGGAAAAGTACTAGTGGTGGTGCATTCTATATTGGATGTAGATTGGTGTCATGGTTGAGCAAGAAGCATAATTGAATTTCTCTATATCTTACAAAGGTTGATTATATTGGATCAACATCATGTTGTACACAAGTTTTGTGGATGAGATAGACATTGAAGCATATCAGAGTTGTTTATGATGAGCTTATTTGAAATTTTTATGATAATACAAATGCAATTAACATTTTAAATAATCCAGTGATGCACTCAAGGACAAACAATATATTTATTAGGTATCACTTTTTGAGAGAAAAGTATATGGATAATTAAGTGAAGCTTGAGTATATTCCTACAAAGGATTAGATTACTAACATATTTACTAAGGCTCTTCCTAACGATACTTTTGAGTATGTTTTGTAGAGATTGTGGGTAATTACCCCTCCCTATTTTAACTAGATGCATATGAATATGGATAATTATAGTGGATCTATGGATCTATCTATTGTCTAGACTGATGTTGGTGGCTACCTCTTAGTGGGAGTAGGTAGTGTCATGTGTTTTCATTAAGTTGTTGAACCATTTGGGTGTACTCCTAAGGGGGATTATTTAGAGCATGTAGTTTGGTTCAGTGTCAAAGAGGGAGAATAATACAAAAAAAATATGCTTTTCCATTGATTTCAAAGGGGGAGAGAAATTATCATGTGAAAAAATTTATCTACTCAAATGGGAGTGAGTGCAGAAATGTTGTGTAGGCTATCAAATCTGAAAAAAAAGAGGGGAGTGTGTATGTTTTCTTTGATGGTTTTTCACATCTTGTTTTGCCATCAATGAAAAAGCGGGAGATTGTTGCATGTATGAAGTTGTTTTCATTGATTTCAAATATGTTTTAAGAAATTTGTTGCATGATGAAGATGTCAAGGATATTGATAAAATTGTGAAAAAGAGGAAAATAGGTTGTTTTAGTTTGTGCATGTATAGTTGAGATATTCAGAAAGTGTTGTGAGTACATGGAACTATCTTTTTGTTGCAATGTTTGAAGATGAGTTGGAATGAACTAATGAGATGATATGATGTCTCTAGTACTTGGTTTCCAAGTGCTATTAACAAAATTTGATAAAAAAAGTAATATGTGCTATGTAAGTGTTCATAGTGTGCTCTGTGTTTATTCTATGTTGATCCTATTCTTGAGTGGATCTGATATGTTGTTTATGGTTGTAAGAGGTTGCTATATTAAAAATTTGGGTTTCTAGATCATTGTAAAGTGTAAGATATTTTCACCAGTGTGTGAACGAGTCTTCCAGTGATGTTTTATGTGGCTTGGGAGAAATGTATCTGCTCTATGTATCTCTGCTATTTCACTTCATGTTGTGCGAATTTGGGAAGTTGATTATACTATTTGTATCTTTTTGTATTCAAGATTTTACTTGATTTGGTGTAGTACATAGTGAGTTTCATTTGTTAGTATGTGAATAAGGTTTACCAGTTGTTTTGAGTTGATATATTTGTATGATGTGATCTTAGATGAAGTGTTTGATGAATATCAAGTAGTTTTTGGACTATTATAGATCATGTTCAAGTGAATTCTATAATTTGGAATTTTTTGACTGATTTAAGGAAGAGTCTAGTTAATGATTATGGTGTTTAACATGAGTATGGGCTAACCTTGTGTTAGCACTACATGTGAGGCTTGTAAAATCATCTTGAAGTGTGTTGGGATATATTTGGGTCATAATTAAGGATTTATGTAGTTCACCTTCATTCCTATCCATCATAGGAATGTTTAGGTGCTAACCTATTCTGAATTTGTATCTATAACGACTAGTTGTCGATATTGGAGAAGGCTTTTGAGGATAAGGTTGATATAAATAAGTATGGTATTGTTATGAGTTGAAGAACAAGGGAATTAAGAGAGAAGAAAGATAGATGTGAGATCAATGTGAGTGATGTGTGTGATGCAAATTTGAGAAGAGTAGTGTGAATTTTAGTGGTAGGGTTCTTGAAGGAAATTTATTGAAGGCATCTAAAATATTTCAAGCATGATTGTGAGATTGTTTGAGCATTGTGGTGGATTACCTATTGCATTGATAAAGTGTTCTCTATGTAACATTCTTCTTCTATCTTCGTGTATTTTTTTGGTGGCAGTGAGCCCTATTTATGAGCCTTTTTGGATAGTGTGTCATATTTTGGTAGTGAGCTCTTTTGTACAAATTTTTCTATTACTTATATTGTGAGATAATCCTCACCATGGTTTTTCCCTCACTATTTTTTTCATGTAAATCTTGTCTTCTCTTGTGTATGGTGTTGTTATTTCAAATTTTTTTATCTGCATTTCATCTTTAATCACATTAATAAAATAAGGGTTTAATGAATGCATGTGGATCTTATTACTATTAAGGGTTTTGAAGTTATAATTTTCTACAATTCATTCATTCCCCATCTCAGTTGTATTTTTCATTCAATAGTTTCTCCTTGCAAGGGATATAGGTGTTGCATGCCTTGATGAGGGCTTAGGGGCAACACCTCAAAATGAAAATTTTATTTATATTTTATTATTGTAAATCTGGATTGTTCATCATTAGGTCTTAGATCCAAATGGTCGATATTTTACTAGCTTGACTTTCCCTAGAAGACAACCATATTTTATGACACCATTGTATTATGGATGTGTGTTATTATATATTCTAAGAGTCTAATACTAGTCATGTTGCCACTAGATCTCTAGTTGGTGATACTCCTCCGAGAAGCTTTCTCTACAAGTATATTGTAATCTTTGTAATTTCTAAATAATATATTGGGGGGATTTTAGAGTTTGTGTTTTTCTCTCAAAATGATTTTCCCCGTGTAAATCACTATGACATGTTGTGATATGCATGATATTTATGTTTATTTCTATTTAAATTTTTGTAATTATAAAAGATCTATAAATTTTTTGCATTATCCTACTCTCAAGATCAATTTAGGAAGTTGTTATGCTACTTTAGCATCCTTATAGGCTATGTGTATGTGAAGTGTTATATTGCTAGCTAAGGACTATAATGGGTGAAAATGGATCACTAGTGCACAATGTAAACCTCTACACATTACACTTACATCCTAAGGAAATATTAAGAATTTGAAATGTGTTCTAAGAGTAGAGGTGAGATTGAAATTGTGATCCAAAATCTAGGCAAACCTTGGTGAATATGAAATTTTCTAAGGTATTAGCTTAAATGGACCTATAATATGCTATGGTAGTTGACACTAAAGTTTTCTTAAAATGCTATATTGAATTATGAAGGCATGCAACTTTCAACATTATATTTCCCTCCATCTTTAGTGTGCTAATGACACTAGGTTATAAGCTATGCTAAAGTACTTAAGTAAAATAAGGAAATCTACTAAATATGATACCCACAAAGTTTATTTTATAGGGTGTATAAATTGTTTGGATAGAAATATGATTCCATAAAATGAGAACCTACAGAAACGAAAATTTAAATTTTGTAATCCTAAAAAAATTACAATGTTAGCAAAATATATAATCTTGCATGGCCAAAAATATGTCAATTTAAAAATTAAAGCAATAAATAGAGGAATTATAAAATGGTGAAAAGAAAGACATGAAGAGGAAATGAAAAAAATTAAATGTTTGAATATTTACCCAATAATTTTGTTTTGATTAGATTAAGACTAGAAGGGATATTACCCATTACAAAATTACCATTGAGGCCAACGAGGGGCTCACAAGAAGTGAAATTCCTAGAAAACGAAAGAAAAACCTAAAATTAAGAAGTCTTATCAGTAAAAAGAAACACAAAAAACACACAAAACAAAGACCAGCAAGGGACCAAAATACACCTATAGGTCTCCCAACAACTTAAGACCACTAATAGCCTTCCACTCTTGAGCCAGGAAGTGGAGATTCTACTCAAAATTCAAGGGACCTTTCTCATTACCCTAAGTCTCCACCATAGTGTCAAGATCCAAGTTATCCACCACCTTCCTCATCCACCCATTTCCCATAGATTTTTCTTATCTCTTGTTGAATGATCTAAATGGTGAGGGAAGTGTTCTTCACGATTTGCTTCCTATAATCAGTAATAACCTGGAGGCCCTACATGTTTTTTTCCTAGTTCCTATGAATAGAATCAATCTCCATTTGTAAACTATTTTTATCCTCCTTTGTGCCCACGAGAGCTCTCAATTCTTCTAGCTCTTTATCCCAATTAACCCAACACTCAAACGACTTAGCCAAGGAGGCAATCATATCTTAATGCCACTATCCTCCACCTCCCCTGACCATGTGACCTACTGATGCAACACTTTATATTCCAAAATTTGGATTCTCTCTTTGGCACTAACAAGATAGCCTAGGGGCCACTTGAGGATGTTGTTCTAAACATTAATAGTCTCTGAAATTTCATTGATTTTATTGTAAAGGGGGTCGTCCAAGTCACCATTGCTAAAACACACCTTGGGTTCAACATGGGTACCCTCAAAATTGATGCAACAATCAGGGGAATTTTCAAGGCTACTATATAATAGGGTAAAATCAAGGTTAAGGTCATAAAACATCAAAACTAAAACCCTAAAGTGCTAAAACAACAATGAAGCGAAATAAAATATAAAAACATAAACATAAAGCAATATTTCCTATGCCATTGTTGATTCACCTTCATTTTTATTCTCTATTTTGCTTAATGTGATTGAATGCCGTCAGATTTTGAGTATGTAGTAATAGCCTAATGTCAATAATAGTAAAATATTGAAGATTGTACTTGTCTCCTTTGATAGCAATAGTGTAGGTAGTCTTAAAATGACAAAGATAGTTGTCTTTTATAGAAAGAAAATTAGAATGAAGGGTTAAGATTAAGTGCCAAAAATACATGACAATCAATGGCCAATATTGAAATTTCTAGTATGAAATAGGATTAGGGAAAAATTAGGGTTTATATAAGGATGGATGAGGGTGACTAAATTATAAAATAATTCAATCAAGGGTAGAAATTAAATGAGATTTGAAGAGATAAGGATGACACTGATAGAGAGAAAAGCATGGAAAAAGAGGTTGTTAGAGGAAACTAAATAATTCTAAAAATTATTTAATTTGGGAGGGAAAGTGAATAATTAGATAATCGAAACATTATTAATTATAAAAGAAGAGAGAAAGTTGACTTTTAAATTAAATAATGATTTAATTCAAAATGTGGGAGAAAAAAAAATTAGGAATTCATTGAATAAATAAAATTTACTTAATTTATAGTCGAAAAGGATAATGAATAATTCAATAATTAAAAAAATTATTTAATTATAGAAGAAAGTGATAATAATTAAATAAATAAGGATTTATTTAATTAAAGAGAGAAGGGAACATTAGTGATGAATTAAATAAATAAAATTTATTTAATTAATCAAAAAGAAGAAATAAAAAGAAAGTAATGAATTAATTAAATAATTAAAATTATTTAATTATTAGCAATGAAAGGGGGTTGATTAAGAAAAAAGTATTTGTAGGCCTAGGACAATTTTTAGCATCTGCATTTGTTCCCTCTTTGATACAATGTAGTTTATCATGTTGTGACAAAGAATTTCAGTTCAAAATTATGCCCCAGTGTAAATGAGATGGACCCCATGCCCCCTTGGAAATTTTTTACAAATTTTCCAAAAAATTCAAAAAAAATTTAAATTATTCCAATAAGCTAATTTGACAGCCAAGAATGTGTTTATGAAAAAAGAATTGACTTCCAGGGCCTTCAGGGTGATAATATTAAGCTTCAGGACCCTTCAACAAGTGAAACCAATAGAAACCCTAACGCAAACCCTAAAAGTAAGGAGGTATAAATAGAAATTGAGTGGTAAATTTTGCTCATTTGTGCATTTTCAACCTTAGTGAATTGACAGATTTGGAGAGACTTACTACCAAAATGTCACTAGTTCCACACGATAATCACCATGGATTTTGAGTTGAGATATTCGGATAGCTAGAGGGATCCAGGGACTCGGTAAGTACTCTAAACCCACTTCATGGCTTTTTGATTTGTGTGGATTTAGGGCTCTAAATGTGAAGAAGAAAATGGGGTAAACCCCATTCACTGCAACTTCTATCACAAGCATTGCATGTGGGGGTGGTTCACTACATCTATACAGTGCACCACAAATGTAGATAGGGTTGTGACAAATACTATGTGGCGCAACTGTGAAGTGTGTTGTATTTGCTTCCTGCATCACATATGTGGTCAAGAGTGACATAAATACAAAAATGAGTTGCATGTGAATGGTGAAATGACACATGTGAAAATGGATGATACAACTATTTAGGGGTTAACCACAAGTGGCCTTGGTGACATGTATATTAAGGCATATGACGTAGGTGTAATAATGCATCACATATGAAAATGTGTGACACATTTTTCACACATTTGTCATGTGTGACACATTTTTCATGTGGGACATATTTTTCATGTGTGACACATGTGTGTCATGTGTTACACATGTGTTTAACAATGTGACATAATTGCCTGATTAAAGATTTTCCCTAGTTTATGTTAAAATTTCTTGTGCAATTGAGGTCCAACAGGTTTGACCAGGGTTTTGGATTGAAACAATTACTTTTTCTTGTGACCATAGGTTACATTCTCCCTGATTTACACATGAGAGTCACAACCATCAATATTCAACTTGTGAGATCAGTTATTTGATTCTTAGAAGCATTAACTTATGCACCTAGGCTTATATTATGTGACATACATGCCCACCATAAGGAAAAATAGATGACTATTGACTGCACTTGATGATTGATGGAATTCTAAGACATGCTCATTCTATTTTCCAATTGGGGAGGCGACAATGACATTAGAGGATGTCTATCAGATTCTGAGGCTACACATCTATGGAGAGCAGGTGAGATATGATATAGAGTGGTGGTATTGAAATATTGAGGCCATGTATGAGCATGAGGATTTTACAAAGCTAGGAATCAAGGAGTATAATATTAGGTGGGAGTGCCTAGCAAAGAGATATAAGAGATGAGACTACATTTAATGCACATTGATTGTTAAGATCATCATTCTAGACTGTTGAGAACATGGATTTCTAGTTGGATGGGGGGAGGTTCTTATGGGGATGATGGCTAGGGTTAGTATGAATGGGGGCCCTACTTATTATCTATGGTGTACTTCTAGTTACATGACATCGAGTATAGAGGAGCTTAGTCTATCAGTTGTGATGTGACACTATTGATGATATAGGCATCAGAGCACGTAGTTGTTTTCCATCCACTAGTGGTTAGATTGTTGGGTGATGGGATGCCTCATGTATATTTTTATGGTGGGGTGGTGACTCAAACCCATGTTGGATATGTGGGGTATTGTTGACACACTATTGAATTGCTTTTTAGTTTCATATGGAGGCCATACAAAGACAACCATGAGTGGCCAAATGAGGATGAGCATTTACCATGGTGCAAATAAGCAAGGTTCCTAATTGGATGGATGGTCTAGTAACAACATATTATAGAGATGTACCTACCAAATCAAGTACAGAGAAATTTTAGAGAGATGTAGGGTGTGCAAATAGGGAAAATAGAGTTTGCATGGTCCTCATGGGAGGTACAACCATGGGTTCAAATGATACTAGTGGCGATGGCAGAGTAGGGCATAGATGCATTACAACTCATGTAGTGGGGTTACAAGGATGGAGATGCATATGTGGGCACCATGATGGATTATGATGTGTTGTGGACCAATCCTAGGCCTAATCCTTAAAATAATCTATATTAGTCAATGTCAGTAGATCATTGAGGTAGGGGTCCATGAGGACAATTTAGAGGTCGAGGATATAGGGGAGATAGAGGATTAGGAGACAAAGGGAGAGGAGATGATGGTGAATCTGGTAGTAGAGGGATGGAATGTTGATCTTGATAAAGGAGGGCAAAAATACAAAGAGTGGTGGGAAACCTCTCACCGATCAGGGAGGAGGGGGAGCATGAGGAGAGTGGAGGAGGAGGAGCATTATGATGAGGGACCACTTCTAGATGTTGGTTAGTAGGATGTTATCATGGAGGAGGAACATATGGAGGATGAGTGATAGGAGGAGGAGCAATAGATGGAGGAGTGATAGGAGGATGAGATGGGAGAGGAAAAGTGGGTCCTCTGAGAGAGGATTATCATAGGCGGGGAGCACAGAGAGGAGCTAGAGTATATACCCATCAAGGATGGGGATGGATCCATGGATCAAAAAATATTACATCTGTAGGCACAATTGGATGTAGCAATAGCTAGGATAGAGACTTTGGAGGTAGAGGTGGGAACCCTTAAGACTAAGAGGGATCTAATGGTTATTGGTAGGTAGTAGGTAGATCAAAAGTGTGTGGAGTTCATTGCTATTATCACTGGTCCCACTATTGCATTTGCTCAGTAGCTATTTGAGGGTGAAGAGGCTAGGTACTATAGGGACCTATATGAGCAGTGGGTGGTCTCAACTGAGAGATCACCCTCCTACATAGACACACAATTAGAGTAGGTCTCACTCACATTGTGGCAGGTCATGTAGAATAGTGGTGGGGTTAGTTAGCTGATACCATCACCGTATGAGTGGCCACTAATTGAGCATAAGTCATTAGGGTCCCCACAACGATAGGATAGACAAGATCACTCACAGCCTTCACCACGACCATCACCCTTAGGGGATTAGGGTAGCTCAAGATAAATAATATTTTTATATTATACTTGGACATTTATAATTTTAACACTTGAGCCTACAAATTCTATTTTTGGGAGAAATCTTGACTTTGTACTACAACACTTTTTGATATATATATATATATATATATATATATATATGTTATATATCTTTTGGGCATTAAATATACATATGCATTCCTATGATATATATATTTATGATGTCATGTGATGGACGGTTATGGTGTATGATGTTTATGCACTTTATCTATTTATGGGATGATTCTATATGTTGATCCACTATGGATGAGTTATGTATATTTTTGTAGTGTAGAAAAAAGTATCCCTTTTCACACTTAATTTGGGAATAATTAATAATAAAATGAGCCTAATGTTTCCTTAATTTAGTGTTGTAATATGTTTTTCATATTCACATTAAGTTTAGGGCCCTTTTAAACTAAATGGACTTAATTGTGCTTTACTTAGGGTTTTGTAAAGTGTACCTTTACACATTCACACTAATCTAGGCCTTTATTAATTAATTGAAGTTAATTTTCCTTAATTGGCCCCTCTAATTCAAATCAAAGCCTAATTCAATGCAAATTCTGAGGGATAAAACCCAACATTCATAAATTCTATTTCAACACTTAAGTTTGGAAGATGTGTGTCCTAGGTAAGTGACCTAGGACCCATTTACCATAGGGAAAATGGGTCCTCACTTAGTCCTATGACCCTAATTTTTCATAATGTTTTATATTTTTTATGTGTGTCCTCGGTAAGTAGCCTAGGACCCATTCACCCTATGTCACATGGTTCATCACTTAGACCTAGGACCCCTCTTTTGGATATGTTTTTGGTAATATTTTAATCATTACTAATCTATAATTCAATTTCAACTTGTGATATTTGTATTTCATGAATTAATGTTAGGATATGTACAAATACAAGGATATTTCAATAAGTTTCATCCTAAGACATTCAAGCAATGAAATAAATTTTCACAAGAGAATTATAGGAGCACTTCAAGAGAATTTTCAAGGTATTCAATGGTATATTATTAAAGATTATTGCAGAAATCAAGATTCTATTGTCATATCAAAGATGTATTGCATCTTGCATGTTCTTTGAGCTAATATGGTGATGTAGTTTTCAAGATCAATCAATCATATCAAATGCATTGTTTCACATCAAGTTTCATGATCAAGATCTACATTCATTGAGGTCACTTCATGCTAGTTTGCAGAATTTATCCAAGGTTCAAATAAGGTATCATTGTTCATGGTTCATTATTTCATCCATTCATGTTTTATTGTTTTATTATAAGGTTTAATTACCAAAATGAGGTTTTATCAAGGAAAAACCCTATTCCTTAACAAAGCAACATCTTCCTCTCTTTGATGTGTGATTGCAGATTTTAGGTTGAAGATTAATTGAAGAGAAAATTTAAGAAAGATGCAAAGTTTTCAAATTTGCAAGAAATCTATCAAATAATAAAAAATGAGCTATAATATTTATTTTTGTCTTTTCGATAGTGACTGACTAGAATCTAGAAGTTCAAACTAAGCAAAACAAAACCCAAAAGCTGGTTTTTAGGAGCCCTTACCAAGACCCACTTGCCATAGGGAAAATGAGTCCTCAGTGAGGTATGAAAAAGAAATTTTGGTGAAAGGTAAACAGCATTTAACCCTTTCTAGATCTACATTTTGATATTCATTTTTGTTAGTTTTTCAGATCTATCAAGTCTATATCACACATTTTGAATGAAATTAAGGAAATAGGTGCATCATTTTATATCATTTTATTTCATTCATTGATTTTTTTGTTCATTTCATTATGGTGAATCTGACCTTTTGATCATTGCATTTTCTGATTTTGGATGTCTTCTTTCATCCTAGATTTAGATCTTGCATTCATTTTCATCTCTTTGCATTGAATTAGCTCTCATTTAGGGTATCTAGTTTGCATTCAACTTTGCATTGCATTTAAGGTTTTAGGATTGTATATCTTGGATTCTTAAAATATTAAAAGATAAAAAACAATTAGTCATCTCACATATCATTTACATCATATTAACTTGCATTTGAAAGTTGAAAAAAAATTGCATATCAAACTAGGTGTTATGGGTTATCATTTTGTCACATTTTTCACTTGCATTTCACACTACATTTCATAGGAAAAACCAAACTGAAACTTTTTGTAACCAACTAAAAGCTAAAAACCACTGAAAGTCACTTCAAAATCTATAAAAAAAAAAATCAAATCCTTGATCTAGGATCCATTTTCCCTAGGGCGAATGGGTCCCTGATTAGGGCATATTCTGAATTTTTGGGCATTGAAATATTTAGTTTTTCATTTTTGTTTGTTGCTTTCAGATTGTTGTTATTGTTTACATAATTTTTGTTTCATCAATTTGATCATATTTAGCTTAATTTGGTAAATTTATTACATTATGTGATTTAAAAATTGCATTTACAAGACTTTACATATTTTTGCATAGTGTAATAAGAAAATTACCTTGTTTGGAATCTGAAAATTGCATTTACACATTGCATTGCATCTTACCCTCTTTCCATTTTGGGTGTGTACAGTAAGGTTTTGAAACTTGTATAAGCTTTATAACTTGGTTTCCTATTAACAATACTATTATGAGACATATTTTGAGACTCATTGCATCCCACAATACACCATTCATCGTGGTTCTTAGGTTTTCTGGCTCCCTTTCTATTAGTGTTGATAATCAACCCCCTATGGATCATAGCATGCATACGTCCCTTACTACAAACAATGTGCATTATATTGCTAATATATTTCAAGAAAACATAATGAGGCTAGATGAAGAATTAAAGATTTTACAAAACTTTGTGAGAACCAAACCTATTATTGGCAATGCCATTCCTCTCATAGGGAACATGTGAATAATGCTTAAATGTAAAGAAGGGTTAGAATTCATGTGCCCCTTGTTTCATATCATTCAACGAAATTTTCCTCCTCCTCAACCACCTTCCAATACATCTACCATGCATAAGAGAAAATAAACCACAAGTTCATATGACTTTACTACTCCTAACACATCCTTCTCTAAAAAGGGAAAGGGTTTCTAGTTAGAAGAAGAAAGTGATGACAACATAGTAATCAAACCAAAGAAGAAGAAACTGAAGCTACATCGCTAGTACAAAAACAACAATAAATGACTAAAAAACTACTACAAATTGCATATATGTGACTAAGCTTGGTCACATGTGTTGGAGTGAAAAAGACACTGAGAGGGGCGGTGAATCAATGTCATGAACTAATTTGACAAATTTTAATAAAACTGAAACAAAATAGATATATACTCTCATTTTTCAATGATTAACTCATCCATATATTTAATGCAATCACATATAAATGAAATGAGAAGTATGATAGTAAAACATAGCATAATAAAGCATTCTCACAATAAATTAGAGGAACCATAGATGCACAAAGTGACACAGGATATGTCAAGTGGAAAACCCTCATGGGGTAGAAAAACCACTCCTAAACTATTGCCTTTTAGGCTTATATTTGAAAAACCACTTTTAACAATGCCTTATAGGCTGATTTCTGAGCACCAACTCAAGGAGCACCAACCCCTCATTTTGAAACACCAATTTCAAGGAGCACCAACTCCTTTTCAGTTTACAGAAATACAATAATACAAAGGGTCTATCTATTTCACTTTTTCTTATAAGAGCCTCACAACAGACAATCCCTACAATCCTCAAGGTTCTCAGTTGAACCTTCAGAATTCAAGACATTGTCTAATCTTAAGATAGCTTGTATTGATCTTATATTTCAGATTTACAATCTTAGAGTAAAACATGTATATTAGAATAGACCATACATACAATACACTATTCAATCTCTCTTGTTCTTGGTTATTACAACCAAAAACCTATCTGTCTTTTCCAAAAATAGAGGAGTATTGTAATATGACACAACTACTGTCAAATTCCAGGCATCATATTAGATTTAGAGAAGTGACCACATGAATAGATTTCTTCTGACAGAATGAGCAAGAGTGTGTATTTTAAGAAAATTACATTGCAACCCTCAAAGCCCATGTAAGGTGGATGTAATAATTTTTTTATTTTGAATCTTCAGCCAAGGGTTTTCTTTCTGGTAAGCCAATGTGTCATTTTTGTATTTGATCTCAGAACCCTAGTGAAACAATAACAGATCTGCAACACTAAAATATAAGAATACCATAACCCTTTTGAACCAGATTTCAAATAACATCAAGAATTTAATGATAGGTGGAGATCATAGAACCATAATATCCTTCAAGAACATTTTTAATGCTGCTAAAGACAAGAAATAAATCATTGCAAGAACTTGAAAATAGGTATGTAACCGAACCCAAATCAAGATGAACTTCATGATCAAGAATAGACATTGTTTTTAGATAGCCCATCATGAGAAAAGAAAAATAATTGAAGCGAATGCATCATTTGATTTTAAGAAAGAGATTGTAACTTTTGTTCCCTTTTAAATTTGATTTCAGATACCCTCAACAATATTACCCAATAGGAATATTGAAATGTAATTGAAGACTGAAAGCTTTCTTCAAATAAGAAATGATAATACATGTTCAGACTATAAGAGAAACATGTAAATACCGGTGATATTTGATATATGCCTAGGTCATTATCTACCTTATTCCTTCCTTGATAGGGCCCACCTGATACCAACCTTCCATACATTGTGAAACTGATAACAACAATACAAAAATGATAGAGAAACGGTTGTTTCTCATTCTCCATGGCAACGACAGAGGCTAGGTTTTCCACCCTTAGTGAAATGAAAACCAAAAAAAAATGCTCGACCTAAATTCCATTCACTTGGGTTTCAACGCCTTCTCAATCGATGACTTTGACAAGTCACAAAAATGTTTGAAGTCCAAAATTATCATAATCAAATAATCATTGCATTTCAAATCCGCAGATAGAGACTTTAGATGATCTCAATAACTACCAAGTGTTCGATGCCATTTTAAATAGATTTATAGCTTTTGAAGTCTAAAATCAAAACAAAGGCATGAGAAATAAAAACATCATAGAAATTTTTTTAGATCGCTAACCACGACCTTTCCCATGAATGTCAACATACTTATTACTTCAAAAACCTATTCAAAGTCCAAAGATCAATGTCCAAAATGAAATGCTGACAAGAGGATAATCAATTATGGTTGTCGATACAAGATCTAAATATGAATTTACATCACCTGAATTGTAAATGCAATACTCCTTAGGAATGAACCATATCATATACCCATGCAAAGATATCAAATGAATTATCAAACTCGGGTGCCAAAGTGAACATTAGTAGAATTCCAACCCAATATGTCATGTCAAGTAATGTATCATAACTGATGACATTAGAGAGATATGTTCCAAGATCAAACAATGATACCAGTGAACTAAATTGAGAAGCATCAATGGAATTGAAAACCAACTAATGATTATATACCTGAGTAACCATGCCATAAACCTATATAAGAAAGATAACCTTTATCTGCACATAAAGCTCAACTTGATCAGTACCACAGGATACAATAAATCTGAATGTAAACCAAATCCATAAAGTTGTCCATAATCAAAGTACTAAATTCCAAAACATTAATAAACCAAGAGTAATTTGAGCCTCAATCAAGTATCACAAAATCAAAGCCAGAATTCCATAGCTGAACCAATGAATTGCCAAGATCACAGAGACAAGATTAGCGAGCCATAATACCAAGTTTGACATCAAGGACAAAATATCAACAATGTGACCATTAGTATTTTATTTCCAGTCACTTATAATGTGATCAAATTCATGACTAAACTATCTTTATTCATTTATTGGTTTTTTGATTGATCAATTTGGTAGTATATTTAGTCATTAATTTAGTCATTGATTGTTGTTAACTTGTCATTTATTTATTCATGGTAGCCATTTATTTTAGTCATGGTAGTCATTTATTTAGTCATTGTAGTCATTTATTTAGTCATTGTAGTCATTTATTTAGTCATGGTAGTCATTTCTTTTAGTCATGGTAGTCATTTATTTAGTCATTACAGCCATTTATTTAGTCATGGTAGTCATTTATTTTAGTCATGGTAGTCATTTATTTAGTCATGGTTTAGTCATTTATTTGGGTGAATTAGTGATTCAAGCTACAAATCAAATCTAACTTAATTAATCCTCACAAATTTATGCATATAAACTTCAAGTATCATAGATATTCAAATGTTGAGAGAAGCACCATGAAATGAAGACCAAAATGCTTGAAAAAATATGATTGATTAGACACAATTAGATCACAAATCAAGAGGAGCCACAACACAATATTTGTGAGTGGAAAACCTTGTATAGGGAGAAAAAACCACTCTAAAAATTTACCTCATTTGCAATGCCCCACCACATAACCCTAGAGGAAGTTGCAATTAACTACACAAACACACAAAAAAAATTTATTTAAATTAAAATAAACACGTAAGCTCACTTCCTATTGCCAACAACCTCTAACGCTACGAGACTAAGGTTACATTTAAACCTATACATGCATCATATATACATCCATAGAATTTTAACTACTTAAGGAATTAAATGCTCATACATTCCATACCAGTAAATTACATCATAACAATAAGAAATACCACAAGATTCCATATATCAATAATTTATCAAAGAAGATTACATCACTCATTTCTCAAATGAGGTAGTACATAAAAATGTGATTCCATAATAAAATCAACCACCTTGAATACAACTGAGGGGTAAGAATTACAAGAACCATCTAAAATAATAACAAAGCATAAAATATAAACGAGAAGCCATGAGATCCCCAACTGGAAATATCGCCATCATGATCTGAAGATCAAGGGGGACCCAACGGTGTAGGGTGCACGTTCCTCCCAACCAAGTGGTACTCGTAGGCCCACCCCCTATGCTAGGAGATAGTAACAAGAATACATGGTCAAACCTACTACCTCTAGACACATGCTAACTCATAATGACTCAACCAAATACATGAACCAAACAATCACAAGGGTCATATTGCTTCCAGTGTTACACAATATTTTATTTCACAAACTAACATACAACTGACCTAGGAGGAGTGCCATTACAATGCTGCAAGGGATATCCTGGTAAGTCTTCCTAGGCCCTGACTCCCAACTTGGGATCTCTTGGTATCCTCTCATGACTGTCGGCCCCACATGTAGTCCAAAGTGGAATCGAGTATCTTTCATGAAGACAAGATACCGATCATGCCATTCCATGTCTTCTCATCTCATCCCAAGTCTATAGTAGCACTAGGTTCCATTAGATAGGCACATTAATCTTAATTAAGTATTGATTGCTACCCAATCCCCTAAAAAATTAATTGCATTATAACTAGATTGCAAACTTACAACGAGTTATCCTAACACCACTTTGTGTGTTGGAACTCATTGCAAGCCACTCCCCTAAGACAACCTAGTGGAACAATTCCACTACCCAAGGCGTACTAGTTCTACTACAAAAATACCAACTACACCACTTTAAGACCATAGGGTAACACTTCCCCATTTGTGGAAACCGGGTTAACACTAACAATAACATAAGCACAAATCCAAGGATAACATACTGGGTTGACCCAAAATGAAACACAACCCCCATTTCCCTTTTACTACTAGAAGTCTTAAATAATTCTAAACCAACTTCCCCAAACTATAATATTGAGGAAATAATATGAAAGGAAATTATAAAGGAAATACACTACTTTTGGATATACTAAATTCATTTTTGGATTGCATGCATGGTCTATCTACCAACTTTAGTAATTTCGAGGGGATGTGATGATAGTAGTATCTTAATCCACCATTTAAGTGAAGTGTGTAATATCTTTTATTGTTTTGAGGTCGGTAGGAGAACAAATCTTAAAGAATAACAAAAAAATTCCTACCATTTAAATCATAGGGAAATTTTCTTGAGAAAGGACAAGCTATAGGAAAACCATAAATCCAAATCCATAAATATTTCTTCTAATATAGTGAAATTAGCGAAACCTAGAAATTAGCGAAACCTAGAAGAAATATTTATGGATTTGGAAATAAATCCTCTCTCTAGATCAAAGCATGCCAAACCTAAAATACATAAATAAAATACTCATGTTCAACAACCATGTTATACCAAACCATCATTATACTAATCAAAGCATGCCAAAATAAAACATCAAAGAGAGTACATCACATCACACATATAGTCCACGTCACTCTATGAACAGGAATCAAATAATAAACACCATAGAGTATATCAAAGTATATGAGTAACAAGAAAAAAACCAAAGGAAAGGACACTATCTGAATCAAAGTGCAAAACAGAGGGGTATTACATCATTAAGCCTCTCTAGCAAATCAAAACCTCACTAGTTCGTTCAATGTCTCATTGATAACTACGTTATTGGAAAATCAACACCTCACTAGTTACAGCCTCACTGGCTAAACATAAATCTCACTAATTTCAACATCACTGGAATGTCAAAACATATAAATGATGTGCCTCACTAGAAACTTGTTTCACTGACTATTTTACATCATTTATTGAAGAATTAAAGAATTTAAAAAGGCATAAAAATAGAGAATCACTCTGTATCAATGAATTTATTTTCTTTAAAGTTTCATTTGGATTTGAAAATCAAGAACCTTTACTTCTACGCTTGCAACATAATGAATACTATAAAATATGTTTCTCCTTATTTAAAAAAAATCCATCTCAGCTCATGCACGATCAAGAATGAAAAGAATAAAGTTTTGAAAGCCCTTTTCAATAAAACTATTTTGTGCATATCTTGCAATTAATGAATTCCATGAGACCACATTTCTTTGAGGTATTTTGTCATGTAGTTCGTGCACCTTGTCTTTGCCTCTACTTCTTTCATATGGGGTTCGCTCCTCCAAACTCTTCCTCCTTGGTATTGACCTTTCACTTCTCCAATTTGGTGAGCTACAACCTAAAAATAAAGTTTTGATTAGGGTTTTAGAGTATGCTTATTAAAATGAGATTACAACCAAGATCTGATAATGAGCACATTTAGGTTCTTACATTATGGAATCCTTTACCTTATGGCTACTTTCCCCTTGATCCAATCCACTAGGAGATTCTCCATGTGTCGAGATGTTGGTTCGAGATCTAGTTTCATATCAATATCTCGCTCTAGATTCCTTAGTCGCATAACTATAAGTAGTAGCAAATCCTATACCCATTCTTTGTTCCCACCTACCTACCATAGTTGGTTGTACATCCCCCAGATCTCGAGTCACATGAATTGGTTTCTGATCCTCCAAACTCTTCATCACTAGTATTCACCTTTCACTTCTCCAATTCGGCAAGTTGTAGATTGAAAATAAGGTTTTCAAGAGGGTTTTAGAGTATGTTTATTAAAATAAATTTATGGCAAAGATCCAATAATGAGCACATTTAAGTTTTTACATTATGGAATCCTTTAGCTTATTTCACCATATTTTTTCTACTTTCCTCACTGCTATTGGTTTCAGCTCCTCCAAACTCTTCCTTGTTGGTATTCACCTTTCACTTCTCCAATTTTTCTCCTTGCTTGTTTTTCCACCAACATTCATTCCATTTTTCCTTGTCATCTACTAAAGAGGATTAGGGTTTATTTTCTTTTTGATGTTTCCCACTAAAGAGGATTTGAAAATTAGATTTCAAAGTAAATAAATTAAACAACAATAAATCTCCCGCTTATCTTTCATAATAAACATTACTAGCAATCACACCTTAGGGTGCAATGAGTACACCGGAGACATTAAAGTTATATTTTTTGTTAAATATATTTATTAATAGATGGGAAGATTTATGTAGAACTGTAAACTACAAGTCCTTTGTTATAGTTCATTTATAAAATAAATTGCTTATAGAACTATAGATGTGTTGTTAAGGAATACAGAGTAATAAGAAAATAGTAAAAAATAAAGTAAAATATATAAGAATAAACTACTGAAATAATTATAGAAGTGGTGTTGAGAAATACATAGTAATAAGATAATAGCATGACAACTGCTAAAAAAAACAGCTTTTAACAATCATAAGTAAATCAGAGAAAAATAGTAACATAAACAAAAAATCTTACAAAATATAATGATAACGAAAGCAACCATACATGAATGAATGAGCCATCAAACATTACATACACCATAATTTTTAGACTCAAAGAAAGTTGTAATATTCTCAGCCTTTATTCTAAATAGACAAAAAACATATGTATAGACCTCAAAAACATCAAAGAAAATATTAAACAAAACATGTTAAATTTGTAGAAAAAAATATTAAATTTAAAACATATAACTGAATCAAATCAAACATTTACCTCACAAATATGTAAATATCAATTTTTAAGTTGAGAAGATTGAAGCAAATTTGATATTTTACATAAAATATTGTCTAGAATTGAGAGTTTATTTGTCCATTACTATCAAAAGGCTTACTTTCTCAAAAAATTTAGGCTAAATCTCAATCCAAAAGAGAATTTAAACAACTTTAGAAGTCACAAAATAAAATTCTTAATATTGAGAGAGCATTTGTCAATAACTGCCATATAATGCATAACTAATTAAAATCTTATAGCTAATCTATAAGATTGGAACAAATTCCAAACATCACAAAAAAAACAATCTTATCATAATATGATATCTCGAATTATATCAACTAATGCATGTACCAATGTTGTTCCATATTCAAATGAATAGAACGAAAAAGATTAATTTATCCTCTCTAGAAAATCATTAATAGAAAATTGTAGATTTTAATTGGCATGATAGAGTAGGTACAATAGAAATATAAAACAAATGCTCAAAAGTGAGACTTGTGAAGATCATAAAAGTAAGTGTGGTTCAATGCTAGCTTAGCTGAAATCCTCCTAGAAGGGTCATACTACAACATTTTCTTTAAAATAGAATAAACTTATTTAGAGTCTCAATGTTTTGATATAGAAATAAGAAACTTAAAGAGAATGATTGAAATTCCTAGGTTGAAAGAGAGGTAGAACATACAACAAGAATATCAACTCCACTAGGTAATAAAGTGGGAACTACATACGAAATCATGGGAATGCAAGGATGATAAATGGATGATGCTTTGTATACTACAGATAAGTAGTATTCAAGTTTTTAAATATGTGGCAGTACACACCTTGTTGTAACCTAAAAACCTGATGGTATCATGGAATCCCACCCATTGATGCTCATACTACAAAATTCACTTAAGGGTTTAATAATATATCTTTTGCGCAATTATGTGAGTTGTTGTATTTCTTGCTAAATAAATTTAGCAAAATAAATGGCTTTTACTCAATAGAAATAGAATCAATTGGAACAGTTGAATCTGGCTAATTTTATGTTTAGATAACCAGTACTAATGGTGTGACTATCACTTTGTGAAAGTAGGGAAAATCTTCCTAGTTCTGGTCTCAATTGAAAGCTCAAGTGATATACCAAATGAGACTTTCATCAGAAGCACCGATTAAACTTACCAAAAACTATGCTCACAAAGTAATACACCAATATCTAGGTCCGTGTGTGGGATACTTAAACCACATGTATTAGGTGCTTAAATTAGACACATTGTTGACATGCAGGTCATGAAGGGTAAGACAAAAAGTGAGATATGAGGAAAAATTAAATAAAAAAACTAGTAGCCAATATGTATAGGCTTCACACTGCCTGGTAGAAAAACTATCACCTCAATTTTTTCTTAAATCAAATAGAGTACCATCCAAATTAATAATTTTTCTATCTCAACTACTTAATCTAACAACCTCTCCTCATTTAAGCATGTAGCTAAGACTGTGCAATAAATATACCATGTTTCAAGAGCTATTACTCCCTACTTTGATGGAATATTATGAACAAAAGGCTCACATACAAGGAATCATGGTGATTTATACTACTATATTTCCACATGATTGTTGGTTAAATTACTCTCTTGTTTTGCATTTTACTCGATGCAGTTTTGATGCCCTATTAACAATTGTATAAATTAGACAAATACCAAAATTGGGCTTAAATACATTCACTACTACCCCAAAATATCTCCAAAGATAAACCCTATGCCCCATTATTTACCTTAACTCTAAAAAATTGGTGAAAACTCTGATTTTAATTGATTCCAGACTAAAATAAAAATTAAAAAAATGAAAAATTTACAAATATTACTAACCTTCCCCTCCATTTAAGGTATGAGGTGAGAGAGAGAATGGTGCTTTATGAATATTTCTCATAAATAACCTCTTGAAAACCACTGAATTGAAGCCATTATTTGTTCTCCTCACTAAAAACCTGTAAAGCTGCACAAAGTTCTAGATTGTTGAGCAAAATGGAATTGGCATTAGGATTCTAGCAACAAAATCTAAAATGAAAAGGTTTGAAAGAGGAATTAACTAAAGAAAAAAATTTAAAAATAAATAAATAATATACCTTTACAAGAATTTTGAGGTAAATATCATCACATCTGCATACAGGGTATGTGCAGGATCATGGAAAAAATAGGCCTTTAAGTGGCGATGAAAATTCAGAAAATCAGAGTTAGGCAACTTGATGTAAACAATTGAAAAGGTTATCTATATTATTTCAAAAATATGTTAGAATAGAATCTATAGAAAATTGAATGTAGTTTCTAAACTACTAGGTTTTAAAAAAAAAAAAATCTATTTGGTGAAAATTTGAAATTTCAATGCAGTAGTACTTAAATTTTAGCAAAAAAATAAGAAGTAGGTGTATGTCTAACCACCCTAACCACAATAAAATGATAATATTTTTTTATAATATTTTAGATATAAGTAGAGGAATCATGTCTCGATGTGATGCATATTTTTTTGTAAATTTTTTCAAGTAAATAATTAATTATGATTTTTTTATTACAACTTTTAAAAAATATAAAAGCTCATATGTCTGACCACCTTAACTTGGTCAAAACTTCATGGTTTTTTTATTTTAATCCTATAGTATGTGAAGCATAGAATGTGATGCATGTTTCGGATTCAAAAAATGTGATACCATTTGAAAGCTATAGATGTTTTTCAATCAGCCTATCAATCAAGACTTTAGTCATAATTCAAATAAAAATGAATAATAAATATTATTATATTCAAAATAAAGCATAATTTATATTGGTGGAAAGCTGAGAATCTCCTTTAAAAACCCCTTTCGTTTCATCAATTTTGGGTAAAAAAAAGTCATCAACCACATGGGTCGTCATATCATTTACATATTGCCACTTTTTGGCCCATCATGATTCTGCACATACCCTACATTTGATATCTTCTATAATAGAATTGGTATCCAATCATAGCATGATAATAGATGTATCAAAAATCTTGAAAAAGGGACAGAAGTTTGAAATAAGTAATGGTTTATGATTGTGAACAAAATAAGCTAGTGAGAGAACCACTCTCTACAAGATGAAAAATGCTTCAATAAAAGATGGTAGAATAATCCTTTTATGTTGATTGAGTTGTGTTGAAAGAGTCGATCCTGGTAGTTATGCAGCTTTGAAATTGGGTCCAAAAATCAAATGTGGAAAGCAAGGAAGAGATTAGATACTCGAAGTACGAAGAATTATGTAAGAAGTCAGAAATGTAGTCATTGGAAGAGAAAGGATAAGTAATTATTGAGCATACCTATGCTATTTTACCAGTGAAAAGAATTAGATAATTTCAAGTGGTTCATGTCGATAGTGCTAAAAATCGAGCTTATTCACTGATTCTACATGCAACATAAGGAATTTTTTGCATGTGTGTGTATCTTTCAAATGTGAATGCATGATGGATACAAAGGCCTGAAAGGTGAGTGAGTCTTGAAATTGTTGTGAATGACAAGCCTTGTTCATCAAGGTTGTCAATATCAATGGTGGCCATTTCAAGTGTAAGTCCATATGATTTGTGGATTGTTAAGGCCTATACCATTTTATGTGGAATTTGGCAGTTACCACCACGACTCAATGGGGTGAAAGGAACATCTTTGAGATTTCTTGGATCCCAGGTAGGCCCAATGTAATTCTTGAATCAAAAAACAAAAAAGAAGGGGATCTGGGGTGGTTTTTCATTCTCCTTGTGCATAATTTTTTTAACTATGTTGAGAACTCCATTAACAAGGCCAGTATCAGTCCAAAAATTACAAGATAGCATAACCTTTTGGTTGACACATAGTATAATATTTGATTGGAGTTTCTCATCATCTAGATTTGAGTTGAAAGAGCTCCCTATTTTCTTTAATGTGGCTATAGAAACACGTTGTGCTAGAGACAACAACATGCACTTATTATGGAGTGAGACCTTTTCATTGGTTGCATAAAAAAGTATGGACGATAAGAAAGCAGTTTTTTTTGTAGATGATAGTGCGAAGCTTGACCTTGACATTAGTAGTTACTAATCTACAATAGTAGGTTTATCCTTTCTAAAATTAAACAAGATAACATGAAATATAAGTTGAGTGGGATCATCTCCATCATGATGAAACATTTTGTTGAGTGTAGAAACTATTTGAAAGCTCTACCATAGTGTCCCCTAATAGGAAGTAGAAGAGTACATAGGAATGTCTTTGACTGATGGTAGTTGGTTGAGGTCTCTAAAGAGCAGGATTGAGCAGCCTCCAAATGGGGTGTGGTTGTGTGCTAGAAAATCTTCATGCAAGAAATAGTCAATAGGATCAAGCAACTTTGGACCAATGAAGATCATTTCATCTATTAGAATGTAGTGATTGAAGTGCATTTTATCTTGGAAGCTTGTTAATGTTTTTCCTTGCAAGGGGGACATCTCTTTGATGGGTATGCATAGTGTGGAATGAATTGTTGATGCTCCAATGTTGAATGTTGCAACACCTATTGGTGCAAAAATTATTAGTGATGTTTGACCATTTGGAGCCAAATAGTTGAGTCTAGACCTATTTTTTTGTTAGGTGTGACTATCCAGTTCATGCATTTCCTTGAACTATTATTTTGAGTCGTGGTTAGTGAGTGTTGAATGATACATGTGACAGCACTAAATATAGTGTTTTATTTTTTTCCAATGAAAGGTCATGTTGGGTATTTACAATGGGTGGTAGGGGACTTGATATTTTATGTGGTTTGACTCTACAAAGTTGGATGTTGTACTTTGATCCATTGCATTTATGGAATGCGTATCCTAGTCATGGTTAAGGTATATTTCACAGTTACCTAGCATGTCAAGTGAATCCATCTAGAGTGGATGGCCTGGGTGTACACCTAACAAGACTTTCCATTTGAATTGGTTTCATTGATGTGGGGGTTTTGCATTGTCTGATGGAGAGCTCGGGTCTATATTGGAGACCATTTTTGGTTGAGTGCATCACATGTGCTATGGATGGTAACTGCATGCCATCCTCTCCCACTATGTTACAATTTGAGTTCTAGATGAACCAAGGTCAATTGTAATGTTATGAAATGGTTTGTAGAGAACTAGTTCACTCCAATAGAAGTCTTGGAAACTTGGGTCATCTTTAGGAGGATTTCTTGTGAAATGGGGGGAGACTCAAACAATTACTTTAGAGGAACACTCATTCCATTGGTTCACTTTATAAGTTGTTTTTAAGCTTCATTTTTTAGTGATATCAATCAATGGCAATGCCCCTAAAGAAATAGGATGTGTGCCATGTATGCATCAATGTATTTTTTGTTTGATGATGTGGATAAAGTTGAGAGTGGAACGAGTTGATATATTTTTAGTTTACATTTAAAGAAACAAATGTTCGACTACACAAGCAAAGCAGTAGTTTTAATATAAGGTGGAAACTTTCTTAAGCACTAATATCATGCTCGATAAGGTTGTCAACAAGAATTTTTCTAAAAGCTATTGGTGTTGGCTTGTTACGATCAAAAATTATAGAAATATGAGAAAGCATTGGATGATATATTTAAAATTTAGTTTATGCTTTAGTGGCATATTTTTCTATATATTTGAGCATTGCATATATATTGAGAGAATAGGCTATAAATCTACATTTTCTCACCAAATCGAGAGGATAGTGGGGTTATGTAGATTCAATCATTCATCATTATGAGTAGGGATGTTCTTTTCCTAGCCACTCTCATATGACAAGCTTGAATTATCTTGCATGGTCCAAGGTTCTTTAAAGTGGCATTCAATTGTAGAATCTTTTCTCCACAAACATTTGTACAAGGTACGATGTGTATGGCGCTAAACATATTTGATTAGTTCATTGTAGTCATTTGAAGGGTTGCACAAAATAATCATTTTGGTGTCCATTAAGCAAGATTTATTAAAGGCAGACCATAGAACTCTTTCATTTGAGCTTTGGTGGGGACGCGGGTTCTAAGAAGAGACATATTTCTCAATGTAGTTGATTACATTTTGTACTGATGCAAGATTATTACATTGTAGTTTTATAATATCAGGTGTGTCTTTGAACCAAAGGAAACTATGGACATGTGCAGAGTTGTGGTGTTTACAATTGTAATTTCACATAGGAGACATTATTAAGAAAATGTTGTATTAAAAATTTAAGTATAAACGATGTGGAATATGTTTACATGTACCAATAGTCATTTGTGTAGAGAATATTCACCAAAACCTCCTCACGAAATGTAGTAAATATGTGATGCATGTAAAGTGTGGAGAGATGTGGATTTTGCACCATAGTTTAGATCCTCCACCGAGTAGCAACAATAGGATTTGTTGGTGTGGTAGATGGAATGATGTTGTGTAAGTCTGACCATTTAGTATTTGCACTAAGGGTGAAGAATAGAGTTGGGTAACCAACCTAAATAACCATTTCAAATAGCTCCCCCTATGGTGATTCTCAAATTGGCATGCTCCATGGATTTTTGACCCAAACTACATTACTTGTTCTATAATATGTTCATCAAGGAGGTCCTTGAGTCTTTGGTGCAGGACAAGTAATATAGAAGATGTGGCCTATCTATGGTGATGCATAAGAATATTAATTATGAAGTATTTAAACTATGGGTGTTGGTCGAACCTATTATCATGGTATCTAAGTAGATGGAGAATATATTCATATAGCTTGACCTCTTTCATAGTTTTTCATTGAATGCAAGTCTACCCTTTGGAAATAATGTTGGGAATACCATATTAAACAATCCTTCAGTGTTGTATTCATTTATGGGTGTAAGAGAAATTGGTAGCCAATCAATAGTAGGAGTTGAGCATCCTTCTCCTAACTCCAACAAGGCTCACATTTCTTACACTTTTGTATGTGTAGGGGGCAGGTTTTTCACAAATTGTGTTGTTGCTTGTACACTCTCTTGCAATTTTTCTTTAGTTGTATTATCTGTCTCCATTAAACTAACATAAAGGGGGTCTAAAGTTGAGGTTGTTTCATTTATAGGGTCAGAGATGTTAGTGGATGCAATATGCAAGCATAAGAGAGATGTCTCATCTACTTGTACATCTTTGTAGTAAGGGTCATTACAAACCTTATATTGCAAAACCTCATGAACATGGTCTCTACAATTATAGAAACTGTATTGTTGGGAATCAACATTTTTTTTGTTAACTATGAGCATATATAGGTCATGTATATGACATGGCAAGTAATTTGCAATGACTATAATATCCTAAGGAAATAAAATAGTGTGGAAACTATATTTTAGTTGGCCCCCTCTTGCATAAGTAACTTGGAGGTAGGGTTGGATTTTGTTATAAGAATCTCCTCAATCTGAGTTAGGCATTTCAAACAAGAAGGCTTCTGTATAGGGTCATGTTGTTCCACTTTGAGAAGTGATTGTCATTGTTTTTTAAATGCATCTTGAACACACACAACTCCCATTTAATAACCTATTTTTTATTCCTAGATATCGTTCCATGCATACTTGGCATGTTGAAATGTTTGATAGGCTATCTAACTTTAAATAGAAGGAATTCCTAGCGATGTAATAGTTTGTTGGAAATAGTTGAGGATGGTTATTTTCAGAGGGTGAACTAGGGTATAATGTAGACTATATTTGAGGCATGGGTGGCTGCAATGGGGATGGGATAATTAAAAGATAAGGTGGGGATGTGGAGGTTTTCTTCTTTGTCTATTTATAGAGTCCTTATTTGCATGGTACCATAAACATTTCAAATGATTACAATGATATTGTTGTGCTACCATACTTTCAGCTTGGTTCTCCATGATGGGGGTTGTTGGGGAACAGAGCAATGCAATATTAATTTGTAGTAGTTAATGAAAAAGTTAAAAGCACATGTAAAATTAGCAAGAATAACGCTTGAATTAATAATCATTTCTATTGATTAAAAATTAATTGGAATACATAGCTTGTAAAATTAAGAAATCATATTTCGAAACAAGTGCACAAGATAACATTGTCGTATCAAAAGAGACTTTGTATTCAATTTATTTATAGTTGTAGGCACATATGGTTATAGATGGTTCCATTGACAACAATAAAATTTGTACAACATAAGGACAGACTATATAGTATTGTTGAAATTAAGAGGCACTTGCAAACTTTCAACAGTTTTTATCGTTGTAATTACAAAGCTTTGTATTTCTTTCCTGAAAATGAATTCATTGTGGTGGCCACTTCAAAGAAGAACTAGTGCCTAAGAACTTGATCCATCATGTGTTTAGTAGCATCAGGTTATGCCAATAGTAGTTGAATATTTTTAATGGATACATCAAACAAGCTATTTGTGGGTCCTTCGAATGCTATTATTTTAAGAAGAGCACTAGTTCCATCGTCCAAATCCAATTTTACCATGTAGCTAAAATCACATCCAAGGAGATCAATAGAACACTTTGGGCAGTGAAAGCTATTGGGGTTATTTTGTACAACCTTCTTCTTAAATTTCTTATTGCCCACCATAAGAGGACAAGAGAGGTAATAAAATTTGTCCAAGTGGACTTTTGATATGCTTTCTTTTATGCAAACATTTATTTTATTTGCAGAGCTTGTATTGTTGATTGATGTGATGTCAATTGGATTTGAAAACTTGCTGGAATAAAAATGATCTATTGAGAGGGAAATGAAATTCATTTCATTTCGTATAGTGGCATACCAGTTGTGCAATGTTGAGGCTTCTAAAAATTGTGCATTTATTACAATTTTAGTTGTAAATATAGTATCAAGAGCTTTTCCATGCCAAGTGGTTATAGGTCGAGATTTGATCAAGATAATTGGAGGAGTTGGTAGAAGAGGAAAAATTGATAATTCCTTTCCTTCAACTTCGCAATGATGACCACAAAGTGTTACATCAATGTTCAAGCACTACATGTATGTGATTTTTGTAGTACACTTGACTATTTTGGCTCTATCTCTCTTATAGATGGTCGATGCAAGGGAGATAGATAAAAGTATGCCAAGAACATCAACAATGGAATTAATAGGCACTAATACTATGGAATCCATGATCTTGATATGAAATCTATGTATGGGTATTGTAGAGTCTACACATGTCACAGGAGTAATTGTTGATGAGTTTAGTAAGAAATTTTCAAATGGATTCATCAAGCTACTATATTTTATATTTGGAACTTTTATGTGACCATTAGAAATAACGTATAGACTATTAGAGTACACAACAATGTAGAAGTCATCAACAAGTTCATTGAGGCATGTGACATGTATTTCAAAACTTTCTTTGTCAATAATGTCAAAACCAAAAACTTTTCCTTCTTTTTTAGCATTATGAAACTCATGGATTGGAGTATTTGTTAATGCTCTACCCTCAATGGACCAACACTTATAGTATGGGGTCAAAAATTTTATGGGAAGTATTTTAGAAGGGGCTATGGTTGGTTGTTGGATAGAGCTTACATCTTGGTGTAAACCAATTGGGCCCTGGGAGCTAGTAGATGGAAAACAATTTGTAGCTTGTAGAAGAGGAGTTGGATTGCCAAAGAGTAATGCTTTATTTGAGACCATTTCAATACTATTGATAATTATAGCCCTGCAATTGAATGGAGTAATTTTTTTGGGAAAATAACATCAATGTTCAAATGAGATTAATATTCAAAAATAGAGTATGGATGGACATACGTGTATTTGTTGAACACCTTCAATGTATATTTTTTAAGGCAGACAATAGACCCAATGACCATAGATTATTCAAAAAAAAGATTATTGAATTGGCTAGGAAGCAAAGTTGGGTGGGTGTGGACACCATCTAAGAGTTGAAACCGGTATTTAACATGTATTGAATGAACCTGTTGTATAGTGTCTATGGATGTAACCTGTAATGAAGGGTCAAGATCAAACATACCTACAAGGATTTCTTCAATGGAATTTGGAGTTAGAGTTTCCATTGAGGAGGTGAAAGAAAGTTGAAGTTTTGTGCCTGTGGGCAATTTTTTAGTATTAGAATTGGCTATTCTGATAAGTAAAATAAAGGTGCTTCTTAATTCTAACATTGTTGTTAATGGGGAAAACCATAAATGAAAGGTAAAAAAGGGAAGCATAGGCTTGATAATATATGGTCACATAGTTTGCGTACATGTCTATCAAACCAATGGTTTGTTAATGAGCTAAATTTTATGCAAGGTATATACTATAAGACAGTCTTGGAGTTTTCTATTTCAAAACAATATTTATCAACATATTATGTGTTTAATTTTTAATATACAAACAAGCATATAAGTAATTACTCAAATATAATTTTGAAGAATGTAAATTGAAAGAGGACCATTTATTTGCATGCTAGACAAACATATTATTAATATTGAAGCTCTTTTGGCAAAATAAATAAGAGGGAAAATTTGTAGCATTTTCTTGTTTGAGATAGTATTTACAATGGTTGTATTGGAATGACATATTAAAGATGATAATATATGGATATCTAGTTTATTTGCATTACAACCATAAGTAGGCATAGTATAGGCACAAAAATAAACTTAAAGTGCATTATAGGCTATCAATGTAAATCTGAAACGCATTGATTATTGCGGGAGTTTTAGTAGTATTATAGTGTTGATCATATTTAAGCTCCCTTAGGAAATTGCACAATCCCTCTAGTTTTCTGCAACTACATTGGTAGGTTGATACTAAGGCCTAAAGCATCTTGACATCCAATTCATCAATAGAAATTGTTGTCTGACATGTAAGTTTGAGTTTTCCAATGATGTAATGGCAACTATTTGATACAGTTGCAGCAAGATGTTGAACAGTTGTGTGAACAAAGTCAGGTTTATTAATAGTAGACAATGACTTTGATACTTCCAGTTTTGGATGTACTAGAATGGAGGGGCTTGGTTGTATAGGAGTATTTGACTGTGTAGCCATGACCTGGCATGAGTGGATGAAATATACATATAAGTTAAAGTACAACATAAGAAGGTAAGCAAGTAATGACTGAGAAAAACATGGAAATTAATTAAAAAGTAATTAAAAAAATTACAAGAACTATGTAGTATACTTTACAAACATTAGATCAAACAAACAGTGTGTGAAACAAACATTTTAATTAAATATATAAGATATATTTTTGAGAAATTTAATCTATATTTGAATTTTGTACTACAAAAAATTGATTATATGATTGTGTATCTTGGTTTCTAGGCTATGTGTTGGTTCATTTGGATATTCTAATCTTTGTGGTTGTCCTATCTTGACTATGTAGAGATTTTGTTAAATAATCATGATGCTATTTGTGTTACAAGTAGGTCTATTATAGGGGTTGTACACAGTTTGTGTTACTTTTGTTGTACAGGCTCTAAGCTATTTGGCATAGGGCTGTGACATATAAATTTATTTCGATTTTCTATGTTGGTGGGAAAAATTTCAACTCCACCCCAAACACACCCCCTGAAAACCAAAAATAATTTTTTTTAAAAACACTCCAATTTTTCTACACAAAATTCTAACTATTCCGCTGCCATTTTTTCTATCTTATGAGATCCTCTGCTCCACAAACTTTAATTCTTAAAAAAAACTTTATAAGATTACTTCCTAAACTATTCAAATATATATCTTTAGACTCTATAAAATATTCACATATTTTAAAAACATTATATTTCCATAGTTTTAACTTTTTTTCTATCAAAATGTTGCTAAACTACTTCAGAGCAATCAATCAATGTATATGAAGATTAGCATGAATTAACAAACTATGTATTGAAATTTTATATTGCAATTCATCTAATCCAATCATACTACCAAATCAATAAAGTATCCTTAAGAGTTCTTAGTGAAACTCTACTACATTTCACATAATTCATTGATTTCATATCACCATGGGCCCAATGCTTAATCAAGGCTTGAAAATATGTTTGGTTCCATTTATTAAATTTCAGTCAAATAATAATTTTTTATTTACTTATTTTAGTTATTTTAATACGAATTTTCTTCATTGCATTCAACAATATTTTTAAAAATATCAACTTCTTAAAATTTTGATTTTTTTATCATCATGGGGCTTGAATGGTCAGCATCAATCTAATAACATGACATATATTATTAAAGATAGGAATATAAACTATCTAATAAATTTAAGTGTTTATGTCATGAAAAGCTAAGAAAACATAAATATAATATAAGAAGACAGATATTGTAAACTCAAATTTGGAAATAAAAATATGTGTAAATAAGTATTTTTTCTTCTATCATTTTGCTGGCATATGGATTTTAGTGTTGTCATTGATGGGAACAGAGATTCATTCATCCAGTCCACAGTCTAGTATTGCTTCATACCAGAAAAACAAAATGAAGAATAGGGTATCCGGTTAAAGGTAAAGATGTCAATCAACATGCATTATCTGCTTATCACTTTGTGTTACACATCTCAAGGAAGATAGTTGGGAATTATGAATACCTTATTCTAGAATTTTGTGGCTACGCATTCACTGATGTACAATCTAGAAGATCTGGTGCATTAATTTTTTGATTATCTATGCTAGAAGGTCAACCTGGCGAAATTAGTCATTACGGATGTTTAACAAGAAATTGGTTAAATGTTTTTGTGTTTGAATATGTTTATTTGGGTCCTCGCTATGCTTTAACTGACTATGGGTGGTGCACATAAATAATTAGTGGTGGATTTAGCTAACAATTGAAAAGTATTTTATGTTTTATGTAATTCGACATATGAATGATCAAATCTTTCATTGCGGATATATATATATGAGATTGGTTGTATCATTTTGTAGAAGTGAATGTGTAGTATGTGAAGTATATGAGTGTGTGGTGTGAAATTCAGAAGGTTAGTGGTCTGAATTCATCTGTGCATGGATTTGTGTTGTGAATTATAGAGAAGAGCATAGCAATGCATAGTGAAGAGCAGAATCAGACAGAAGGTCCAGAATTTGATCCATGACCCTAACTAGAACTATAACTTGGCATAAGTAGATGCTACTACTTCAGTTCAACCCTTCATATGGTTTTAATTTGAACTTTTGTAAGGTAGTGAGCCTTTATATTGAGTAGTGAGCTCTAGGCAGTGTGCCTGAATGCAAGTGCATTCCCTTTTGTAAACCTTATATTTGAGTACTCAAATTATGGATTAACCTCCACCATGTTTTTTCCCCTAATAGGGTTTCCATGTAAAAATCCTTGTGTTATGGTGTTGTAGATGATTACTTTGTGTGTTTTCATATTTCTTTGGTTTAATGTTGAAATGTTTTAATTATCCGATTAATAAAGATCAAATTTGTAGAACACTGATTCACCCCCCCTCTTAGTGTTTCCTTGAGTCCAATAATTTGTATCAAAGCATCTAGATCCTCAAAAGAATTTTAGCAGGTTGAGGTGGATCTTGGAATGTGATGGACTCTAGTAGTCTTCAGTAGTAGCTTATGGTGGCACTTGATGACCTTGATCGGTCTAAAGCAAAAATTTGGGAATTGAAAGAAAATATTACGGATGCTGAGAAATTCATTCAAACTTTGAAGGGTCATATTATTAAATCCAGGGAAAAGAGGAAAGATCTTTGTGATCAGATTAAGAAAAAAGAAAGTGAAAACATGGATGATGCTCACCTGAATCAAACCTTGAAGGAAATAATTGAAGAATGTGAAAATCTTGCCAGAAACAATGCTACCCTAAAACATGAAATGGAGTCTATGGTGATGAAGCTAACTAAGGATATTGAAGAAAGGAAGAAGAATGAGGAGAGTCTTTCCTAGTCCTTAAAAGAAATATTTGATGAATGCAAAAGATAAAATGGAGAATTCATTCAGTTAGAAAGTGAATTGCATCAATCCAGAAATAATGAAGAACTTGAAAAACTGCTTATCATTCTCAGGGATGAACTTTCTATTGCAAATGAATACAAGGAAAATTTTAAGATTAGTTCGGTTAAGCTTGATGAGTTGACTCAAGGATAGAAGAATTCTAAAGATAAGCGAGGTCTTGGATATGAGAAAGGATAAAGTTTTGGATCTGGACAAAGAAATTTCAGAAAATGACATCAGATGAACAAAGATGGAAGGAATCTGGTAAGACAACCTAATGCTCAAAAGTTTAATGGATACTATTTTTCTTGCAATAAACTTGGTCATATGGTTGCTCAGTGTAGAAGTAAAATGAAATCAACTAATCCATCATTCTTTGGTCAGTGTTTCAATTGTAAAAAGTTTGGTCATAAATCAATTGAATGTAGAACTATGTCAAACTACTCTGTCAATAGAAGGAATATTGAATTTTATACCTATGGAAGAATTGGGAGTATTGCTAATCAATGTAAATCAAGAAGAAATCAATGGAATGATTATTCTATACAAGGAACTACTATGTGTTACAATTGCAACAAATACAGTCACATTGGAAGATTCTATAGAAACAAAAAATGTGGGTAAAAGAGGTCTGGTATACAAAGACAAAAATACATAGAAAAATGATAAAGAAAAAGGAAAAATGATTGTGGATGAAATAAGAGATCAGATGAAGAAGACATGGGTAAGGAAGAATTAATCTGATGTTGGAAATGACTCTGCACTGGAACCTACTTCCGGTAATTCCTCTGGAAATTGATTTCAAACCATTGGCCCAAGGGATTTTTTTTAAAGAAAATCCTTTTTACCTTGTTCGTAAGATGGTACCAGATTGTGATAAGTTTGTAAAAAGGTGTAATAATGATCTACAAAGGCTTTGGAAAACACTCACATGGAAACTTAAAATAAATCATAGGTCTGCAGAAGAATTTTTCTCACTGTCTAAGAAAATAGAGTATCCAGAAAAACTAGGGAAAAGGCATTTATTACAAGTGTGCGAACTATAAAAGACATGTTGAAACTCTCATTTGTCACTTTTCATCAAAGAAGAGAAGGAGGAAAGCAGTCTACAACAGAATTTCAAATAAGTGAAGTAAATTCGGCAGTGAATCTCGAAATTCATCACGTATTTCAGTTGTTTTGTAGTTTCCATATAATTTGGTGTGTGGTTGTACGAAAGGGAAAAATGAAACAAATTAAAGGGTCAATCAATCTATATGAATACAATACTGAAAAGATCAGATCCATAAGAAATATGTTGTTGCCCGATGAATTGAAATAGGTAAAAAATGCCAACACAAGAATTTGGACATTTGGAATGAGTTTCCCTATTTTGAGAACATGGAATTCATTAAATTCATTTTGATCAAATTGAATGATGAAATTTTGATTCTAGACAAACCCTACATCATCTCAAAAGAATTTATTGAAAATCTAACTGGATTATGCAAAGTTGGTGAGATACCAAGAAAGAAATCCATCTAGAATAAAGATGTTGAAAACCTAACAGAAGTTATTGGAGATCAAAGGGCACTGATAATCTTGAGAATCAAAAACTTTCTGACAAGGTACATTGCACATGGCATATCACATAAAATATTTTTTAGAAATAGAGAAGGAGCAACTTCGTCTAGTGCGGTCTACATCTCACACAAAATGATAATGGAAGGTTAGGACTTTGACCTATGCAGTCTATTAAAGGATCAACTGATGGAAAATGTGCAATTAACAAAATGAAAGATTACCCTTTCAGGTTTGGTACTCTCATCATATGTTTAGTAATGTATTTTCTAAATTTTTTACTGATGAATAACAATTTGGTTTGGAAATTAAATGAACCATTGTGAAAACAAATCTACAATCACTCTAAGAATTTGAATTTTTTTTAAGAGTTTGCTAGGAAAGTTTGGATCAGTTGGTATTTCTCTTTTGGTAAGAGCACGAAGTTGGTTCCTCTTCTAGTAAGATGGAGAGAAAGAAGAAAAGAGAAAATTAAGTTATTGTTTGTACTCCTCTAGAATGCAAGATTTCAAAAATTGAAGGAAAAGGAAAGGAACAGAAAATTGTGGACATACGAGATGAGGAATCTGATGAAGAAATTAAGGACATACAGGGAAAAGAGAAGGATTTAGTTGGATCAGAACAAGAAAAGGAAATAACAAAAGCAAGCAAAAAAGAAGATGACTTGACAAAAGAGAAGATACAATAGCTTATTCACAAGGAAGGTGGAATGCAGAAAATTTCTCAGTTATGATCTATTAGACCCTCATATGATCAGCATATGATCTTAAGTGTTCTAAGTGATCATATTGTACATAGTCAGATCAAACTGGAGAATTTGTAGAATATTTTATGTAAATAAATCATTGAATTTAAGGAAACCTTGGACTCTAAGTTTCAAAGCAAAGAAGAAGGAAAAGTAATCTTTCATTTGAAGGGACAGTTCAGGCTATCTCTCACCAAGTTGGAAAAGAGGATGAATGAGTTGAGGTAATGCATAAGTGCAGCAAATAACATCTACAACTATTGCATATGTTGGCATCATGCAGTTGGGAAATACAAAGACAAGTTGGAGCAAATTGAAACAAAATTGAATGGGATTAGAAAAATCTTTGATATGTTTCAAGATCAGGATGGTAAAATCAAGAAGAGAATTCAAGAAATGTAGTTTGAGCACAAAAAAGTTTAGTTCACTAAAAACTCACTTGTGGACACTTTTTGGAAAGTGAAGGACCTAATTGAATGCAGACTAGAACGGATGGTTGAGATACTGAAGAAAGGTGAAAAGTTAGAAGATGTGATCACAATTCTGAAATCCCTCTCTAAGATTTTCAATAGGACATCTAAGAATAATAGTATGATCATAATCATTGGAATTGCTATAGCTGCTTGGACGAAATTCCTTTCAGAGATGAAGGATAATCACAAGATAATTTTATCAGTTGCAGTTGTTCATTTTCAAAATTTTGAAGTTTTGATTATGTTAAAAAAGGGGGAGAGAAAGCAACACATGTTTTTTCAATTGTTGCCATATCTTTGTCATTGATTTCAAATGGGGAGAGAAAGTAGTGAAAAATGCCTCATCAATCTAAGGGGGAGCTATGTTTTGGAATTTTGAAGTTTGGCAGCATACTCATATTGATTTTGACACTTAGTCATTTTTCACTAAGTGTTGTCATAAATTCAAAAGGGAGATATTTTTGGCATATGGCTTCTAGTGTTGTCATTGATGGCAACCTAAATTCATTCATATGATCCTTTAGTCTAGTATTGGTTCATACCAACAGAACAGAATGAAGAATAGGGTATCTGATTAAAGGTAAAGATGTTGATCAATATGCATTATTTGCTTATCAGTTTGTGTTGCGCATCTCAGGGAAGATAGTTGGGTGTCTAGAATACCTTATTCAATAATTTTGTGGCTATGCATTTACTGGTGTATGATCTAGAAGATCCGGTGCACTAATTTTTTGATTATCTGTGCTAGAAGGCCGACCTAGCGAAATTAGTCATTGCAGATGTTTAAGAAGAAATTGGTTTTTTTTTTTGTGTTCAAATATTTTTATTTGGGTCCTCACTATGCTTTAACCAACTATGGGTGGTGCATATAAAGAATTATTGGTGGATTTATCCAACAGTTGAAAAGTAGTTTATGTTTTATGTAAGCCGGCATATGAATGATCAAATTTTTTATTGCGGATATATATGGGATTGGTTGTATCATTTTTTAGAAGTGAATGTGTAGTATTTGAATTATATGAGTGTGTGGTGCAAAATTCAAAAGGATAGTGGTCTGAATTCATCTATGCATGGATTTGTTTTGTGAATTGCAGAGAAGAGCAAAGTGGAGAGGAGAATCAGACAAAAGGTCCAAAATCTAATTCATGAGCCTAATCAGAATTGTAACTTGGAATAAGTAGATGCTACTAATTCATTTCAACTATTCAGATGGATTTAATGTAAACTTTTATAGGGCAGTGAGCCTTTATATTCAATAGTGAGCTCTAGGCAGTGTGCCTAAATGCAAGTGCATTCCCTTTTGTAAAACTTATATTTGAGTACTCAAATTGTTGATTAACCTCCACTGTGCTTTTCCCTAACATGGTTTCCATGTGAAAATCCCTGTGTTATGGTGTTGTGGATGATTACTTTGTGTGTTTGCATCTTTCTTTGGTTTAATGTTGAAATGGTTTAATTATCAGATTAATAAAGATCAAATTTGTAGAACACTGATTCACCCCCCCTCTCAGTGTTCCCTTGAGTCCAATGCATTTACCATTGCATCTATTCTTGAACTAAATGCTAAATTTTTTATTAAATAGTAATAGATAATTTACTCTAAGATATTGTTCAAATTACATACCTCAGATGCAATTACAGTTGCAAGTGCTAAACCTCCTCCCTCTATTTTCACACCAACACTATTCTGCGGAAAGTTGTCACAAAATAATAACCTTGATCTGAGTGAAGAAAAAAGACAACCAACATTCAATTTTAAAAACAATTAACATCATCATATTAACCAGCAATTTCCTATATATTTTATTTTAGTTAATATGTTATAAAATACAATTTCATTTTTGTATAGAAAAAAAAAATATTTTCCATTTTCTATAAGTAAAGATATTAAAAATATGATACATGAATAATGATGAAAATATTAAAACTTCAAAATGGGAAAAGTAACAAAATATAAACTTGCAAATACAATTTTTCTAGTGAGAAAGGTGACAATGACAATTTTGTCGTAGACGACAAGGAGGGTAGGTAGCTTATAAGACAAGTAGGAGAACGCAAATATGAATTTGTAGAACCTATAGGTTCTATAATATCCTAAAATATTGGAAATTCTCTTAGATTTTAGTGAAAGGGGATAAAATGTTGTTACATTATTCCATATGCACATACCCATACTCACATTCACAACCATTTAATCCAGTTCTAGCTTTATTCCTAGAAAATCATATCTACATAGCTATTTAGAAACAAGAGGAACTAAAAAAAATAACATAACATTTTTTGGTCTATCTTTAATGCTCTCAATAATTCTAACAAACTATCCATTTGTCTTCCCTATTCTTCCACAATTTGCATACATTTTAATCAAGGTTGCCTATATTATAACACCTGACAACAATTCCCCTTCCTTTATCCTTCCATAGATGTCCATACCCTATTTCAAAGCACACCCAAGCAAAATGATGGAAAAATTTGTGGAACTTGGTTTTACACATGCCACTTGTTATGTGAATCCTTCTAAAAGTTTATTTTGTGCATATCATACAATCATGGCATTGTAGGAGATTGCATATCTTTGAGGTACTCTGTCAAATAGTTCATTGATTATGGTATCACATTTTGGATACATGTCAACTATTTTGACATGGATTTTAGTACACAAGCTTTTATAACACTAATGTTAATTCATTTCACAAGTAATTTCTTAAAATTTAAAATGTAGAGCTCCTATTTCTGAATTTTATTTGTAATGATTTTTCTGAAACTCGTAAAACTTCACTCCATATCTTTGATAAGGAAAACATCTCTTAAATTTTTTAACACTTTTAAAAAGGTAAAGCAAAGAAAATCATTTGCATGGAACCATGCTTATTATTTTATAAATATCAATAGCATGACAGTACATATCTGTCATACTCTTAAATCTATATATATTTGCAATTTATTCATATTGGAGAGCCCCTACCCTTCGCTAATTAAGAGCTAGAGATGGATTTTAGGTTTCTTTCCTATCTTAGTAACTTAGTACATGACTTTGAAAAGTTGAAAACCTTGATAACATTGAGGTTAGGCTAGGAGAAAAAATAGAGCTACTAATCTCCTTTGTATTATCAAATCATCTCCACTTCTAAAATGCTTATCCACAATCACTGTGCTGCTCCAAAATTCTTTTGCAAGGATTTAATCTTTAAACTATCAATCGACATGACCGTCTCTAATCCTTGTGAAGCATATGCAAGTTTTCCAACCCACATATAATCCTCATTATTGTAAGAAAGAGAAAGATATTTAATCAATAATGAGTACACTAGACCAAATAGTTAATTCGTTTCGCTTTAGAATAAAGAAAAATGAAATTTCTTCAAAGTAATATTACAATTCTATCTTTAAAGTACACCATTATTAACCCGAAAGAAACTAATCTCACAATATATCGTATGTTCAATCTCAATATGTAAATAACATATATAAATATAATTCCACCATATGAATTGTCCCTAATAAATATCGAGTAGAGTTGCATAGTAAATATAACCTAAAAACCATCAAAGTCACGGTTGAAAAGATATATATAAAGATATATAGTAAATACTTAGTCACAATTACCTAGTAAAGATAACCAGACACCCATCAATAATGATAAAATCAATTGTAAATAAAAAACATAAATATATTGACACATCTTGAATCATTTGCAACAACTACTCAACACAATTACATAGTAAAAAATTAAAACAACTAAAACACCCACTGATAAAGGAAAAGTCCCTACCAAAACCAATAAAGCATATACTATTTTATTACTTTGTGGACCACCAAGGTGAGCACACCCAATAAGGTAAGATCCTTATGGATATAAGCTACCTGACTTGGAACATTTCAAATGCAAATGGTTGAAAGATACCAATATAAATGGTCAAATACAAGATCGTAACTTAAGTCTCTATTGATCATTAGTATTGCTTTGGCCGATACTACATTCACAACTCACTACTGCACTTCAAACTACATGGTAGGAAGCTCGTTTATATACAACTAAAAACAATGGAAGTGTTCATAGAGTATTCGTTGTGGCAAGGGATGATAATATTCTTGTGGAATTTTAAACAAAATATCAATGTTCTCTTGAAAAAATCATCAAATCATCTCTCCTAACAAGATAAAAAAAACCCTAAAAAATAAAACCCAAAAACTATATAAGAAAACATTGATTAGAAGGTAAACGATGTCGTGATGTTTAAACATAGATTTTCATTTTAAGAAACATACTCTAAAACATCAAAACCTTATTTTTAGGTTGTAGCTCACCAAATTGGAGAAGTGAAACATCAATACAGTGAGGAAGAGTTTGGAGGAGCCAAAAAAAAACCCAAAAATCTACTGCAGAAATCAGTACCAGGCTATTTAAATCATCTAAATTTTCTAGAATTTATTATAATGTAAAGGATACCATAATGTTTAAACCTAAATTTTCATTTTAATAAACATACTTTAAAACCCTCATTGAAACCTTCTTTTTAGGCTGCAGTGTGCCAAATTGGAGAAGTGAAAGGTCAAAACAGTGAGGAAGTGTTTGGAGGAACAAAAAAAGAATACCCAAAAGGCTATTGAAGAATATTGATGCACCTAAAGATAATTCGCCTATTTATGTTGATGGTGTCTAGGAGAAAAATATGCAGAATTTGCATGAAGCCTAGACTAACGATTCACAAACTGCACAGACATGAGCAAAACATTTTTTTATAGTCAAAAGAAGCTTAAGATAAATCGTAACAAGGAAAATGAAACTAGGGAAACTAGATTACCTCAAGATACAAGTTAAAATATGTAAGGCAACAAAAATTCCAAAGAAGATATTTTAGAAATCCTAACTCGTTCAAACAAGACTTTTTTTTTTTATGAATAGGTAGATATCTATATTAATATAAAGATAAAATTATAGATTCACAAAAAAGGGGTGGGTGGTGAAAAGGTACACCCCGAATGTCACATGGGCAGAGCCCAGAAAAGCCAAAATATCAATCACATGGGCCTAGACCAGAAGTCTAATAACATAAAATAAAATTAAGCGGCCAAAGCAGTACCAGTAGAGCCTGGGGGATCCCTGTCATCCATTTTTTTCCCCCATACATTAGCGAGGTTTGGAGTGACATCAGGAGGTGCACCCCAACCATCATCATCTTTATCTTTATCTTTTTTTTCTTCCTCGCGCCAAGGCCAGATTGCAAGAGCCAGCCGTAGAAAATTTTTGCCACTGGTAGGCTAGCCCGAGCCAGAAACAGGCGGAGCATCAGAGGGCCACCCAGAACCTGTTGGGGATACGGATTCGGTCTATCATCAAGATAGGCATCTAAGACAGTAGTGCCTTAGTGATTTCAATTCAAAATCACAAAAAAGACACAACCAACTATGCTATAAAGCGGAAACAAGCACAGTTGATCCCCCATTGACCCTCTGAGAGAAGTGAATGCAACAAGAAATAGTTTCAACAGAAATAGATACCATGAAAGACAAAAAGAATACACAAAGATATACGTGGGGAAAACCCTTTCAGGTAAAAACCCCACACTCCAAAATTTTGAGCCATTGTATTATTCAGCAACACAAAACTAGTTACAATACAATATTAGGCTCAAAGCCAATACAGGAGTTACATCTTGTTCTACTGGAGAAGTAACAGGTACCCGTAAGATTCCTCTCAGCTCCTCAGATGACTGTCACAGCCAGCCTCATGGCTAGCCCAGTCATTCGGCCTCCAATGATTCCCATGCCCAAATCCGAGAGATAGAGTGTTCACAGTTACATTGCCTAAGCAAACTGCTCAAACACCCTCTCCATCTCTCTACAAATCTCTTCACACCTTCGGCTCTCCAACCTGCAAGTCCAATTGCTGCAATCTTGCATCATGCATCATGCATTATGCTTGCAGCCTCATGGTCGCGCATCTCGCACTTGCTCTGCAATACACGACTAAACCCTTGACTTGCAAACTCACGTCTGGCTCTTCTCCTTCACCATCCTGAGAAATAACACATCTCTCATACAAATTTAACCGACTCAACAAGAGCAAAGAAGACCATCTGCAAATCATGCATCTGGTCGGATCTGATAGATCTCCCTGCAATGAGCCATCCATGCATTCAATGCCAACACCAAAATGGTCGAGCTCGCCACCCTTCGTTGACAAATGCAACTACCACAATAACTATCATGGCATCCATCCAACCACAATCCAATCAGCTGCCACACATCTAGGACCCATCAGCAATTGTAGCTGACAGAGCAACCAAAATGGTCAAACAGACATCGGGCGCGTCCAAGACTTCAAGCCAAATCTAACACTGCCAGAGTTGGAGTCGGAACAGGAGTCGAAACAGGACTCCACTGAAAAACCACACTATCAGAGTCGGAGACAGAGACAGAACTAGAGTCGAAACATGACTCCACCGAAATTACAGGTTCAGGAACCAATTCAGTTCCGCGTCTACCCACGGCAAAGAGGAACACATCAGAAACAAAACTAACTGGGTAAAGTCAACCCGGGGTCAAACCAAGATAGGAACACCAGAGTCAGAGTCGGGGATGGAACAGGAACAGAAACAGGACTTTACCAAAAGTCCAAGATCGGGAACCAAACGGGTCCTGGTTCCTCCTCTGCCAACTGCAAGAAACAACAATCCAGAACTAGGACAAGGCGGAAGAAAACTCCCCGAGGAGAATCCAAACATCTAGAGGAACTAGATCACAAAAGCAAGAGTCGGACCCAGAGTCGGAATAAGAACAGAAATAGGAACATGGAAAACAGACATTGCCAACTTCCAAAACTAGTTTTGCCACCGCCAGAACCAAGCGGAGAGCAATAGACTACCGGAGCTAGAGCCGGATCCAGAGCCAAACCTAGAACATGACAAAAGGAACAAAGCCGAGTTCTAATCTGGTTCTGCCTCTGCCAGAACAAAACTCGAAGAACCAAGAAAGCGGGGAGCGGAGCTGGAGATGAAATGAGAACAAGACCCGGAACAAGGCAAATAGAACAATGCCAAGTTCCATCCCTGTTATGCCTCCGCTAGAACAAAAGACTTTGCCAAGGAAACAAGAGAATTTGCCTAAGTCTTCAAAGGGGGTCACCAGAAAGTTGAAGCATAATTCCCAATAGAACCGCCACCACCACTCCCCGTAGCACCACTAGAATGCCAGCCCTAACCAGGATATGGCGGAGGAGAACGAGCCTGCCTGGGCGGCCGAAAATCCCGCCGAGTAGGAGGCTGGGAGCGGGAATGCGTGGATTCACTCTACTTCCTACCCTAGGAAGGCAACCGACTGCGGGAGGAGGAGGGTGAATCAGGAATCTGAGCCATAGTACAAGGGGCATTTCCCCAATGGTCCAGGAGGACCTACAAGTGAGCCACTTCCAGTGCAACCTTGTTGGCTTGCACTTGAATATGTAGGAGAAAATTAGAAGAAATAACTGCTTTAGCATAAAGAGATGCATTAACATCTGAATGAGAATGAGCAAATATATAAGCATTTCTGTCTTTCTAGATATTGAAGAGGATTTCCACCCTGAAAGTGTGCCAAATCTGGTTGAACTTAGTCAGGGTTCCAAGCAGGTCCCCCAACAGAATCATATGCCAAGAGAAGGGTTCCAGCCAAAAAGGCTGAAATAAATCATGAATCCAAGTCCAAAGTTGTTGAGCTCTAGGACAAAACCAAAAAAGATGCTTAAAGCTTTTAGACTACCCACAAAAAGGGCAGTGAGGGTTACAAACCCCCATATGAACAAGATGAGAATCCACAAGCAAGTCTTGTAAGAGAATACACTAAGCAAAGTGGTCCAGCTTCGAATTAACAATTGCAAACCAAGCGGCATCACACCTCTTATGCCAAGTATGGGTAGAGGAATTAAGAAGCCACCTCTGGTTCAAAGAACTAATCATAGGAAAATGGGGTGAAAGCCACTTGTAACCAAGCCGCAGTTTGTAGCTCCTGAGAGGAGTGTTTGGAAACCATTTCTAGTCTTTCCACCAAGGTTTGTGCCTACGAATTCCAACTTTGTGAAGCATGTCCACCAAAATGGCACTCACTAGCCCGTCGAAAGTAGGACAGTCCTGGTTTTGAAGACTTTACTGGGCTTTAAAAGCATCCCACTACAAGAGACACATGGTAGGCCAATAAAAGAGTTGATGCAGTGTTTGAATGCCCTTTCTATGAAATTTGAGAGCCTTGTGCCAAGGAGACTTGGCCAGGAGTTGACCATTCTGAGCCAAAAGGGGAGACCACCATAAGTTATGTTGGTTGATGGAAAGCCCATCACGAAATTTAGCCTCGACCCAATGGAGCCATGGCTTAACAGTTTCCCAAGAGTGCCAGTTACTCTTGGTCATAAAGGAGCCAACAATTTGAACCGACTCCCTCATAACCAAGAGGGTTTGGATACCGATTCCTTTCCAGGTGGGCCTGTGAATAGGAAAACTAGACTATATACAATGCCTGAGGAATCTTCCAGGCTTCATCCCTAGTGAGAGCTTGGATAATCCATTTGACACAGAGAGCAGTCCCTTGTCGTTGAGTGGAGAGAAATCCAAGCCCTTCAGAGTCCTTGGGGAGATAGCAAAACTCCCAAGCGACCTGATGAAAACCCTTGTAGGTTTTAGAAGAGGCCTATAAAAAATCATGAAATTTTTTTTCAAGCCTACTGTAGATAGCTTTAGAAGGAGCCCAATAGGAAAAATAGTAGATGTGAGTGGTAGCCAAAATTTTAGAGCACACTTGGAATTTTCTAGCCAGTGAAAGAGGCTTAGTAATCCAATAGGCCAACTTCTACTCAACCCTGGAAAGCATGGCTTGCCAAAACTCTCGAGGGGAAGCCTAAAAGGCGAAGGGGATGCCCAAAAACTGAAATATTTCTCCCTGCCCAGTCCACTTCTAGTTATAGGTTTGGAGCCATGCAGGAGTGGGAAGCACCGATTTTCTGTAGCACAAGGTCTTCTGCCATTGAATTATAGAACCGGAGGTAAGACAAAAGGTATTAAGGCAATCAAGGGCAGCAGTGATGGAAACTTCATCCTCCAAGAGAGTGAGAAAAGAATCATCCGCGAAGTGGCCATTGACAAGTTGTTCCTGGGAGTCTGGGAGAGAGATCTCTTTAACACGTTGCTACGAGACAGTATGGGCTAGGAGATATCCAAAGCCCTCAGCAGCTAGAACATACAAAGTAGGGGCAAGAGGGCACCCCTGGCAAATGTAACGAAAAAGACCAAAAGCAGAAGACTGGTGGCCATTAATGGAAATGCAAGCCAAGGCATCAGAAAAAAGCATATGAATAGACTGTATAAAGGTGGGCCCAAAACCCAAGGCTTGCAACATCATGAGAATGAAAGGCCATTCAATGCGACCATAAGCTTTGAAAAAATCAATTTTAATGAGCACCACTTTCTGGTTCGACCGTTGGGCCCACTCCATTCCCTCCCAAACTGCAATAATGTTATCTAGAATAAACCTAGATTTAATGAAACTAGTCTGCTTAGGACGCACAACCTGAGGCAAGAGGTGGTGAATTTTCAAAGTCAGGGCTTTGGCAATGATTTTGTAAGAAACATTTAAAAGCGTGATTAGCCACCAGTTGCAAATATCCTCTGGATCCCCAAGCTTAGGTATGAATTTAATATTTCCTTTATTTATTAAATTTCCTAGAGAATTGGTTTGAAAGGCTTCAAGATAAACATGATGTAAGTCATTGCCAACATAGTCCCAAAGAGCTTTGTAAAATTCACAAGGAAAGCCATCAATCCCAGGAGCCTTATCATTGGCCATGGAGGAAACGGCTTCCTTGAGATCATCAATTTTTAACAATTGATCACAAAAATTAATCTAGGCTAAAGAAAGCCTATGTGGCACAACAACAAGGTAGTCCTGAAGGGCTTGCTAGCACGTAGGCATGGGGTCCTGAGCAGTGAAAACCTATTCATAGTGATGCAAAAAATCTTGGAGAATGTTAGGTAGCTCAGAGAGCACCTGGTTACCATCTTTGATTGCTTTGATGCCTGGGGATGAGTGTCTGGCACGAAGGGCCAAAAAAACTCTTTGGAGGCACAATCACCAATTTTAAGCCAGTGAAGCCGAGCTTTGATATGAACACCTCTGACAGTATAATTATTTGCCACTTGCTTTTGTTGTCTTAAATCTGCCACCCTGACTTGATGTGATGGGGAGAAAGGACTAGCCACCAAATCCTCCATAGTTGTACGCAATTCAGTAGTGGTGGCCTCATAAGAACATCGATAAAAGATAGCAAGCTAGCACCCATAAATGTGCAAGAAACATGCAGTACAAATGATGGCATCATTCCACCAAGCAATCTAGCTAGTATGTCCAGGTGGCCCGCACTTTAAATTCCACACTCGGTGAATGTGGGCCAGGGTGGGCTTGTGACAAAGCAAAGACGTGTTCAAGAAGAATTGAGTCTTACACGTGCAGGGTTGACAAGACGCCCATTCAATGCGAAAATGAATTAGGAAGGGATCAAAAAGAGTTACATCCACTAACAGCTTTATTGGCAAGGTAGAACTAGTAAAGGAAAAAAAAGATTGAGCCGAGATCATGGCACGATCAAGGCATTTAAAGACTCTATTAGAACCAGCCCTGTAATTGCACCAAGTGTGTCAAAGAGAATGATAATGGCGGTAGCCCATATTGGGATCAAGAAGCCCCAATTTATTGCACATATAAAACCATGCCTCCCTTTCACCTGTTGCCCGATGAAAAGGCAAGGTGACATTCTTTTCATACGCCATCTCTACCATGTTGAAATCCCCACAAAGCAACCAGGTGGCAACTTGCAAAGAATCAACAATCCAGCGCCAAAGGAAGCAGTGCTCCATGGCATCATTAGAGGCATAAACATTAATAATCCCGAATGAATGATTCTCAATATTGAGAAGAACCCAAACTACCTGCTGGGAGGGGTCAACCCCATGGTCCACCATGCAAGAATGCAATCATGGGGACAAAAGAGTAGGAGCTCCACCACGACCTGCCTCATGCAAAGTGAAAAACATAGTACTGGTTGGCCAAATAGAGCAACAAGCCAAAGCAAGCAAAAAGCCTAAAATTTTAACTTCCTGGAGAGAAAGCACTTCAATCCCTGGGTAATTCTTCAAAGTATTCCTAATAGAATACTTCCTAGAGAAGTCAGTTAGACCTCGAACATTCTATGAGATAAAATTCATGGGAAATCTTCCATACTTGCAGAATCCCGATTCTCTTCACCTAGGGAAGAGAAGCTATTCTTCAAAACCTCTTGTCGAACAGAACCAATCTAAATAGAAGGAGAGAATCTTTGTTTTTTAGGCACATATTCTCCTTCTTTCGGTGGAGGAGATGGGCTGCAAGACCGCCACTGAGTCCCTGTTGCAGAGGAAAAAGTCGATTGTGTTAGAACCAAAAACTTTCAATTAAAATCCTAAGCTTTCTTATCCATTCAAGCCCATATTTGCCTATCTTTTCACAAAAATCATTCTCTTTATTCCTCGTCCATTTTATTATGAATTTCAAATCCTTAACGCTTTCTTAATATGTATTCTGTAAGCTTCTACCGCATTATCACGGTCTCCCAAGGCTCACGGTATTGCGGTGTCAATTAGAAGGCTGGTGTTAAGTATTTACCACACTACCGCACACGGTCTAAGCATAGACCACAATATTGCGGTGGGCGGTGAGTAAGCGGCGGCGGTAAACAATGAAGCAACTGTTGACAGTTAGGAGACTATGAATGGTTGGCAGTCAGTGAGCAGTTACCGCTATACCGTAACTGTTAAAATAAAGACCACGGTAACACAGTAAAAATGATGAGGTGGCAGAGATAACTGTTGATGGCTACCATAGTACCACTGGTAGTTAGGCCAATGACCACGGTAGTGCGGTGAATGTGGGGATAGCCGTCGCAGTGAATAGAGTCAAATAGGCAGAAGCGATTAGCAAAGACAATTACGATGAAGGAGGCCCACCGCAGTATTGCATGGTGTCATCTGACAGACCGTGGTAATCAGGTAAACAGCGAGGTTAATCGTCAAGGCTAGGCATCGCATAACCGCAGGTGGAAAATTCAAACCCACGGTAGAGTAGTAAATGCAATGGAAGCCATGGGAAAATAAAATAAAGGCAATGAAAATTATAAAATGTTGATAAGATAAGAAATACAGGTGGGAAAGGATAAATCAAAAAATTGAAGGTGGAATTGTTGTAAGAAATATTTAATTGGTCGAAAGGCAATATAATTGAATATTTTAATCTTTGTGATAGAATTTAAACGGTTTTACCAGAATGGTGAAGGGTTGTGACCCTTCAGATGTGATGTATATATATTTTGAAAACTCATTAATTGAAGGAGAGGGCTCTAGGAATGAGATAATGTAAAATAAGGAAAAACCTTCTAGAAATAGGGTAATGGAGATGATTTCTTGACCGAATTCCTTTCTGATTTTTGTTGTTGTAATGTTATGACAGTCAATTTCTATTTAGTTTTCCCCAATTTGGTGTTTTTCAATTATTTGAGTTCAAATATCAAGTATATTTTAATTCCTCGAAGAGCGTTTCTTCACTTTGTGTGATTTCATTTAATGGTGTCTGCAAGTCAGAGTTAAATTCCTTTAAGTGAATCATAGTGTCTATGAGACTTCTTTTGGATAATTGAAAGAGAGCTAAGCAAGAAAATATTTCAACACTTTTTATGCTAGTCATAAATTGATGAAGTCACATGCCAGGCATTGAAACTTCATCCCGTAAAGTATCTAATAACTTAAATTATGTCAGGGAGAAATACATATGTATAATCAGTCACATTTTTTGAATCCATTGCCTAGTAGAAAGAAGGCACCGATCTACCATATCCCAGAGTAATAAATTCATTATAAATAAGGAATTGATTAAAAAACCTTTCTTTTTAATTTGAGTGGTAGGGTTGGTTATGGTGTCCTTTTGTCTATCCATGCTTACTTACCATTGTGGATAGACTGTTCAGCAGGAAGTTCATTTCAAATCTGCATATATCATATAGGTTCACCCACCTAGGTCTAGCAGAACCTAAAGAGTAGGAGGTTTAATTGCATAATTGGCATTGTATGTTGTCCAAGAATGTTATAAGGGCCTGGAAAACTCTTATGGTTAAAACCTACATTTTTTAGTACCAATAGTTTGGCGACTCTGCTGGGGAACATAATCTAAAAATAAGCCTTGTCATAGAGTCAGTATCTTGTAGAAGACTCCGCTGGGAATAAATAATTGTAGATTTTCTCACTTTTGGAAAGTGAGTGGCGACTCTGAACGAACAAATATATTGAGACTGATAAATTGAAATATATATCAAAAAGAAATCTTCCTAGATTTTAGACTATTTCAATTGCTCCCAAAATGCAAGGAAGAAGGTCTTTGTACAAAGATGGTGATGGTCCTAATGCCAAAAATAAATGGACAGAGCAGAATGATAAAGGTAAAAAGGTGATCGATGACATGGGACCATCAGACAAAAATTAAACATCGAAAGCATCACTGGAGATACACAATTCATATGGCACATTAGCAAATGAAGACTGCCCTTCCAAAGAACCTCACACTCCTAAGGAATAGAGGAATCCCTTTTATCAACTAGATCCTAAGAAGGTTGAAGAAGTCATGGCTGAATGTGAAGCTGAAAGAGAAAGAGACAACATGAATATGATCAGAAAATGGCATTTCTCCAAGAAAATCAAGATGGACTTGGCTATGAAGCAGCCTCTAAGGAGAATTATGAACTTATGGCTAGGGATGAAATAAATTCAAGACTAGAATATGAGAGACAAGAAGTGGAAAGGGCAAGAATAGAATATGAGAAGAGGCTCCAGGCAATTAGAGAACTTGAAGAATTTTGATTAAGGAAAGTGCAGATCAGTACTCAAATGGCTAATCTGCAAAAATATGTGCCACCTCATAGGCAAGGGAACAATAATGCAGGCCCATCAATTTCCTCACAGGCCTACCAGAATCAGCCAAGGAATCAAGGTAGATATCAAAAATTTCCACCACAAAATCAAGGTGTTCAGCCACCTCCTTATCAGCAGCATGTACCCCCATAAGGTCAGCAATATGTGGAAAATAATAATCCATTGTACCAGCATTGGTACTACCAAAATCCTCCTCCATAATATGCAACCATGATTAGGTAGTTTGACTTGGCTGGACTACAAATATGTCCTTACCCTATGGACAACAGTTGGAGAAGTTTGGTCCCAAAATTCATAGGGAGCAGTGCTACTGCAGCTGAAGAGAATTTAAGGAGTTTTAACACTTTTATGCAAGATTTAGATATGCAGTATGAAGATATACAAATGAGACTGTTTATGATGTCACTAATTGAAGATGCCTGAGATTGGTTTAATAGTTTGCCAACAGCTTCTGTTAATTCTATTCATGTGTTTTATGAGAAATTTCTTGAGCAGTATGGGAATCAATACGCACCTAAATTTGCATTGCATGAATTAGTGACTATTCAGAAGCATCAAAACGAGTCAGCTTATGATTTCAAACAGAGGTTTTCTAAATTGCATAATAAGATACCTCTTGGATCTAAATTGGTTGATCCTGTTGCACTGAGTATTTATTTAAAAACTTTTGATCCTAAGACAGGTTATGAGCTCAGGAATAGGGGTCCCAAAAATTTAGTTGAAGCTCAAAGGATAGCACTAACCATTAAAAATAATAGGAAAGTTGAAGGGATGATTTCCAAGAGGGATAACCCAAAGGCTCCCCAATATGCTCCTCTAGATAAACAAGAGAACACATATAGGAATGAGAGGCCAAGACTACATGACATGCCTTATAATACAAATTAGAGAAATGGAAAGCTAGTGATGGATGGGCCCAGAAATAAGGAGACACCTGACCCTTTGAAGAGGAGAGGGACTTACATTGTTGATAATAGTCCTTGGTGTTTAGTATGTGACATGCCACATTTTTCAGAACATTGTGTAGTAGCTCAGTCAGTGTCAGGAGGAGACATGATAGTAGATAATAATGAAGAGGACAATAACATTTATTTGACTTCTCATACTCTTCACTCAGCAAAGTGAGGATTTTCATCTTCAGAGGAAGGAGGATATGAATATGATGTTGATCATCAAAAATATAATGTTCACATGGCAGAGCAACAAATTTTTTCTGATTATGAAGAAAGTGATGATGAACAAGATCTTCCTACTACATCATATCAGCCTAATAGGGGAAGTATGAAGAGACCATCTGAGGAAGAAATTAAGAGATTGACTATTGCAACAGTTGAGCAAGCTAAAAGCAATTATTGGCTAAGGAATAGAACAGTAAATGAAAATGAAGGTGTTCCGAGAGGAATATTCTTGAAAAGTGAAAAGATGTCCCATGAAATATCAAAAAGGACAAATGATCAGCACCCTGACAAAAAAGCATAGAAATATATCCCCAAAGAAGAAAAGAAAGAATCCTCCAGGAACACACAAAAGATGGATCAGACATCAAAGAGGGAGAAAGAGGAAAATAAAGGAGAATTGATAGAATCAAAGAAGGTGATCAGAACTGAAGGTACATCTTTTGATTTCATACAAGCCTTATCTCAATTAAAAATGTTTGTCCCATTGCTTGAAATGATGAAAATTAAGGAGTATAGGGAAAGTTCTATTCAATTAATGTCTAGTGGGAGGAATCATAATATAAATTTTGAACAAAATGAGAATGTTGGAATTGCTGATAAGAAAGGAAAGATAAAAGTTGCTGAAGTTTGTTTAAGTGATGCATTGATAAATACACCTCAAATTGATCCATTTTTCACTACTCTACTCATAAATGGTAAATTGGTAAGAAATTGCATGATAGATTCAAGTGCTTCTATGAATATTATGCCAATAGGGGTAATGAAACAACTTGGCATGTGGATAGATATTAAGGGTGGTAAATGTTATGCTATGGATAGTAGGCCTGTCCTAGTAGTGGGGATTATGAAAGATGTAGAAGTAAGATTAGCAGCCTACCCACAAGCTACTTATAACATTGATATAACTGTGATTGATACACTTCCTTAATTTGGAATGCTTCTATCAAGACAATGGACTGCAGCAGTTGGAGGTAATGTGCAATTTGACTTATCATATGCCACAATACCAATTAATGGTGAAGAGGTGAAATTATATAGAGAACCAAGGGTGAATTAGATTGTTGAGTGTGTTCCTCAAAAACAACTTAATTGCTTCTGTGATGTAGATTTGGGGAGTTTCAGAGTTGAATTATCTCAGCCAGAACTAGTGAGTACTGACCCAATTGATAGACTTGTTTCTAGAAATCAGTAAGGTGTATGGAAAATGTACTTTGATGGGGCTTGCAGTCAAGAAGGTAATGGAGCTAGGGTAATTTTCATATCACTTGAAGGTACAACATTTAAATATTCATTCTTGTTGGCTTTTAAATGTACAAATAATGTGACTGGGTATGAAGCTTTGTTGATTGGTTTGAACATGGTTGTCAAACACAAGATTAAGTTGTTGTCTATCTTGGGAGATTTTTGAATTAGTTATGTCACAAATTAGATCAAAGTATGCTGCAAGGAAGAAGAGGTTGAAATAATAAAGTAATGTTGTATGGGATATAGTGGAACTATTTGATGCATTTTTAATTGATTGGATAGATAGATCTAAAAACTTGATGGCTAATTTTTTAGCTAATGTAGCCTTGAAGAAAGATGATATGATTTTGGCAGGAGTGTCTTAGATTGAATTTAAAACAAGATCAACAGTTCCTAACAATATATATAGTTGGCAGGTTTTTGCTGATGATACTGACCTTTTGAAGTTTCTTCATTGTATAGATGAGTATGAAGCACAGGAGATTGATTTCAATACTTTTGTGAAAGAAGTGGATGGAAAACAAACTATATTTGGGAAGGAAGTTTTGCAGCTTAAAACTAACAAGCTTCCCAAAGGGCTTGTGGCATTGGAGAGGGTGTATGATGGGAGTGATCATTCCCTCATAAAGCATACACCAGTTAAGAAGGAAGATATTGGAAAAATAAATTTGGGAAGTGAATTAGCACCAAAGAGGGTTTATATTGGAAAGAAAATAAACCCAACCATCAAAAGAATTATGATTACAATGTTGAGAAAATATAAGCATGTGTTTGCTTGGTCTTATGAGGATTTGAAGGCATATAGAAAAGATCTTTTTCAGCATGAGATTCCACTTAAGCCAAACACAAACCCATTTAGACAGAAGAAGAGGCCTATCAATCCAACATTGGAACCTAAAATGCAAGAGGATCTAGCAAATCTTAGAGATGGAGGTATCATAAAACCCATTAGGCATTCAACATGGGTCTCAAATTTGGTTCCAGTCAGGAAGAAAATTGGGGACATAAGACTATGTGTGGATTTCAGAAATTTGAATGTGGCTTCCCTAAAAGATAATTATCCTCTTCCAAACATGGAGGAAATATTACACAAGGTAACAGGATGTGAGCTATTATCAATGATGGATGGATTTTCTGGATATAATCAGGTCAAAGTCAAAGAATCATAGCAATACAAAACAACATTCACTACACCACGGGGAATGTATATATATATATAAGAATGCAATTTGGTCTCACAAATGCAGGAGCTACCTTTCAAAGAGCCATGTATGTGGCATTTGTAGATCTGATCAATGCTATAATGGTGGTATATCAAGATGACCTCACTACTTATTCCAAAAGGGAAGAGGATCATGTTGCTGATTTGGAGAAGATCTTCATCAAAGCCTTGGAGTATGGTATAAGTCTTAATCCTAAAAAATGTCATTTTGTTGTCATAGAAGGTAAACTTTTGGGGCATATTGTAACAAAAGATGGGGTTAGGATAGATCCTGAAAGGGTAGAGGACATTGATAAAATTTCCATTCCTAAAATTGTCAAAACAATCCAGTCCTTCTTTGGCCAAATAAATTTTGTTAGGAGGTTTGTGTCCAATCTAAAATGTTAGAAAAGGGAGAAAAATTGGACTGGACTGTTGAAGCTATGGATGACTTCATATCTATAAAATGAGCTATCAAAGAAGGCCCTATCCTAAAGTCCTCTTATTTTACTAAGCCATTTCAAATTTTTTATTTTGCTTCATTCCATACCATAGTTGCTGTCATGTTACAAAAAAATGATGAAGGTCATGAGCAACCTGTTACTGTTTTTAGTAAATCTTTGCAAGGGTCACAATTGAAATATGACATTATGGAAAAATAGGCTTATGCATTGGTCAAAGCAACAAGGGATTTTAGACCTTACCTTGTTGGAGCTAAGGTCATGCTTATGTTCCACATGTAGTTGTGAAGGATATCCTGGTGCAGACAGAAGTAATAGGGAAAAGATGCAGGTGGATTAACAAAATTCAAGAATTCAACATGGAGATTGATATTACTAAGTTGGTAAGAGGACAAGGTCTAGCCAAGCTAATGGAAGAAACAAATATTGAAGCAAACTAGATCTACAACATGGAAGGTAAGGGTGAAATCATAGCAAGTATTGAGCATACTCCATGGCATAAAAATGTAATGTATTATCTGCAACATATGAAGTGCCCTGAAGGGTTGAACGATAATCAAAGAAGAAATTTAAAGTTGCAGGCTTCTAAATATGTTTTTATAGAAGAGGGCCTTTTCTGCAAAAATAGGGATAGTGTATTGTTGTTGTGTTTAAATGAATCCCAGGCAAAATATGTTTTGAGAGAAATGGATGAAGGCATGTGTGGAGGCCATTATTCTGCTAAGACTACTGCACACAAGATTCTTAGGGCTGGTTATTATTGGCCTAAGGTATTCAATGATTCCTTTGCGTATGTGAGAAAGTGTGAGGCTTGTTAGAAATTTTCAGGAAAACTGAAGTATCAGGGAGTATTGCCACTTAGACCTATGCAGGTAGAAGCAACTTTTCACCAATGGGGAGTTTATTTCATTGGAGAAATACAAGATAGATCAAATGGAGGGCATAGATGGATACTAGTGACCACTGATTACTTTACTAAGTGGGTGGAGGTTGTTCCAACTAGGAAAGAAATGAGCAAAGTGGTAGTGAATTTTTTGATGGAGAATGTTATGACTAGGTTTGGCACTCCAGTCAAATTGATCATAGATAATGGGATGTATTTTAGATCAGATGAGTTTAAAGATTTTTGAAAAACATATGGAATTAGTATTTCTTATTCTGCCCCATACCATCCACAAGTAAACGGCCAGGCAGAGTCAAGTAATAAAAATCTTTTGAAGATAATAAGGAGGATACTGGATACTAACAAAAAGGCATGGCAGTCAAAGTTAAGATTGGGTGTGTGGGCAGACAGAATTACAGTGAAGAAGGCAACTGGAAAATCTCCATTTGAATTGGTGTATGGGGCATAATCTAGGATGCCATTGCAGAATCTTTTTCCAGTTTATAACTTTATTTTGCAAGAAGACTTGGATATTTATGATCCAATGGAGGAAAGAATGGAACAACTTGCAAAGCTTGATGAAGTGAGAAAAGTTGCTCAGAAGTAGAATGTGAAGTTGCAGTCACAAATGAAGTATCTTTTTGATAAAAAGGCCAAGAAGAGAAAATTTGAAAAGGATGAGTTGGTGTTGATGTGGAATGCTCGGTGTAAGGATAAGGGGAAGCATGGCAAGTTTTAATTTTTATGGCTAGGTCCTTTTGTGATAACTGGTATAGGAGGTGAGGATTCATATTTCCTGCAGAACATGTCTAGAGAGGAGCAAGAGTTTCCTGTACATGGGCAGTTCCTGAAGCTTTTTTTTCTCTTAAGGATCAATAGAGGGTCAAGGATTGCTAGTGCATGGACAATTCTTAATAACCCTCTTTAAATGTTATTTCCATGCACAGTAGTTTAAGAAATTTTGAAGGGTCTAGGTTTTCCAATACATGGACATTCTCAGGAGTTCCCTTTTCTGAAAGCATTGCTTTTCTTTCCATGTACAGTAGTTTAGGATCATTTTCCATTCTCCATTCACTCCATCTTTCATACCATTCATCTGTTCATTCCCTCCATCTGCCATGGCTTTCATTTTTCATAATTTGCTTGGTCTGCTCTCCCAGTTGATTTTTTGGATTCTTGTAGTGCTTGCACAACCACTCATCCCCAATAGGAGCCACTATTAGAACCAAAAGATTTCAATTAAAATCCTAAGCCTTCTTATCCATTCAAGCCCATATTTACCTATCTTTTCACAAAAATCATTCGCTTTATTCCTCTTCCATTTTATTATGAATTTCAAAATCCCTACTGCTTTCTTAATATGAATTTCATAAGATTTTACCTCATTATTGCAGTCACCAAAAATAGGCTTGCGGTATTGCGGTGGTGATTAGCAGGCTGGCATTAAGTGTTTACTGCACTACCGTACGCGGTCTAAGCATAGACCGCGGTATTACGGTGGGCGGTGAGTAAGTGACATCGGTAAACAACAAAGTGATAGTTGACGGTTAGGAGACTATGAACAGTTGGCGGTCAGTGAGCAGTTACCGCTATATTGTAACCGTTAAAATAAAGACTGCAGTAACACGGTAAAAATGATAAGGCAGCAGAGATAACCGTTGGTAGCTACCGCAGTACCACTGGCAGTTAGGCCAGTGACCACGGTAGTGCGGTGAATGTGGGGATAGCCGTCATGGTGAATAGAGTCAAACAGGAGGAAGTGGTTAGCAAAGATAGTTACGGCGAAGGAGGCCCAACACGGTACTACAGGGGGTCATCTAACAGACCGCACTAATGCGGTAAATAGCGAGGTTAACCATCAAGGCTAGGCACCGCATAACCACGGGTGGAAAATTTAAACCCGCGATAGAGCGGTAAACGCAATGGAAGCCATGGGAAAATAAAATAAAGGCAATGAAAAGTATAAAATGCCGATAAGATAAGAAATACAGGTGGGAAAGGATAACTCAAAAAATCGAAGGCGAAACTATTGTAAGAAATATTTAATTTGCCGAAAGGTAATATAATTGAATATTTTAATCTCTGTGATAGAATTTAAATAGTTTTACCATAACGGTGAAGGGTTGTGACCCTTCAGATGTGATGTATATATATTTTAAAAACTCATTAATTGAAGGAGAGGGTTCTGGGAATGAGATAATGTAAAATAAGCAAAAACCTTCTGAAAATAGGGCAATGGAAATGATTTCTTGATCGAATTCCTTTATGATTTTTGTTGTTGTGATGTTATAACTGTCAATTTCTGTTTAGTTTTCCCCAATCTGGAGTTTTTTAATTATTTGAGTTCAAATATCAAGTATATTTTAATTCTTCAAAGTGCGTTTCTTCACTTTGTGTGATTTAATTTAATGGTGTCTGCAAGTCAGAGTTAAATTCCTTTAAGTGAATCATAGTGTCTGTGAGACTTCTTTTGGATAATTGAAAGAGAGCTAAGCAAGAAAATATTTCAACACTTTTTATGCTAGTCGTAAATTGATGAAGTCACATGCCAGTCATTGAAACTTCATCCCGTAAAGTGTCTAACAACTTAAATTGTGTCAGGGAGAAAAACGTATGTATAATCAGTAACATTTTTTGACTCCATTGCCTAGTAGAAAGAAGGCACTGATCTACCATATCCTAGAGTAATAAATTCATTATAAATAAGGAATTGATTAAAAACCTTTCTTTTAATTTGAGTGGTAGGGTTGGTTGTGGTGTCCTTTTTTCTATCCATTCTTACTTGCCATTGTGGATAGACTATTCAGTAGGAAGTTCATTTCAAATCTACATATATCATATAGGTTCACCCACCTAGGTCTAGCAGAACCTAAAGAGTAGGAGGTTTAATTGCATAATTGGCCTTGTATGTTGTCCAAGAATGTTATAAGGGCCTGGCAAAATCTTATGGTTAAAACCTACATTTTTGAGTACCAACAGGTTGAGCACACAAAACAGCCACAGACTGAGGCATGGCCTTTGACTTGGGTTGAACCATAGAAAAAGTAACTCCTGAGGGAGTAGCTATCCCCTTCTCTGAAGGGTTTGAAACTAGTTTAGTTGGTTCAAGGGCCTTGGGAGATGACCCAGAACTAGACGACTTATTTTTCCAGTTTGAAACCGTAGTGTACTTTGTTTTAGCCTTAGCAGAAAGCTCGATCAGATGAGGCTTTTCAACATCCCATGACTGAGAAGATGTACGAGGAACTGTCAAAGGGAAGTCCTTGATCCTGTGGTCAGCTGACTGGCACCGATAGCACATGTTGGGCAAATTGAATTATGTGACTTTCTAGGTGTGTCTAATATCACCAATTTGAATGTGTACAGACTCTTTCAAATCCATGGATAAATCAACTTCCACACAAACCCTCTTCTGAGGACGGGCTTGGAAGAACCTATCAGGTTCGATACAAACAACCCTCCCCAAAAAGGAAGCAATATGGTTCAAGAAGGGAACGCATGGCAAAGGTAACCTAGGAAACTCAATCCAGACCGGGACATGCATTTTGGAGTCTTCTGAGACAGAAAAATCCCAAGTCCATGCCTGTAAAACCAACAAGGAAGACCGAACATACTAGGGCCCATGACCCAAAATAGCTTTGACATGACTAACTTCCACAAAGCGGAACAAAAAAAAGCCTGTGTTCAAATTTTGGACCATATCACGGCGGACCCGATGAGGGACCTAGGCCTTGCTAACGCAATCTTTCAGCACACTTTCGGGGGGAGTCCTTCCAAAAAATAACCCACAAGGGTGTGTTGTTCGAGCCATTGACATGCAAAATCAAAATCAGGTAAAGGAAAAACTACATCAGCAGGGGCATCAGAATGCTTACCTCGTGAAATACTTTTGAAACAAATTTCCAAGGGCATTTGTTTGGTAGGGGAGCCATTAAACTACACCGACGAACCGCTAACACCAGCATGAATTGCTGGGTTAGAACCGGTTGAAGGCATAATAAACCCCTAAAACCACAGTAAATGTAGCCGTACTCAATGAAGGGAACAATTTCCTACGTAGGAAGCGCAATATGACATAGGAGGGGCCACAGATGACCTCAGAAAACACAAAACCCAAGTAGATCTCATTCACCAGATCAATAACTCTAGGGCTAGTATTTTCCAATACCAACGAGATATTTTAGAAATCGTAACTCAGCGACATTTACATGTAAAAATGAGGAGGGGGGAGTCAATTCTCAATGCATATATTTACATCACCACCCTTTAAATGGAAGAATTTATTGCGATTTGAATTTCCTTTTCAAATGAATGGGATTGGCATCTAGAATGGGGTTTATCTCGGGCAAGTGGAGAATTGGAAGGTCAATACCAGTGTGGAAGAGTGGTGAAAACTGGTGAACAACTAAGACTTGTTTCATCGTAGTCTTGCATCATCTCCCACAATCTGTACTATTTAGGTTAAAAATGAGTTTGAAAACCTCAACAAGGGAATGCCTTTAGCGTAATTAAATATATTATAATATTATTTATTATATAATATTAAATACATTATAATATAAATATAATATTATAATATTAATAATATAATATATTATATAATATCATATTATATTATAATAATACAATATGTTATATTATAATACAACCCACTCCTTGAATTCAAATATTTTTTTAATTATCCACTTTAATATCATATTGTTTAATTTTTATTCATGTGACTAATTATTTAGTTATATTTTTTACCCAACGATCAAATTTGCCACTTATGATGATCAAATTAGTCATTTATTTAGTCATTTATAGTTGTGTTGCAAAAAATGAGTAAAATTTAGTCATCTTTAGTTGTTGTGACTAAAATTTTTAGTCACAGTCATTTAGTTGTCAAATTCTACTAGTGCATGCACTCTAAAGACTTCAACTACAAAATTTGTATGGCATTCCTACAACTTCCTATGATCTATTACCAATTTCAAAAATTGAGAACATCTTTTATACCCTTCTACATTGGAAATTTATTGAATTGCCACCTAAACAAGAAATTCTAATAGAATGAAAAACTTATCAAAGTAGACCATAGTGTTCTTATCATAGAATCTATGGACATCACACCAATAATTTTTGTGTTTTAAAAGCAATATTGGAGAAATTTAGATCCCCTAGGGATCCACCTATACTTAAATCATGCCCCTTTGCTCCTTACCATGTAATAGTTGTAGGATCCTAGTATTCTCACTATTAGATGCTATACATTTATTGAAAATCATTTTCTTTACTGCAAAGAGATCATTTTCATCACCTATCTCTACTCATCCTTGTCTTGCACTCAGTACGGGCAAGGGATTAGTTAGCCTTGCCCTATTTTTGGCACTTGACTCACATGTGTCTTACTAGTCTTTTGCTTCTTCTTTTTTTTCATGTTTCTTTGTGTAATTACATGTGCGTAATGTGATCCCATGTATTGTTATGTTTTATGTATCTCTCTCTCTTTGTGCATTCCTCTATTTGTATCTACATTCTTCTTTATGTCATAAATATTTTATCTTTTTTGCTTGTCTTGTGTTTTCCTTTTCGGGATGACACAAGGCATTAAGACATTTAAGTATCTTACATGCTAACTTGAAAGGATTTTCTTTGTTTTCACTCTTTATGTGTCATTCTTCTAGTTCTATGAGTATTTGGGGAATGATGACATTTTCGAGCTTTATAACAACATTGTAGCAAATATATACTGACACTGAATCTATCGATCCATTATGTATTTTGGGGGGCAACCCATTCCTCCTTTTTCATGATGTAGCTTTATTTCATAAACATATAACTTGGCATAGGGACTTTCCAGAGAAGATCTCATGTCTTAGGAGTAAACAATGGCTACTTTAAAGTAATTTCTCACAATAATGGTGTTAGCAACTACTTTAAAGTGGGGGCATACATCGATAATATCTTTTGACATTTCTCATTTTTCATGGTGTGATTTTATTTTTTCTTGTGATGTGTCATTTTCTTGATTGTGTCATTAGGTTTGATGTCCTCCAAGAGTTTGATATCTATTAGTTTACAACTTTCCTCTTAGTGTTGATGTGATGCACTGCATTCCCTAAGTTGTGAAACTTTTACTCTTGATTTGTCCTCTCTTGGAGATATTAGGCATGATGATCCCTAAGAGAAGACCTTACACAAATGAAGAAAGATCCCCTTGAATAACCATATATAGATAATGTTCATAAGTGTTTGGAATAATGCAGCTTGCTAATCTTATGAAGCTTGAACCCTAAAATTAAAGGAAACCTAGCATAACACATCTTGCTTTCCTATGGAGCTTTTCCTAGGATTATGGCATCTTATTCAAGTTATCAAAGGGATAGCTTTTGTATGGTTAGTATAATGAGAAGCCAACATAGAGGCAAGACTTTCTCATTGTATGGTGAGAAGCTGACATAGAGGCATGACTTTCTCACTAAGCCACCCTATTGGAAGACTTGGCTAGTGGACAAACTATGGTTTTCCTACCTCGTAGTGAGTGCAAATTGATAAATTTGATGTGTTCCACATCATGTTGGATAATCTAGGCTTGATTATTCTTGGTCTTTGATGTTGTATGATTGCGTATCTTTGTCATTGTTGTATACATAAGTGTCTTGAATGTCTATTTTAGTGTGATTTTGACATAGGGTCATACTCTCACTAAAGTGGGGGAAAAATATAGTGTAGGAAAAAGTATCTCTTTTTCACTTTTAATTTGGGAATAATTAATAATAAAATGAGCCTAATGTTTCCTTTATTAATTTAGTCTTGTAATGTGTTTTTCATATTCACATTAAGTTTAGGGCCCTTTTAAACTAAATGGACTTAATTGTGCCTTATTTAGGGTGTTATAAAGTGTACCTTTACACTTTCACACTAATCTAGGGCTTTATTAATTAATTGAGGTTAATTTTCCTTAATTTCCCCCTTTAAATCAAATCCAAGCCTAATCAAATGAAAATTCCTAGGGAAAAAACCTGACATTGATAAATGTCATTTCACAACACTTAACTTTGGAAGATGTGTCCTAGGTAAGTGACCTAAGACCCATTCACCATAGGTCGAATGGGTCCTCACTTAGTCCTATGACCTTGATTTTGCATAATGTTTCACATTGTATGATGTGTTTCCTAGGTAAGTGGCCTAGGGCCCATTCATCCTATGGAAAATGGGTCCTCACTTGGACCTATCACACCTATTTTCGATATGTTTTCGGTGGTATTTTAATGATTTCAAATATATAGTTCAATGTCAACTTGTGATATTTGAATTGCAGGAATTAATGTCAAGATATGTATAAATACAAGGCTATTTCACTAATTTTCACAAGAGCATTATAGGAGCACTTCAAATTATTTTTAGGGCATTCAAGAGCAGATTATTGAAGATTATTGTAGTAATCAACATTCTTTTACCATATCAAAGATCTATGGCATCATGAATTTTTTTTGAGCTAATATGGTGATGTGGTGTTCAATATCAATCAAGTATATCAAAGGAATTATTTCACATCAAGTTTCATGATCAAGATCTACAGTCATTGAGGCCACTTCATGCTACTTTGCAGATTTATCCAATGTTCAAATAAGGTATCATTGTTCATGCTTCATTATTTCATTTGTTCATGTTTTATTGTTTCATCATAAGGTTCAACCAAAATAATGTTCGACCAAGGAAAATCCCTATTCCATAAAAAAAATCTCTCTTTCATGTGTGATTTCAAATTTTAGTTTGAAGATTAATTAAAGAGAAAAATTTAAGAAAGATGCAAAGTTGTTGAAACCCAGAAATTGAGCTATAAGATTCATTTCCATCTTTTTGACACTGACCGACTAGAATTTGGAAGTGCAGATAAAGCATAACATAACCCAGAAACCAATTTTTAGGAGCCCTAGCCAGAACCCATTTTTCATAGGGCAAATGAGTGATCAATGAGGTCTGAAAAAGAAACTTTGGTGAAATGTACACAACATTTAACCCTTTCTAGATCTACATTTTGATGATCACTTTTTTTATTTCTTGGATCTATCCTCGATAGTGCACATTTTGAATTAAATTAAGGAAATTAGGTGCATCATTTTTTTTCAGTTTGATGAAGCCCTCATTTTTATTTTTTTTAGTTTTATGCTTATATATGATTCCTAGATGCTAGATGAATGCATTTAATTTTATGACATGTATATGCCTTATAATGTATGCTTAATGGATTATGGATGAAAAATGATATGGTATGATATGGTTATGATATGTAGTGCCTATGTATATGTAATTGTTTATTGTAAATTATAAATGTGATGTTATGTCATGGTTATACGATACAAATGAAATGTATATTCAATGTAATGTATGATAATGGATTATCATTGTGAGATGGAATGGATATGTATATGCAATAATATGTATGCAATATTAAGGATATATGGATGTAGAATGATATGAGATTATTATGATGTTGAATATCTATGTGAAATGCATATATGTGCGATCTACATTTTTTGTATTTTCTAGTACAATATGGATGAACTAATATGTATGTATGGTGATTCCTATATGCTTCTAATATGATTATGTATATAGTACATTATTGTGTGTCATAGGATGCCATCAAGATTTTGGATAGAAGAAATGCTATCATGGAGGACATGAATGTTAGCATGATGTTAGTGGAGATAGTGAAAGGTTTAAAATGTTTTTCTATGTCAGGCTTTGCATTAATCATCATTGGGTGATAAAAAATTATAAATGGAAAATAAACACCTTGATATGACATAGAACAAGGTGTGCAAAGTTATCCATTTTTGAAAATAGATAGTCACAGACAAGGAATGTCCTGACTCATACTAGGGACAAAGTTGCCCTAGTCCTTTTCTCAAGACAATCTACAAACAACAATGAAAGAAAAACTGAGTCACGAGACATCATCACTCCTCTAAATCCTTCATGGGACATCCTCAAGGTGGCTAGTAACATGACCAAAGATAAATAAAAAAGATAAGACAAATTAGACCAACAAATTCAACAACCATTAATATTGTTTGTCAATGTTTGTTTGACTAATTGACTGATGAGCTAGTTGGTTGACAATGCTTGGTTTTAGGAGAGGAAACATGTCGTATAAGACATCAAGTTTGGTTTCAATCATGTAGCCACCTGTATAAGGAAAATGACTAAGTTTGATAATGAAACTGCTTGGTTTCAGGAAGGAAACATCCTATATAAGACAAGTGATTGACTGATATAATGTTTGATGTTGTTTTGGTGTTTGACTAATTTGGTTTAAAGATTTTTTTGATAGGTTATCTTGTTGATTCGTGACTTGTGTTGAGGTTTTGATGACTGTTTTTGTTTGATGGCAATTTAAAATTTATTATTATTGTCTCAACAAACCCTAAATGACCAACTTAGGGCTCATCAATTGATGGCCTTGCCTATGTAACAATGTGCAGAGACCTTGTAGTTCAACATGACTTGATTTTGTTTTATTGATTTCGGATTGATGCATGATTGAATTTATTCGAAAAACCCTAAAGGGATTGACGTAGTACCTTCGAGGATCATCAACTAATGCCTTGCCTAGATTATACATGTAGAGGAAATGTAGTTTGATTGGAATTTGACTAACATGATCGACTCAAACTCTATTTTTGGGATTTTTGAAGGTTATTTGGACTTTTTTTGGTTTTTGACATATTTTGTTTTTTTTGGGATTTTGGAATGTTTTGATCTTTTTTGGTATTTTTGATATGTTTCAAAAAAAAATTGGATTTTTGAATTTTAATGATTTTTTTTGTCTTTTTACAAATATATGATTTTTTTGTCTTTTTTATATTGTGACCTCCAATAGAAAGTGTAGGATCCAATAAAGATATGGATCAAGGATTTTCCCCCAAATGGGTATAAGACCAATTTATTAGGGATGGGATGGGATAAGTTATATTGTAGCTAGATATGGAAGGTGAAAAGATGCATAATGCCAGTCATTCCAAGTCATGGGAACGACACAAAGCTTTATTATGGATGACATGAAAATGGTGGAGGATGGGTTTATTATGAGTGAAGATGGAAAACTAGATAGAATGATGGTAGACAGTGGATAGAATATTGACTACACATGGTGCCTATTTTCCAAATTTAAACCATGGTACTTATCCAAAGCACCACAAAATTGGTTTTCACTATTGGAAAATTTATTTTTGTTTATTATTTTCTTGATTTTTTGAAAAACAATTGGTGTCACCAAGATGCCTATTTGCCAAGTTTTCATCAAGGTGAGAATTTTTTTATTTTTCTAACTTTTTTGTATTTTTTCAAGTTTTTGAAATGACTCTGTGAAGCTAGGTGTTGAATTTGCACAAGTGCAAGCTATTGATGGGATCTGATAATGGTTCACCTTTAGGAGTTGAAAGATGATAAACTCCTAATCTGAATACTATCATGACAATAGAGGGACCAAACCAATTCAGTTCAAACATGGATGGGGATGGCAGAAGAAGGGATCTAATCTGAATGATGGATGTAGAGGGTGAATGATATGGAAAATGAGGGGATCTAGGATATGATTCCTATTGTGCACACCATATGGGCCATAAAACTTCATTTGAAAAGGATCTTGTGTGACAAAAGAGTTAGACTACATGAAGGGGTCATTGTTAAAGGTCCATTGGAAAACATTGCCAAGGGAGATGGAATAATGTTATGGTTGGGTGGATACATATGGATTTACTAGTGTATGGATTGAGTGAAATTGATGAGGAGGAAGAATTTGGATCAGCAATCTCTTCTTTTGACATGTTTCATTGATAGATGCGCCTAGTGATTTTTAACAAAGGGGCATAATTAGAGAGCAAATTTTTCTTATTTTAATTCTTGAGTTATATTTTTATCTTTAATTTTTCCCATAGATTTTGATTATGACTAGAGGACTTGTCTTGATCATTCTTTCTTGGCATACTTTCTTTTCATGTTAGATATCCTTTTGAAGAAGGTTCTTTCACCTTCGACTCTTTAGCTTTATCCTTGTTATTCTCGATTTGTTGATCTATATCTATGAGGTGAGTGGACATGAGTTGGATGGGATGTTGGAAAGATGTGATTCTTAAAAAGGCATAGTGATGTACTCAATAAAATCTTTCGGACTTGTTGCTATTTTTTCCAACTAAACCCTAGAATTCTCTAAAGGGGAGCTAGTCCTTATATTCAAGAAATCCCTAGGCTAGTGGCTAATGCAATGAGTAAAGAATTATGAGATCTTTACTTCTGCACTTAAGGATCTGTGGGACTTGGGAGGGTATTTCCCTATTATGTTCATTCTAATTTGTTAAATGGAGAATACTTCTGCACATATGGGTTTCTAATACTGGTATATGAACAAGATCCACTAAGGATTTGGCTGATCTTTAAGTAAATAACTATCCATTTACTAGGAATGAGGGTGTATTTTAAACTTACATCTCAGAATTGACAAGATTTTTAATAAGTATTGTTCTTGTATACACCTAAAAATTGTCTGGATAATCTAATTAATTAAATATGATTTTATTTGATTAATCAAACCTGTTTTCCTCTACTATTAAATAAATAGAAATACTTATTTATATAGTTCACTTTTAATTCTTCTATCTTTATTATTTTATTCCTTCTTAATTAAATAAACAAATTTAATACTTTGTTTTTATTTAATTATTATTATTGAATCCTTCTATAATTATCTTCCATCCTAATCACATCATTTCATCTAAATTAAATAAACAAGTTTTATACTTTTGTTTTACTTAATTATCATATTTCTTCCATATTTATTTAATAAGCATAGACTTCTATAGTTTTGTTTTATTAAATTAAATATCTTCTTTTCCTAAATTGAATAAATCTAAATATTCAATTGAAATATATTCTACAACTATTTCCTCTTTTCACTCAAAATGTGCACCTACAAAATTTGATATTATATGTCTAATTTAATTCATCTCAACCTTCATGGGAAAATTTGAAGACAAATTGGACACAAATTTATAGGTGAACTTCTTTATCTTCTTCCATTGATTCTTCCTATCATCTGGCCAATTTTTTTTGTGGGGAGGAACAATCTCCATAATCTTCTTAGGCTTCTTCATCTTTCCCCATTGATTCTTTCAAATCAAATCTACACCTTTCCCCTTCACAAATATGTTGTCGGGAAATCTATAAATACAACTTGTTTCAACAAGAAAAGGATCTCAACTTTATGCAAACTTACTCTACAGGTATAGAAATTGAGCAATCAAAGCATCTTAGCTATAGAATTATCATTTAGCAATGATTAATCATAGCATTTTAGAATAGTAATCAAAATCATGGCTGCATAATAGTTTACTATAGCTTCCTTTTATCATATCCATGTCAATTTAGATTATAGTAGCTTCATCATTATCATTTAACCATCATCATATAGGATTGGATTATTGCATTTAGCAACATCTCATTCTCTAGATTGGCATTTTAACAGTCACAATGCTTACCAAATCTAAAAGTCGTGATATAATAAATCTTTGGAGATAGAGAGAAATACGATGCTTTCAAGAGTTTTCCTATTTTAATTAGATTAATTATTGTTGATTCTCCTAATATAATGTCTTATTAAGAAGTGTTGTTTTTTATTGTATTCATTACTTATTCCACACTTACATTTTGGTGCCCATCTTGGGGCACAAAAAAAACCCCCATATTTTGATCTTTTTTTTCGAAAAGTTTCCTTGCAGGCTTCTAATGTGTTTTCTTTTAGCGTGATCGAGAGATTTTCTGGTGCATCCACTGAATATTCCAACGCATTCGAGCATTGTTAGGATGCATCCACCAAATATTTCAGTGCATTTGATGACTATTCTGGCACATCTGAAGTTTCTATTTCACCAATCAAGGAATTTTCTCTTGGTGCATAGACCTATTCTTTTAGCGCATCCATCTATTTCTTTGGCTCATAGATCTATTATTTTCACGCTTTGACATTTTATTTTGGTGCATCTAATAACTGTTATGGTGCATATGAATACTTTTGCAGAATTTTAAAAAATCCAAAGTCTAATCATTGTTTCTTGTGTTCTAGGTGTGAAATATGCTTGTCAAAGATAGTTGGTGGAAAACATACGTTGGTCAAAGCCAAAATTTACATAGATTACTAATGGAGTTTGTAGAGATTTAATTTCAATTATTTTTTTTCCATTGTTTAAAATAGCGCATCTAGATTAAGTAAAGGATTAATTGAACACCTTGTCTATTGTGGTTGAAGTGATAAGCCTATGCTCTCCCCTTCACTGGGTGATCAGAATGCTAGACTCACTTTTTATGCTTTATTAAATCCTTTAAAAGGCTTGTTGTAGTTGGAAAAAGTACTCATCCTACAGGAATGACCTAAGTGGGAACAACCAAAGCTAGGTTCTCCAACCCACTATAATCAAAAGTGAATTTGGGGAAACCCAAAATTCAATGAAATTGTGCAAGATAACCATCCCAAAAATATGTGTTCTAAAGATTGGGAGGTCTCCTGAGAGATTTTATCATTTTCTGCTCCTAACGGATACCCTATCTACTAATTTTAGTGTAGAATCCAACTGTGCTAGTTTCCAAACACTTTTTATATCATAGTGCAAGGGGAGGGAAGAATCTACCCCTAAGACACTCACCATATAACTATCAGAGACCCTCTAGGGGGTGACAAGGTTGTGTGAGTTGACATAGTTTCAAGTTGTGGGTTGTGATATTCTAAGTGACCTACTTGAGATAGAAAATTTCTTGAACTATTTGTATTTGTGTTAAAACCTATGGAAATTGAAAGAATCGAACCATATTCTAGAACACTCACTACATGTTTAATGCATAGAATTTGAAACAACTGTTTACAATCTGGCTTTAGTGTGTAAAGTTATTTTCAAAGGTATCATCCAAATAGATCATCAAAATCCAAGATTTTTAAGCAAAATACTCATCCATTATCTTCACTGGTTAGATAATTACACCTTGGAATTAATCATCTTACTGAGAAAAACCAAAATAAATTGACAAAACTGTGAACATCCTGACAACTTCCAATTTAGCGCATCCATAGTTTTTTTTAGCTCATATACCTTGTTTCGCGATGCATACATCATATCTTTTAGTGCATCTATAATATATTCTAGCACATATTCACTTTGTTATAGCACATCCACAGAACAAGAAAATAGAGAGCTATTTGAAAGTAATATCAGACTCTTGACATCAAAACTTGGATCTTTGTCAAAACAAAAACATTTTCTCAATCCAAATAGTGTCTTAAACTTAGAAAAATAGGACCTTACAAGTCAAAATTTATCAAATTAAACCAAGATCTTGCAACCTTAAAGTGTTGAAACCATCAAACACTAATTCTAGATTATTACGTTAAGTTTCTTGATTAGGATTTTGTCATCCTACAATCAAGAAACAAAAAAAAAATAATCATTTTTTTTAGGTTAGTCTCATCAATATAATTTATCATTCTATTCGACTTAAGTTAATACCCTTGACACTCATCCAAACAAAAAGATAAAATTTTAGTGAGAATAAAAAACACTTGTATGCCAATTTTGATGAGGTTACAAAGATAGAAACTTAGAGAAAAGGAAATTGAAACACCAAACACCATGGTTGAATGAAATTCCTTTCACAGATTCCACCAAAATGACACGAATGAAATAACTCAAGAGGACATTCAAACAACACAACAAGGTCCCAATTTCCATAAATTTATGGAAAAAGTCTTAGAACAAGATATGGAAAAATAACTTTTGATGCTAGCTGAACTAGGTGCAAAACTTCCAAAACACTTTGATATCAATCGATTAAAAGAAACACCTAAAGCAATTGAAATTGAACCACACAACACACAAAACACAGATCAAGTGGTGACAGTAACACATCAAATGTAAAACATGCAACAACAACTTCGGGATATGAAAAAAGGAACCACAAAAAGGTACTCATTACAAGACATTTGTCCTTATCCTTTTGATCTAAGTGTGGACATGATACCATTTCCTATACATTGTGAATTCCCAAAATACAACAAGTACAATGGTAAAATAAATCTAATTGACCATGTGAGGGAATTCAAAACCATGAGTTTAGAATTTGCACAAGAGGAAACTTATCTATTGAGGTTATTTCCAAGGAGCTTAGGGGGTCAATGTATGGAATGGTTCTCTAAACTACAACCAGGGATTTCAAATTTTGAAGAACTAGTCAACAAGTTTATCTCACAATTTTCCTTTAATATTCAACATGAGGTAACAATAAAAGACCTTTACAACATGAAACATTCCTCTCATTTCTACAACGATGGCGAAGGTTTTTTTCTAGATATCCTCGTTCTAGACTTGAAGAAGAAAAGATGGAACTATTCATTGATAACTTAACTGATGACATGAGCTATAGGCTTGAACTACAATGTTGACCTACATTTGAGAAAGTGATTGAAAATGGGCTCAAGATTGAAGAAGCTTTGATCAAAATAGGGGTGATAAAAAATTACAATGAAGGATCAAACAATATAAATTCCTCAAATCACTATGGCAACAATGATAAACCTAAGTTCTGGTAAAAGAATACAAATACTAGAAACAATGATGTTACAAATGACACACAAAATGTGAAACCAGTATTTAATTTGATGGAAAATACTACAAAGACCAATCAAAATAATGAACAAAACATCAATCAAAGTGTCAATCAAAACAACAATCCAAACAATGGAGAATCTAAACTATAATCATATCAAAGACCATCAAATCGATGAAGATTCACACCATTGGAACAAACACTAGAAGTAGCAATAAGAGAACTTATTTCAAATGGATTCATCACCTTACTTGAAGCAAGAAATTGGGAACCAAATGTAAAACCATCTTGGTGGAATGACAGACTATTGTGACTTTCATAAAAACAAAGGACACAAAACAAATGACTGTATGTAGTTGAAACATCTAGTCCAAGATTTTATTGATAGTAAAAAGGTATTCATAGAAGGACATCAAACCAACAATGATCATACTGCATTTAAGAATCCTTTACCAAAATATGAAAAGGGAGAATCTTCTTCTTCAAACGGTAAAGGTAAAAATGTAAACTACATTTTTGATGGCACAATCTTTTATATTTCTATAGTTAAGAGTGATGTTGTCATTGATAATAAAATTGATAACGTTGGAACCAATGAAATCATACCATTAGATCTGATCCCAAACATGACCACATCTAATAATCAGATTAATGTCATAAAAATTAGAGAGACTCAATATTCCCAATCAATCAACGTCACAACAAGGGGGCAATCCAAAGTCATATTGAAAGAAGTTTCATCAAAAACTACTAATACCCTTTCGAATCAATACAACATAGTTGATCAACTTCGAAAGATTTTGGCCCAAATATTGATATTGGAACTACTTAAAATATCACCATCTCATAAGGAGGTTTTGGAAGAAGCTCTTGTGGCCACCACGGTACCCAACAATTTGGATTTCTATCAATTTCAAGCTATGGTGGGACATTTAACCACGCCTCACTATCTATCATTTTCTGAATAGGATGATGTATCACTTAATCATTTGCACAATGTTGAACTTCACATTGAAGTATTAATCCACAAACACTATGTCAAATGTGTCCTAATAGATGGTGGAGATGGTTTTAACATTTGAACTTTAAAACTAATTCGTGCACTAGGATATTTTGATAATGCTATCGATGACAATAGGAAAATAACAATAAAATCCTATGATGAAGAAGAGAGATCCTCCAAGGGATTGATCGTGTTGCCTATTCAAGTAGGACCAATTGTGAAGAATATAGTTTTCCAAGTTCTAGAAAAAGATCTAACATATAATATACTCTTGGGACATCCATGGATTCATGAAATGAAAGTGGTGCCTTCAACTTATCATCAGTGTTTAAAATTTCTAGTCAATGGACAAGAAGTAACTATATCAGCTGACTACAACAATCCCCAATATTGTAACATGGTTAAAACAGCTCAAGACACTTTTGTGCCCCATAATAGAGAAGCAAGCACTTCTAGTTCATCTAACGGTGAAAAGTAACTAAACATTGTATCTAAATGGGTTGAGAAAAAGGACCAGTCAAAAGACAAAAGTATTGCTAACACAACTCCATCAAACAATAAAGATCAACTGGATACTCTATCACAATAGTTCAAGGAAAGGATACAGTTAAAAAATAGAAGCATGGGAGAGTATTCCATAGAGTAATATGTATATCTTTCATAGTTGTTGCCATCTCCAAAATCATATGGGAAGCCATCAACAATAATACAACAATCATCACAACCTACCATAGTTATGGATGAAATATTTGTAAAAGCAAGTACTCTAGAAGACAAATCAGAAGACAAGGCCATCCTCAATTGGCTCTGCAAAGATGAAGAAGCATCAACATCAACAAATATCAGCATAAAGATAGATCAGTATGGAAAAGGAAAAGCTATCTTAAAGAAAATGGGGTATGAAGGACAAGGACCTATTGGAAAAACAAAGGAAGGCATTATAGAACCCATTCAACCTCCCACACTTCAATCAAAGGACAAAATAGGACTGGGTTATATAGAGGAATCAAAACAAGAAATGACTCATAAAGTTGTTGAAGGAATCCTTCATATGAGAGATAGATCTGAAGAAGATTCCAATGAGTATGATTAGGATTTTTATCTAAAATATCATATATAGCCATACAAATTGATGTCATAAAATATTATTCACCCACATGCGAGGAGGGACAAAGCTTGGGGACTAGACCACTTGTATTTGAATAACAAAATATCGATGACTCAAGTTAGGATGGACAAACATCGAGTGAGCTAGATGACTTGGAGGAAATTAATATCATAGAACTTGACAACATAGCTATTCAAACCCTCACTACCATTGACCTTAGTCAATCTAATGAGTTTTTACCCTTAATACTTCTGGAACTTATCGACTAGGAGCCAAGTGAACCTATCAATGTACCCATCTTTGTGAATGATGTCACTATCATTAATTTCCTTTATTGTGATGACCCTAACACAAGCTCTAATCATAAATCTCATAATGACACATTTAGTCAAGAGGGTGTCAGATCTTTCAATTACAAAATTAGAAACAGGAATAATGGATCTAATGGTGAAAACCATTTAATGGCAACATTAGTTCTTGAAAAATTAAAAATAAAGAACGCATCTGATGGTGAAAACCTCTCTGAGGCACTGAAAGATGCAATATTTGACACCCTTCTAGAGCACTATCATTAAATATCATTAGTACTAGTGGAGCCTACACATTCTATTAATATCGACACAATAGAAAAAAAAAAAAAAAGCAGATTCTACATCTAGCAACATCTATGACAAAACAAGAAAAGCCTTAATTCATCAAATTCTTTGAGGACAGACACAATATTTTCTTTCTCTTATTCTTATATGCCAGGTTTAGATCCAGATCTCCTAATGCATCATTTATCTCTACCATATGGAATAAAACCTATGAAGAAAAAACTAAGGAAAATGCATCCACACATTGCCTTTTAGATAAAGGAGGAGTTGAAAAAGTTGTTAGATGTAGGATTCATCAGATCTATTGATTATGGAGAGTGGATTTCTAATATTGTACCTATTTCTAAATCAAATAATAGTATCATAATATGTACTGACTTCAGGGATCTCAACAAGGCATGCCCGAAGGATGATTTTCCTTTACCAAACATTGACATTATTATGGACTTAATAGCAGGACATGCCATGTTATCACTAATGGATGGCTTCTGAAGGTATAACCAAATCAAGATAGCACCTGAAGATTAGGAAAGGACAACATTCACATGTCCATGGGGAATATTTTGTTGGAATATCATGCCCTTTGGGTTGAAAAATGTAGGGGCCACATATCAGTGAGCAATGACCACCATCTTTCATGACATGATGCATACCTTTATGGAGGATTGCATGGATGATATATTGGAAAATTAATATACTAGAGAATGACATTTGGAGATCCCAAGAAAAACCTTTACCAGGCTGGAGAAGTTCAATGTCAAATTAAATCCTAAGAAATGTGTGTTTAGGGTTACATCAACAAAGCTCCTAGGATACATAGTGTCAGAAAAGGGTATTGAAGTGGATCCTACTAAGTTTAAAGCTATAATGGAAATGCCACCACCAAATAATAATAGTCAACTAAGATCTCTACAAGGTAGGCTACAATCAATCAAGAGATTTATCTCCCAATTAGCAAACACAAGTCATTTATTTAATCACTTGCTACATAAAAATATCTTGTTCAAATGGGATCAAGGGTGTGAAACAAATTTCAATCAAATAAAAAAAAAAATGATCTCATCACCCATACTCATGCCACCAACAAAAGATAGATCTTTATTACTATACATTGCAACAACAAAGATTTCTTTGGGGGCTTTATTAGCATAGGAAGATCCTACAAGAAAGGAACAAGCTATTTATTATATCAATAGGACTCTAAATGGTTATGAAATAAATTATAATTTCATTGAGAAATATTGTTTGGTGGTGGTATTTTCTATCTAGTAGTTGTGGACTACATGTTAACCCACACGGTACAATGCATAGCGAAGATTGATCCCTTAAAGTATTTACTCAACATGGCTGCTTTAATAGGAAGACTAGCCAAGTGGGTCATGATCTTAAGTGAATTTGATATCCAGTATGTGGATAGGAGAGCCATCAAAGGTCAAGTGATTGTTGATCAGTTAGTTGAAGCTCCATTATCCAATGATCATCCAATGAAAATTGAGTTTCCTGATGCAGACATTTGTACTATGACAACACAACAATGGAGGCTTTATTTTGATGGATCATACACACAACATGGGTTAGAAGTAGGAATTTTGTTTGTTACACCTCAAGGACATACCATACTAAAGTCCTATAGACTCATGTTTCCTTGTACAATTAACATAGCAGAATACGAGGCACTAATCATTAGCATCAAGGTGGCAGTTGAATGGAAGATCATAGAGCTACAAGTATATGGAGATTCAAAACTAGTCATTTATCAATTAAATGATGAATATCAGACAAACGATGAGAAGTTGATGTCGTATAAGAACATGGTGGATGATCTCAAAAAGTACTTTCTGGAGATCAAATTTGAACAGATTCCAAGGGTAGAAAACAAGGATGTTGATGCAATGGAAACAATTGTTTCTCTATTGCAAATACTAGAAAAACGTGGTTGTTATGAGTTTATGGTAGAACAAGTGTCTAATCTTGCCTATGATAGTCTTGAATCTCAACCCATATTCCATTTAGTTGATGTTGAATCCTCAATCTATGGAAACATTTATGCTTACCTAAAGGACAATATCCTTCCTCTTGATCTTTCCAGAAACCAAAAACGCAACTTCATCTACCAAACCGCATGACATACCTTAATTGTCAGTATACTTTATCATCGAGGTCTAGATGGTACTCTTCTTCGCTGTCTAGAGCATAACGAATCTGAGACATCTTGACGTGAGGTTCATGAAGGTATTTGTGGAACTCATTCAAGTGGACCAACTCTAGCAAAGAAACTCCTCCATTTGGGGTATTACTAGAAAAATATGGAGAAGGAGTCCTTTTAGTTTTTTAAGAAGTGCTAGAAGTGTCAGATCCATGGTAACCTAATCCATGCACCAGCACAAGAATTAAAACCATTTACTTCAACATGGCCTTTTATTCAGTGGGGACTGGACTTGGTAGGAAAGATTTATCCATCTTCATCCAATGGACACAAGTTCATAATCACAGCCACAAAATACTTTACAAAGTGGATAGAAGCAGTTCCTTTAACAATCACTGTCAAACAAATTTCCTCTTTCATATTGAATTACCTCATATGTCGGTATGGCATACCCCAGTCAATTGTCATAGACAATGGTAGACCTTTCAAAAATCAGGATGTCCAAGAACTGTGTGAAAGGTTTCATATCCAACATTGTTTTTCAACACCGTACTATCCTCAAGGAAATGGTCAAGCAGAGGCCTCCAACAAAACAATTCTAAAAATTCTAAAGAAAACAGTCAATGATGTTGGACGTGATTGGCACAGTCAACTAAACCCTACTTTGTGGGCATACCGAACTAGCATCAGAACACCTACAAGAGATACACCATATGCCCTAGTATATGGATCAGAAGCCATCCTACCTATTAAGGTGGAAATACCATCACTCTGTGTATCACTCAAGGGAATAATTATATATGAGGATTATAGAATCTCTAGACTACAAGAAATGGAATTGTTAGATGAATGTCGTCAACAAGCTGTAAACCATTTGAAGGCATACCAATAGAGAATGCCCAAAAGATACAAACACAGGGTAAAGCCTGGAGTCTTTCAGGTTGGTGCCTTGGTCCTAAAGGAAAACCCTAGAAATCAATAGGACAAAGACAAGAAAGGAAAATTTGAACCTAACTGGCTAGGTCCTCTTGTTGTCATATCAGTCTATAGATCTGGAGCCTATCAACTATCTACACTTGAAGGGGATCTATTCGAAGAACCTATCAATAGTATCTATCTCAAAAATTTCTACACCTAAATTTCCTAGTGCATGGTTCAAGTCTCGGAAAAATGGTTGCCTTGATGAAAACCTAGCAAACAAGCATTTTTGTGACAGAAAAGTACAAAAAAATAAAAATTACAAAGTCTGAAAATGTGTAATAAAAACATGTAGTGAAAACCTGGAAACATGCACTACTTGTGATTTAAACCTGCAGTTCCATCTATTAAAGGCATGTCATGGTCATTCACTTTTACCAGATCATTCCCATTCGATATCATATCATTACAACATGGTAATATCTCACCCTAGCTTGCGGGAAAATCCTAAACTCACTGGGGGTAATAAACTTTGAGCTTAATCAAATGGACAAACAACAGTATGAAAAACATAGCAAACACAATGATCATAGGAAAATCCAACATTGAACATACAACAAACATGAAAACCATTCAATCAACCATCCATATCAAATGCTGCAATAATGATTGAAATACTTTAAGCAGGGGTTGATTTTTTGTACTTTGATCTTTGTTATCATTTCTTTGGAGCAGCTCGATGATGTATTCAACTAGAGAAGCTAGGAAGGAGAATGATATTTTCTTTGTCTATTGTCTATAAATTGATCATTTTTTTTATGAATTGTCATGAGACGTTCTCTACAAAGTATCATTGATGACATTTTGAATTTACATAGTATAATGATTCATTCTTGTCTATTTACGCAAGAAATGCTCAGGTCATCTCGGTTTAATTATACCTAGATGCTTGTGTTCACTTGCAATATTAAAAATCATGAAAGTGGTACTTAGGTCATCATGGTCTAACTCATACCATCGATGCTTGTACTCACTTTCAAAATTTTAAAAGCTCAATGATGATAAAAAGAACAATAAATGGATTGTTGAGATACCAATGCTTGCATATAGATTTGCATAGTAGACTTAGACAACATTCATGATAGTTTTACATCTGCAGAGTATTTGTTATAAAGATTGGTGAAAGAATTTAAAAATGATGTTGTATTTTTCTCATAAATGGATTGAGTATACTTGATGATGAGTCTAGTTTTTGGTCTACTTATGCGTAGAATCTATAGTCTATTTTGTTGAAGTTACCATGGACTTTGATATTACATTCTAATATTTTTTAAAGTTTCTCCCAAACCATAAGACATTTGGGTTTAATTCCATTTCTACAAAGTTTAATGATATTAACCTATTATGTTGACTATCTATATTGATCTTGCATGTGGTTAATGAATATTCTGCAAAGGTGGTTATAGCTATGCAATTATTATGCGTATTGATATTGCCATGCAGACATGATTGGGAATGTTTAGTTGAGAAACGTTTCTGCCAACTGGACATGTAGAGGAAACGCACGAAGGTTAGCTAAGGACGATGATGAGAGATTCCTATGGAAGCTGCATGTAACCGCCTTATGCCGATCTTTAATGATATTGAGCAATGTGGGTGTTACCGTAGTGGTTGAGTCCATGTTTGGGCATGCATGTCTGAATGGATTCCCCTGCATGTGTAACCACTCTACCACTCTCTTCTCTTTTTTCCCTAAGTGGCGTCCTCTCAATTAGTGGGAGTTGACCACCTTTTTTAGTTGATAAATAATGTTGGATCCTCCTTCTCAAGGGGTTTTTGATCACTAAGCTATTATACAATCCGATAATCATACATACTCTTTTGTATTTTCACTTTCCAATGAATGAATTAAGATTTTGAGTTGAGTATCTAAGTTTGCATTAGTTTTAGAGGATACTCATCCAAGGAGGCCAACTTGGTGATTAATCCATTCCTTTAGTTTAGTTAGATTAGTATTAGATTTTGTTTAGTCCTTAGTTAATAATTTGGCACTGACTATTCCTACAGCCACTAGAATTTCATTATGTGATTGATCCTACAGCCAAAGCGGATAGAGTAGTTTCCTATTTGTTGCTCAGATTTTCATTTCTGTCATGAAGATTCAGTTTGAGTTTTGTTGTTGAGTAGTGTTCAACATTTACTTTATTTCTTTCCATGCAATTTACTTCTAGTATTAAGTCTCTTTTAGTTGTAGAATGAATATGACTACTTTGAAGTTCCTAGTAGACATACTATTCTAACCCATTTCAAGTTCATGTCCCTAGGTTGAAAATTTAAATGTACCTTCATGATGGTTAAAATGGCTATTCAGGTTAGATGTCCAATATCTGAATCATGGTTGTAAAGGCTTAGTTATTCAATTCATTGTAGGAGTCCGACACTTGACACTAGCAAAAATATCATCATTATCATGAAGCCGCATAATCATTTTCATTGCATACAATAGAAAATATTATTATATCATTTCATCATCCATACATTTGATCAAATAATTTGCATTTATCATATCATTTTCTTCATTTGTGCGTCACATCATAAAATTGCATGAGAAAACTAAAACAAACCACCAAATCATCTGCATAATTGCATTTTCATTAACACTATCATATCATATATCATACATTAGAAGTCCCATTATATTGGTCATTCATTCATATATTCATTGCATCATATATTTGCATTTGAAAAATAAAAAATATAGTGCATTATAATTCATCTTCATCATTATGTCATATATCATTAAAAATCAAATCCAAAATCATACATATAGATGGATTTTTCATATCATTTACATATATCCATTATCATACAACTATCATCATGCATCCATACATCATCATTATTCATAAATCACATTTAACTATCATAGATAAAACACCATCAAATCATAACATATCACATGATCATTAATTACATTCATAACAATATCATATAGATCATCACATGACATATAGAATAGAGAAATTAAATGCATCCGTCATAAAACCATATAGAACACATATAGATTGATCAATCTGGTGCATATCATATAGATCTCAAAAATCATAATGTCAAGTATACAATGATGTCTGAAATAAAAAGAGACACAACATCAAAAAGAGGCTATGAATCAAAAAAATGGAGTATACATCATGTCTCATATATCATGGAATCACATCATGGAGCTATGTGGTGATAGCTCCAAATGGTGTAGGAATCTTTGGGCCAATACCTCCCCCACCAGATGTATCAGTATCTCTCAGGTCTCTCTGTGGAGGCTTTCACACCCGTGCTAATAGTCCTGGACTGGCTCCTAACTGATCGAGACTGACCATAGCTAACTCTCTGCTCAGAGGGAACTACATCATGGTATCAAACTTTGTAGTGATTCACCTCCTGACCTACATGGAGAATCTCTCTCATATAATCGACAACAGATGTACCATCAGCCAATCTTTGTAATCTATCAGTAGTAATCTATGCCTGCTTTGCAACTTGTCTAGCTACATCTCTCTTAGCTATCAATGAGGCAATTTGTGCTTGAGTGGCTGCCAACTATCCTTGTACCTGAGCTAGAGTCTATGTGTGAGCCTGGGCTTGTGTCTACATCTGGCTTTGTGTCTAGACCAACAAACCTCGAGCCTATATCAACTGCCCTTGTAAGGTTTGCACCTGCACCTGTAAACTCGCAATCTGAGTCTGTTGATGTTGTGAAGGTATCCAAATTGCACATGCTGCTCGGTATGAGCTATCAATGATCACCTCTTATGAGGCACCATATAATCCTACACATCTAAAGCTACACCTAACCCACCTGCACCACCACCTCCTCCATCATCACCACCATCATCATCTCCATCATCATCACCACCATCATCATCTCCCTCCTCATTTCCATCCCCCTCATCATCGCTACTACCCTCCTCCTCACCGCTATGTTAGATTTTTCCATCAGACCAAAATAATGTACTTTTGGTGGAGAGGGATCTCATTATGGATATAGTCGCTATGCCAACACCCCCCCACACAATAGAGTCGGATACAACCACATATCATGTGGTATTCGTACCCACTATGTACCATATCGATAAGCTAAGCTTACATGGATGAAAGGTTGAGGGCTCAAGGGACCTGAACCAATGACCTGTGCTCTGATACCATGTAGAAGTTGAGAAACCCAACCTCACAAACCCCAAGAATCACCTACATGCAATAACCTATCACAAAGAATGAAAGATATTCAGAACCAAAGAAGATGTTCTGCAAGCCTCAAAGTAAAAATGCATTAAGAGAATCTAATAATTATAGTGAGATCAATCCTTATGAAGGAGATCAAGAAACCCTAAAGAGAAACCTAAAAGGGAAACCCTAGTGTGCACACTTAATAATTAATAAATAATTAATTATTAATGTGCCTAAGTTTAGCTTGAGTAACTAAAATGATAAGTGACTTAATTAATTAACCAATATAATTAAATTAAATAAGTGAAATAACTTATTACTCTAGCATACTACTCTCAACAACAACCTCCTCCTCACAAGGTAATGGCATTGGCTCATCAGGAACGGTAATCCATGGAAATGTATGTAGAGCTAGATACCTTGCATAATCCACTATAACAGGAGCCTTAGTAATATTAGGAAGAATCTTCCAAACTAAAGGCTATAGACCCTGGTACTCCTGAATGGCATCATATGAAAGACAGGGTCCCCAATCTATAGAATCTATCTGACGAAGGGCCATAATGGGAAACACCCTGGGGCATCCCCTGTACAATACCATACTTTCTAAGCACCCTCCTGAACAAAAATCTCTCCAAAACCCAATTTGTCTGACCAATCAGTAACATCGACTAAGAGAGATATGGCAACTGAATATCATCATAATCCCACTGCTCCCAATCTAAATAAGGCCACCATGTGAAAACCTCAACATTGTCTAACACTCTCCTCCAATGCTCCAACTTACCCAGTCTAGGTTGAGTAAGATGATTTTCATAAATGTACACATATGGCCTCATGGTGGGCCGCTGTCTCACCATCACTGGACACGTAACAACTATATGTTCCCATGCCCACACCTATAGTAATGTAACCCCTATGGACAAACTATGACCTCAAAGGTAGACAACCAAATGAAAATCATGATAAAGATGAGCAATCATACATATGCACCATGCATATCTGGTACCATGCACAATCATACTCTCCAATGCACAACCCCAACCAATAGAAAGTCCCCTTGACCTACAATTAGGATAAAGGAACCCTCTAATAAAACTAGCAAGAACAGAAGGCAGGGTAGTGTAGGCATCAACCATCTCACACCATGGAATCTTGTATCCACAAATCCTATCATCCTAAAATACTTTGCGTAGAGCATCTATCCCACCCTAGTCTGAAGAATCATAAACTACAACATAACCAACAACGGGTATCATCAAAATCTGCCAAACATCCTCAGTGGTGACTGTCATCTCACCAGTAGGAAGGTGGAAGGTATTATGCTCGCTATGCCACCTCTCTGCTTGGGCTGTTAGGAGACCCTAATTAATCTTGATCTAGGGCATATGTAAGAGAGAGGAAAATTGCAATGCGTGATCACTGTTGTCTCATGCTGCACTAGCTCCAGTATCAAATCGAAAGTCCTAGGGAACCTCTCTCGAATCTATAGGTTCGTCAATTACTCCTATCATCATGAAATATTGAAAGTCAGTAATCCTTTTCAATTCATCAAACATCAATTAGGCTATCAAATCTAAATAGCTATGGTGAGACTTTGATCAAATCTCGTGAGAAACCATCATTGAACCTCACCTATCATGAGGTCAATCATCAATCTTAAAAATTGTACCTCACCTATCATGAGGTCAATTAATCAAATCTACCTTTCCTATCATGAGGTTTATCAATCAAACTATAATTATTCATCACCTATCATGAGGTTAATTATCATCAATCAATCATCAAACCTCACCTATCATGAAGTTTAACATCATCTACTCTATTGAGATCATCAATCATATCAAATCAATGACTGACATGATCGAAAAATACAAAAACAAGGATAAAATTGACAAACTCTATCATTCTGACTTAGATGCGCCAAAACATTCAATGTTCCATTAAAACATCTCAGTGCATGCTAAAACAGGCAGACAATGCACTAAAACATTGGATGCACCATTTCAGGAGGTCAATGTGCCACTTCAGGTGGTCAATGCACTAAATCACTAGATGCGCCATTTCATTTGACCTATGCACTAAAATGTGAAGTCTATGCTCTAAGCTATAGATGCGCTAGAATAGCTAACCTATGCACTATTTTGGTGGATGCACTAAAATAGAAATTAAGTGTGCTACTATGGCCTACTTATGCGCTAAAAGAAACTAAACAAGTTTAAAACAAAATAAAATGTACGAAAAAACAAAAATGCAAAAAATGAGGAGGCTCACAGGTACATGTCGAAGGTCCGTAGGTAGTTGGGCGATTGTGTCGACGCACGCACTTGAAATGATGGGTGTGGTAGGGGATTGAAATTTTTGCTCCAAATGGCTCCAAATCACTCTCTCTCAAATTTGAAAACTCAACATGCACAAATGAATTCAAAATCACCCTTTTTAGCTTTTTAATAGAGTGATTAAAAGGGACTTTGATGGGATTTATTTTTAAAAAAAATTATTCCATGGCGCTTAATTCAAATATTATCACAGGGGCATTTTCACAATTAGTTATCAGGAGATAAATCATTGCTTCATCAAATCTTCATAACATCATCGAATCATTAAAAATTAAAAAAAAATTGAAAATATCAAAAAAATAAAAAATCATTGATTTATCTCCCAAGGGGGGATGTATCCATCATCACAACAAAATCAACATTTGGGGCATATCTAAAAAAAAAATCATCAATACTAGCAGTAGCAGCAAAATTTTCATTGAAGTAATGCCTAAATACATCACTTCAAAATATATACACCTAAAAATGGTTTGGATAATATAATTAATTAAATATAATTTTATTTGATTAATCAACCTTTTTTTCCTCTACTATTAATTAAATAGAAATATTTATTTATATAGTTCACTTTTAATTCTTCTATTTTTATTATTTTATTCCTTCTTAATTAAATAAACAAATTTAATACATTGTTTTTATTTAATTATTATTATTGAATCCTTCTATAATTATCTTCCATCTTAATCACACCATTTCATCTAAATTAAATAAACAAGTTTTATGCTTTTGTTTTATTTAAATATCATATTTCTTCCATATTTATTTAATAAACATAGACTTCTATAGTTTTGTTTTATTAAATTAAATATCTTCTTTTCTTAAATTGAATAAATCTAAATATTCAATTGAAATATATTCTACAGCTATTTCCTCTTTTCACTCAAAATGTGCACCTACCAAATTGGATATTATATGTCTAATTTAATTCATAGGTGAACTTCTTCATCTTCTTCCATTGATTCTTCCTATCATCTGGCGAAATGTTTTTGTGGGGAGGAACAATCTCCATAATCTTCATAGGCTTCTTCATCTTTCACCATTGATTCTTTCAAATCAAATCCAGACCTTTGTTTTGCTACCCCTTCACAAATATGTTGTCGAGAAATCTATAAATACAATTTCTTTCAACAGGAAAAGGATCCCAACTTTATGCAAACTTACTCTACAGGAATAGCAATTGAGCAATCAAAGCATCTTAGCAATAGCATTATCATTTATCAATGATTAATCATAGCATTTTAGAATAATAATCATAATCATGATTGCATCATAGTTTACTTTAGCTTCCTTTTATCATATCCATGTCAGTTTAGATTATAGTAGCTTCATCATTATCATTTAACCATCATCATATAGGATTGGATTATTGCATTTAGCATCATCTCATTCTCTAGATTGGAATTTTAATAGTCACAATGCTTACGAAATCTAAGAGTCATGTGATTTAATAAATCTTTGGAGATAGAGAGAAATATGACTCTTTCAAGGGTTTTCCTATTTTAATTAGATTATTTACTGTTGATTATGTTGATACAATGTCTTATTAAGAAGTGGTGTTTGTTATTTTATTCATTACTTATTGCACACTTACAATTCTTATTTTGAGACTATGGCTAGGCTTGTCACCAATTCATTGATTCCATGAATTCTCAATGAACAGGTTTGTGCCTCATCAATTGGGTAAATGGAGTCAAATATGGAATACCTAGTAATACACAAATCATTTAGCTCTGAAATGGATGGACAATTTTTGTAATTCCTTACAATACAAAAACACACAATATCCAAAACATCACTTCTTACCAAATATTTTACAAAACTCTTACAAACCTATGACTCTCCTCAAGCATTTAATTAACTCTTTGAGCTAAAGCAAAAAGACAGAGCCATACATTCAATCAATCATTGATGACAAAAAAAAAGATACTTGATAATTTCATTTATAATCTATAAAATTTGTACAAAGGAGAGTACATGCTTTAGAATTTAGATTTTTTCAATATCGGTAATTTATATAGAACTATTTAAGACTATTACATAAAGGACACAAACCCAAGATGAATGACCAGCATATTCATAGAGCCTTTTGCATTGTATTTTTTCCCAGGCCATTCTAGACTCATAAATTTTGACCCCTATAATGAGCCTTGAAATCCCTCTTATAGACTAAGGGAGTAACAAGCATCGAGCTCATTACAGTTACATTTCAAAAATATTTCATTTTAGAACAAAATTTGAATTTAATTTCAAAAATTCCCTGATGGTGACTTGTAACCATTTATCAAGAAGGAGAAATTAAAATCGTAACAACCACTAGAAAGGCTTGCCAATCCCACCAGAAGTAACCTCAACCACCAACAAAAACCTTTGTTCCACATCCACATCAATGTCAAGACAAAACACAACATTATCATTATCACAACAAAATTCAAAACCTAGACACCACTTCCATCACCCAAAACCAACACCAACACCAACACCACGGTATACATACCCACTCTATGTCCTTTGCAATAACCAAAGGAGAAACCATTTCTCCTTCTTCATATTTTTCCCTACCTACCATAGAATAATCACGCTCTCTTGAAGTCTTTATAGAAATTGGAGACACCACAAGCACCTCTTCCCCTAGGGAAGCCAGTTGGTTCATAATCATGAGGTATTTTTAGTACCCTAAGTCTATTTTGGTCTCACTATTAGATGGGCTATCAGTGATAGCAATGGGGGAATTTTGTCATCTATAAGAATCTCAACTATACCTAATCTTTCTTCGTATTCCCCTCACAAATCTTGCAGCCTCTTTTCCCTTTGCCTCCATCACCTCTACAGTCACAACTTGGCCTCTCAACATGTGGCTACTTTTGGTAGCAGCTGATATGGGCTTCTTCCCATGGGTGTTCTCTTTGCCTTCTCCCTTCAGAATTGAGGTATCCTTAGGAGTGCTATGTTCATGCGTTGGAACATCACCATGATGATTCTACAAATTAAACCTTGAGGATCTTCACACCGATAGCAAGGAAGCATTCAGCTTACTCATATTACTCAGATATGCAATTTTATGAACTCGTTCCAAAATAATCACCACTTACTGCACAAGCATAGAAAATTCAAACTCCTGATTGCAATGGAGAAAATGATAACTCTCAATCCGCATTTATTGAGAAATTTGGTGATGTCAATCATCAATGTTCAATGAAAACACATGCGCAAACAAGTGATCATTCGTTGGTGTCCACTTCACCACTACTAACTTCCCAGGTGGATGGAAATTCACACATCATTCTTCATGGTTATAAGTAGTTAATTCTTCACACATGGGGATCAATTTTAACACTCCTGAAGAGTATACACCATTAATGGTTGCTCTTCGCATTCAAAATGGCCATCACATGTGTGTTTCCAATTTTTAAATTTCAACCTTCGATCCATTGATGAGGTGGTAGATCAAACAATTTCTATTGAGTTGATTGTATTTGAATTCCTTGATATCATCACTCATCCATTTCTTGGCCAATAGTGTTCATCCAGGCTAGAAGCCACATCCTTCATATGCGGGTAGGACCCATCTCCCACATTGGTAGTCTAATCCATGTGTCATTAGTTCGCCAACCTCATGGTTCTTAATAAGCGCTCACCTTTTCCTTTTGATCTAGTGGGGAGTGATTGAAATTGATCCCATTGCATGATCATCACTTTCAATTTAAAACATCAAGTTGTAAGCCTACTAGTGGAGATTGGGCCCCACATCAATAGAAGGAAATGCATCATCATCTCGCAAACCTCATGCCAAATAACAAGTTGGCACTTGAAATCAGTGAGCCAGCAAGGAACAACCTAGATTAGATCTTGCAATCAGATGGTTCCTCAACCTACACATGCGATAAGTTATTACTAAAGGTGGGGCCATGACTAGGTTGACGACAACTAGACCATTGGGGCATGAATTAAAAATAAGTATTTTTAAAAAATATTTTGGCTCGACTTAGGGAAATTTAAAGTGTGAAAAGGAATAGGGTGACCGATCCTCTTAGACAAAGGGGCTAGTGACAATAAGCATTCAAAGGCTCAAGTGATGACTTAAATGAGTGGTAACCAGCAGTGACAAGTCAACACGAAACTAGAAGGGTGAGGGTTTATGATGAAAAGAAATGAAAATGAGGATTTTTTAAGACAACACCCTTCCCTATTTTTGGGGACAAAGGCTTCAAAAACTTGATCAGACCTAGGTATTACTCAAAAATTACAAAATTTTGGGAGCTCCATTAGGACTATCCTTGTTGGTACTGTTAACTTCAAAGAAAGATTACACATACCTAAGGAGTTGGAAAGAAGGCGTAATAGAGGAAACATTAGTGTATGCATACTCTAACCTAGGACATTCAAAATGGAAGTACAATAGTTTAGAAGATGGAGTGGAAGAAAAGGAATCATGAGATGGAGAGGGATGATCTTGAATAGGGCTATAAGCATATATTGAAAAGACACATGTTTCATTAGGATCCCACAAAGTTTCAATCCAAGCATGGCCATCTATTTGTATACCTTCTAAATATGACTTGAAATAGTTTTTGGAAGTCTTAACATCCTTAGCAATATTAACATTTTTTCCTGTAGGTGAATTGTCTATATGGTACTCTCCACATCCCATCTCATGGACCTGGACCTTGGTTTTTGATAGTGTAGTAAATGAAGTAGATGAATTAACCAAGGAAGATGGATCAATGAAATGTGATGAGGTGAAGGACGAAGCTTCTTGGTTGACAAGAACATGGAATTTTGTAGTCCCTCTCAAATTATTTCAATACTAAAATTCGTCAATATTAGTAGCTATTGTAATCTCAATGTCATTGTGAAGGAAATTTAGACATTGATGATAGGTAGATGGAATGGCCTTCAAAGAATGGATCAATGGTCGAATGAGGAGAAGGTTGTAAGGGAGATCCAGATCCAACACTTGGAATGTGGTATGCAATACAGCAGCCCTAACACTGATTGGTAATTTTATGACACCTTTGGAGGAGCACTCTTCATCATCATAGGCTTTTATGATAATGATATTTTTTATGTCCACACAAGCTTTAGATAAGCCCAATGATGTAACCAATTTAAGAGTGCAAATTTTTAATTGTGCTCCACTGTCTACCAAGACTTGTGTCATTTTATGTGTATGAATGTAGAATTCTAGGTGTAAAGGGTCATTATGATTGGAATTTTGAGATGAAAACTCATGGTCTAAAAAAGTGGCATGATGAGTGTTGGCTAAGTAACCCACCATTTCTGGGAAATTATTGACATCAAGGTCGGTTGGTATGAAGGTGTCTTGTAATGCCTTATCTAGAATAGCTCAGTGCTTGGGAGAGAGATAAAGTAACTCAAGGATGGCTATTTGAATAGGCATTTTCCCCAAGTAGTCCAAGAGGTTATATTGGGACATTGGTTGTTGTTTAGGGGGAGTGCCTTGTATGGTAAAATTGGTTTGTTATGTTTTTAATGCACATTCTGGTTATTTTTAATGGTAATAGTATTGGTATGGTTGTTTGTGGCCTAGATATGATTTATGGTAGTGTAGTCATACATGGCACGTGTATAAATGGGTTGATTATTAGTCTTTGTACCCAAACTAGAGGCCTTACTTATCCCATGGTATTGCAAAGGATTCTTAAAAATTGTATGATCATTATTAGAGGTTTTTTGTTGACTACCGACTTCTTTGACACCATTTTCAATTAGGTCATGTATTATGTTCTTTAGTTTTCTACAATCTAATTTTTTGTGTCCCTTGATATGGTGATAATCACAAAAGGAGTTGTCATCCCTCCACAAGGTTTTAAGTTGCCATAGATCATAAGGTTTTTCCTAAGGAAGTTGTATGACTTTTGACAGCATGAGTTATTTTAAGATTGATTCAGTTGGTTCACCTAGGAGAGTGTATTTGGGTCTTGTCAAAAAATTCCTTTGATGTCTTTGTTCTTGATTATTTTGAAGCAAATTTTTTGTTTGTTTGGGGACATGTGGTGGGTTTTTTTATGTATTATTTCCTTTAATTGTGATTGCAAGACCAGTGTGTATTTCCTTTGCATCGATAACTCCATCATTTGTGGCATTTTTATTGTGGGCACAATATTTACTTTTGTCTTTTCAGGCACCTTAGGCATTTTGAGTCTTGTTATATGTCTTAAGTTCTTGTTTTTCAATAAAGGCCTACTCAATTATGGTTCATTTTTCCACTAGGTCAGTGAATGTGGTGCAACAACGGGCTTGCAGTTGATATTTTAGGTCTATGATCAAGTTTTCTATGAACATGACATTTTTTTGTTTCTCAAGAATCTTGATAGGACATCAACTAGCCAAGATCCTCTATCTTTAGAAGAACATTATGAATGACTCACCTTCTTCTTTTTTTATATGACATAATGTGGCTATAGTGATGTCATTTTCAATGTTATAAGAAAACTGAATGATAAATTTTTTGGCCAATTCATCCCATGTTCTTATGCCTGAAGGTAGATTGGTGAACCTTTCAAGTGCTTGTCTTGTGAGACTCCTACGGAATAGTCTCATGAGATATTTCTATTCAAATGTGATGTCTATCAAAGTTGTGTGGAACTCCCTTACATTTTCAATGGGATTCCCCTTTCCTCTATATTTTGGAAAATTTTAAATGACATAATTATGAGGAAATGGAGGCATATATAAGCTTCTATCAAAGGGGTATGGACATAAATCTTCTATTGAATATATTCATGGTTGATAGTTGCATGTTTTCCAATTGTTTTTGTAAGGAAAGAATTTGGTTGGCTAAGACATCATCTTGAGTGAGGGATGTATCCACTGCATTATTGATTGTATTATGATAGGGTTCCATGTTGGTGTTTTGCAATCCAATATGTTGGTTGGATGAGTTGGTGTTGACTCTAGGTGTGTATGGTATGTTTTGATTTTGAATGTTATGATGGGATTTGATTTTGGACATGTGGAATTTAAGTTTGGATGTGTGGGGTTTGAGTTTGGATATATGGGGTTTGAGTTTGGATTTGAGGTATGTGTGAGATCTTCATATTGAATTGCATTTAAAATGTGTTGGGATTATTTTGAGCTTGTGTGTTTTGGTTGCTATATTGGTGGAAAGTCCCTTACATGTTGGTTTGTTGTGGAAAGCTTGAAGTAGGACCTTGTGATATGTTGGTGTTTGAAGTATGTGATTTTTGTGGCTTGGGTCCATGAATATGAACCTTTCACATTTTGTCTCTACCAAAGGCATTTGATGATGATGAACCCATGTCATTGGATGATGACCCAAAAGGAGTAAATGTAGTACCAAAGGTTTGTTTCATTGCTTGTGTCATGCTTGTGTTCTTGTTGCAAAAATGGAAAGAATGAAGGTGTTGTCATTGATGTCAATTGGTCAATTGGTTATCAATTGGCTTTTGTTAGTTGTATATGGCAAGGATATTGAGAAAATTGTATTGAAGAATGATTGCAAGTGTTTGGTGGTTTCTCTAGGTTATGCTCCTAGATTTTCTCATATTTTTGTGTGATTCAGATATGTTGATCATGGTTGTTAGAAGATGTTATATCTAGATTTTTTGTTGTTGATTCATTTTGCAGTGCAAGTTATGTTCACCAATTGTGAACTCTCATTTTTTGTGTCTCTGGTTGAGGTCTGAGAGAAATGTTGTTGGTATAGATTTCTCTTTGGTAAAGTCTTATGACTTGTGGTTCTAGAGTTGAGTATTTTTATTGTATTGAAGATAATTTTGGTATCTAGAAGATTCGTGCTTAATGGTTCTATGTGTTTTACACTGGTTTGGCCGACCTTGTGTTGAACACCACCTTCAGAGTTGATGAAGTGTGTGTTATGGTTTCCCTCATTCTAATTCCACCCTAGGATGTTTTGGAACTGGCCTAATTTGAATTTGAATTTGGATGGCCAACTTTGGATATGTTTCAAAGTTGAAGATGGTATAAATACACGATGAGTTAGTAGTGAAATGGTGCAAAAAAAAAACATAAGTGAAAAGAAATAGAGTAGATAGATGTGAGATTGATGTAAATTAGTGATTGTGTGGGATTTAAGTGTGATAGATAAATTTTGAGCCTAAATGTTAAGTTTTCAGATGTAGTGAGTAGAAGGTGTACTCTATCATTTATGCATGTCTACAAGTAGTTGAGAAAATTATGGTGGATTTCTCTATTGCATTGAGATTGTCTTCTCTTTGTAATGTATCTCTTCTATCTTCTTTGTATCTCTATGGCAGTGAGCCCTCTGGGTTGTTAGCCCTATTGAATAGTGAGTCTTGATTTGAACAACAAGTCCTTGTTTTGGTAGTGAGCCTTGTTTCTAAGGTAGTGATAATCTTGTAATCAATTTTGATATTATTTATAGTGTGAGTTAATCCTCACCGTGGTTTTTCCATTATTGGGTTTTCCATGTAAATATTAGGTTATTGTGTTTGTGTGATTGATTTGTTTTTGCATTAGTATTTAAAGCTTAATCATTTAAGTAGTGTTAAGAATTAGTTTTGGGGAATGAATTAAAGTTTAAATCTATGAAAACTATTTTACCCCCTCCTTGAGTTTTTTTGTTCAATAATTGGTATCATCGCTTGGTTCCTTGGTGAAGAGCTTAATTGCTTGAGGAAGGTCTAGGATGGCTAGAAAAATGGTTTATTATTATCTAAGATTCAATGGAACTAATTATGCTATTTGGAAAATATTGATGGAAGAATATCTAGATTATTGTAGATATGATGTGGAGAAAGCTTACAATAATCCTTACACTCCTCCTACTAATGGTCTGAGTATATTTGATGAGATCAAAGCATATGAAGTGAACAATAAGGTGAAGTATATCTTGAAGAATAGTTTGGTACATTCCAAGTAGATTAAAGTTTAGAATATGAAGACTGCTAAGGAAGTATGGGATGCTTTGAAAAGGGCACATGAAGGTGATGAAAGAGTAAAAGAGGAAAAATTATAGAATTTGGAGACACAGATTGAGATTCTACATATGTTTGAAGATGAGAATGTTAAAGCTTGTGTATAGAGATTGGATAAGATAGTAGCCAGAATGCGAGGACTTGGTACTACTGTAGATGAAAAAAGTATTGTAAACAAGATTCTTAGAACTCTTCCTCATTATTATAGTGAGAACATGTGTGCTATTGAACAAAGTATAGATTATAAGACCTGTACTAAAGATCTATTGAGTTTTTTGATATCTTATGAGATGAGGAAGTTGAATCTGAGAAATGGATGCAAATCAAAAAAAAATTTAAGGCTACAAAAGCTAAAGATTTAGATGAAGAAAATTTTGATGAAATAGAAGCTAACTTTGTAAGAAGGATGAGGAAAGGCTCTGAAATGTATGAAGGTAAGTTACCCTTTAAATTCTTTAGTTGTGGATAAATAGGTCATTATGTTGCAAAGTGTTTGGAGAGAGTGAAGAGGAATAAAAAAAGATACGAGAAAGAAAAGAAAGGAAAGAAGATCAACATAGCATATTATGTGAATGAGAATTCTAGTATATCTAATGAGGTTTCTGATTATGAAGATCCTGATGATATTGAATACTTGTTCTTGGCTATAAAGGATGAACCTACTTCTGGTAATTCTGAAAAGCAAGTGAAGGAAAGCCATCTAGAGAAAGCAATTGTTGGGTAGTTGACAATGGTTGTTCACATCACATGACTGGTGATAAAATTAAGTTTGTTAATCTTGAAAAATATTATGGAGGTTTGGTTATGTTTGGAGATGATATTGGTGCTAAAATTTGTGGGATAGGTTTAGTAAGTTTTGATGGAAAGCATCATACTGATGATGCCTACTATGTTAAGGGCTTAAGGCATAATATTTGAGTGTTGGAAATATGTGAAGCAAGGGATATGATCTTGTGTTTAAGGATGAGATATGTGAAATTCAAAAAGGATCTGAAACATTGATTACTGATAGAAAGAAATCCGAAGGAAATATATATCAACTTAAGGGTGTTGATGGACGATGCTTTATGACTTAGATTAATGACAGTTGGTTATGGAATCGAAGAATGTGTTACATGAATTTTGATAACTTGGAAAGGCTTATTGTAGTTCTGGTCGTGAGAGATTTACAAAGGATTATAAAGCCTATTAATGCTATTTGCAGGAATTGTCAATTTAGAAAGCAAGCAAAAAGTCATTACACATCAAAAGAGCAATCTACTACTGGACTACTAGATTTAATTCATATAGATCTTTGTGGTCCTACAAGAGTGATAATTCTACTAGTTGAAAGGTACTTTATGCTTTTAATTGATAATTATTCTAGATATACATGGGTTACATTTCTTAGAGAGAAATCAGATGCATTAGATAGATTCAAGACATTCAAAGCTATGGTTGAAAATGAAGATAATTTGAGGATAAAATGATTAAGGTCTAACATAGGTGAAGAATTCACCTCCCATGAGTTTAATATTTTTTGTGAAGTGCATGGTATAAAGAGGTAGCTATCTGCTTCGAGAACTCCTCAATAAAATGTCATTGTTGAAAGAAAAAATAGAACAGTTCAAGAGGCTGCTAGATCAATGATTACTAAGGCTGGTTTACTAGAAGTTTACTAGAAAAATTCTATTCATAATATTTTTATGTATTCAATTGACTTCAAGCAAGAGAAAATAGCACAAAGACTCCCTATGAGCTATGGCATGGAAGAATTCCTACTGTTGAGTACTGTTAGGTTTTCAAAGGTAGATATCTAAAAGCTAAATGTAGATTTTATCAAATAAACTAGAAAAATAAAATCACACATAAAATTAACACAGAGAATTTAACGTGGTTCACCCAATGTGGGCTACATCCACCAAACCGTAGCCGTCCAATGATATTATTAACCAGTGCAAAACCCTATTACAATATTGCAAATAATCGCCTATTTCTTATGATACTGTAACTCTATCCTAAACCCTTTATAAATTAGGGTTATACAAAATCAGGTTTTTTTCCCTTTTTGTGATTTTTCCCTTTTTCAGTAATTTCTCGAAAAAGTAGGACAAAAAAAATTTCTTGGGGGCTACCGCCCCTGGACCCCGACGAGGATACATGAAGAGTGTACAGTATAGAATGATTAGTCGCCACATACCAACAAGTACTTCAAGGTATTCAGAAGCAAATGTTATATCAAAAGAGATGGAGAAAGTTTGGGAAAGTTTGATGTAAGAAGTGATGAAGGCATTTCTCTTCGATATTCTACTAAAAGAAAAGCATACCGATGTTTCAATAAAAGATTGAGAAATACTATAGAGTGTACAAATTTCAAGGTCAATGAAATAATGAAGAATTCAATTAACATTGATGGATATGTGTTTGATGAACCTGATTGTGTAAGAATGGAAGAGAATGAAGAACAAGAAAAGGATGAGCAAGAGAAGCGGGATGAACAAAATGAAAGATAAGAAGCTCTGGTGGTTTCATTTAAGACACCTAGATATGTACAAAAGAATCATTCAAAAATTTATATTATTGGATATAAGGAAAAAGGAATATTGACTAGAAGCAGAGCTGCTGCTGAAGTAAATCCGTGTTTATTTTTTGAGATTGAACCAAAGATTGTAAGTGAAGCATGTAAAGATGAACATTCGATGGAAACCATGAAAGAAGTTATATAGATTGAGAGGAATCAAACTTAGGAATTGGTCCCAATATCGATAGATAAAAACATCATTGGCTCAAAGTGGGTATTTTTTGTGCAATTTTTGCACACACACCCCACCAAAGGTGGGGACCCTCTTTTTCTTTTACATCTCTGCGCCTTGGCTTTATCAATTTCAAGTTTTCTCTTCTTGGGAGGTTATTTTGGAATTAATTCAAGACTTGGTTTGATGAAGGCAATATTCTGAGGCACTGGGGGCTCTTCACTTATCTTGAAAATTGGAAATGGGGATTTTGAAGTGAATTTTAAATGTTATGTGTAAATATTTTTGCCAATGGATAGAGGACGAAAAATTAGGCCAAGTTGCTTTTTAAACTTTTCAAAAATTCCTTCTAGAAAAAAATTTATGAGGTTTAGGGGATTTTGACCTTGCTTGGAATTTTGGGATTTTCCTCCCTGAGCGGAAATTCCAAAACTTCCTTCAAGCCCTCAAAATCCTGAAATTTCATTTTTTGGAAAATTCCTTCAGACCCTCAAAACCCAAAATTTTCCAAAATGGAAATTTCTTTTTGGAAATTCCTTCAAGCCTCAAAATCCTGAATTTTTCCAAAAGTGGAAATTTCTTTTTGAAAATTCCTTCAAGCCTCAAAATCCGAAATTTTCCAAAGGGAAAAAATTGAAAACGAAAATTTTTTCCAAATGCAATTTTAAAAAATAAAAATAAAAAATTCTGAAAATGGAAAATTTTCGAAACGGAAAGTTTCCATAAAAAAATGTAAGGTTTATTTTAAAGGGCCAAAATTGTATTTAAATTTAATTTGGATTGGATTTTGACATGTGAGCTACTAATGATGATATCTGTTTTTCAGGATTAAATAAATCAAAAAAGGGGGACTTAAATATGGATTCATGCCAAGAGAGAAAATCTGGAAAAGTTCAACTCAAATATTAAAGTGGGGCCTACATAAGAATATGTGCCACCAGCTATATACCAATTGGAGAGGTGAATTTAACAAGAAAAGACATGTGAACTTGTATTTATTCTCCAATGAGGATTTTCTCAAAATTAATGTCATTGGGTCATAATGCAACTGAATGCAATTGATTGGATGATGATGTACCATGAGCTCCTAAATTAAATGTAACAGTTGGATGCTTCTAGAAGTGTAATTTATGCCATTGGATGAATTAAATCTTGCCATTGATTCAAAATGTAATTTTCTATAAAAGGTCAGTGCATTCTCATTTGCAAAGGGGTTAGAGTGGATTAGAAGAGCTGATTAGAAGTTGTAGAAGGCCAGAATTGGCAAGTAGCTTTCAAAAATTAGTTGTAGGAGAGGAGAGAAACTGGAAATTGTTATATAATGTTGGAGAATTAATTCAACTGAGTTGTTGATTTGGAAAACTTTGTATTTACCTGTGATAGTTTATGATTTCTTGTTCTCGATTCTCAGTGTTAGATGTTAGATGTTAGTTTTTCAGTTCTTTCATGTCAATGGTGAAATGTTAATGATGTTGATCGATCTCTGGTCCATACTTTTAGCAATTTTTTTATTGTAAGTTCCTGTGTAAAGTTAGTCTGGGCCTTATTTTGTGCTAAGTTCAACTGTGGATACTTGTTTACATTGTGCCATTTACTGGGTATGTGGATGAATGTTCATAGTTTGAAAATCTTCAGTTTCCTTAGAAGATTGCACCATTTTTGTGGAGTTGTGGGTTTGTCTTTGATCAAGCAAAGATTGGTTTTATTGGGGATCTTTCCATTTGCAACATTCATCATTGTTGTGATTTATCTTAGGTGTTAGCATTAGGATCTCTCTGAAACCCTTATCTCTTTTTTTGTTTAATTTGAATCTGGGTTAGTTTTAGGATTAAAAGCATCACCATATTGTTGCATCCGATGAAAGTACACTTCTAGCATTGTTCATTTGTAAGGTCCCCTTGTGATTACCAACATTTCACATTTTATCGTTGAGTTTTTTTATTGCATTGTCAAGACCTGACATTAGAGACCTTGGGGTTATCTCCTGAGGCTTGCTAATAGAGATTTACCTTTCAAGAGAGACATGATATCATATTCTGTCTAAGTTGTTGTTGTATAGAAAACACCATCAACAGTATTCAAAAATAAGTTGAATGACAATGGATAAGTGGTTAGAAACAAAGCAAGGCTTGTGTGTAAAGGTTACACACAAGTAGAAGGCATAGATTTTCAGGAGACTTTTTCTTCAGTAGCAAGAATGGAAGCTATAAGGATGTTGTTAGCATTTACTACACATGAAGACTTCAAAGTCTATCAAATGGATGTCAAGTCATTATTTTTGAATGGTGAGCTAGAAGAAGGGGTCAACCAGATATGGTGTGAAAATTAAAGAAATCCTTATATAGATTTAAGCAAGCCCCTAGAGCTTGGTATGCAAGGTTAGATAGGTATTTGATTTTTCAAGGTTTAAACAAAGGTACGATAGATAGTAATCTATATTTCAAGATTGAAAATGACAAAATCTTAATTTTAGTTGTATATATTGATGACATTATTTTTGGAGGAACTGAAAATATGTGCAAGATGTTTGTGGAAGAGACGCAAAAAGAATTTTAAATGTCTATTTTTTGAGAGATGAATTTCTTCCTTAGGCTACAGATTAATCAAACAGAGAAAGGAATTTTTATTTCATAGTCTAAGTATGTGAGAGAGATGTTGAAGAATTTCGGGATGGATGGTTCCAAACCAGTATGTAATCCTACTATGACTGGTTGTAAACTAGGTAAAGATGATGATTCAAATAAGGATGATCAGAGAAAATATAAGTATATGATTGGTGAACTATTGTATTTGACTACTACTAGACCAAATATTATGCATGATATTAGTCTTGTGGCTAGATTTCAAGAAGATCCTAAGGAGACACATGTTACCGCTATTAACATAGTTTTTAGATATTTGAATGGTACTCTAGATTATGGGTTATGCTATCCTAGGGATACTAACTTTACACTAAGTTTCTATACATATGTAGATTGCATTGGATGTGTAGATAAAAAAAGAGTACAAGTGGTGGTGCAATTTTCCTTGGTTGCAAATGGGTGGCATGGTTGAGTAAAATTATGTTTCAGTCTTGTTGTCTACTGTTGAAGTTGAGTATATTGTTGTTACATCTTGTTGTACACAATAACTATGGATGAAATAGGCATTGAAATATATCACAATGATGTATAACGATCCTATTTCTATCTTTTGTGATAACATAAGTGCAATTAACATTTCAAATAATCTAGTGATGCAAAGACAAAGCATATATATTAAGTATCATTTCTTGAGAGAGAAGGTCATTGAGAATGCAGTAAAACTTGAATATATTTTGAAAAAGGGTCAGATTGTTGATATATTCATGAAGGCTCTTCCTAAAGATACTTTTGAGTATTTTCAAGAGAAGTTAGGGGTAATTACCCCTCTTTTCTTGAACTAGATGCATATGGAGATGCATCAGTCTGGTGGATATATGGATCTGTCTTTCTTCTAGACTGATCTTTTAGTGGCTACCTCTCAAGGGGAGCAATTGTTGTCATTGTGAGTATTCTATTTTCATGTAAAAGGAAAATCAATGTAAAATATCTCTTGCCTTTGCCATTGATGTCAAAGGGGGAGAGGAAACATGTGAAAAAGGGGAAAGAAAATGTGAAAATGAAAAGAGGAAGAATATAAAAGATTATCTACTAAGGGGAGAAATAGAAAGAAAAATCTTGAGAAGTGTATTTAGAGCTAGTAGGGTGTCCTTGATGGTTTTTCGCATCATGTGCTACCATCAATGAAAAAGGGGGATATTGTTGCAACAATGGAAATAATTAATTTTTTTTCATTGATGTCAATTGGTCAATTAGTTATCAACTGGTTGTTATTGGCTGTATATGTCAAGGATATTGAAAACATTGTATTGAAGAAAGATTGCAGGTGTCCAGTGATTGCTTAGGGTTTTGCTTCATGATTTTATCCTGTGTTTGTGTGGTTTAGATATGTTGATTATGATTGTTAGAAGATGTTATATCTAGATTTTTGGTTGTTGATTCATTATGCAGTGCAAGTTGTAGACACGAAAAATATACCGACATACTTGATCCTAATTACTAAAACCGTTTCATCCTAAATCATCTTCTCAGCTTTTCATCACTTTTCATCCCTTAATTAAATAAATAATCATTTATTTGATTAATTCATTCTCTCTTTTTAATTAAATAAATCAAAGTTATTTAATTAATCCTTTGATCTCTATGTAATTAAATAATTCATTTTATTTGATTAAATATCTAAAGTCATCTTATTAAATTAATTAAATCTTATTTGATTCAATCTAACATCATCACCCCTCTTTAATTAAATAAATCAAATCCTTTATTTAATAAAATCTAAATCACATTCTCATCTTTTGATTTAAATCAACCCATAAATCTAAATCAAATAGACACATCACCTAATCTCTCATTAAATTAATTAACCCTTGATTAATTTAATCCTAATCTCCAAATTTCTCTATATTTTGTCACTTGCACATGAAAATACATTTTATAGATTTATTAAATCCCTATTTTCTTTCAACATGGCATCTTTTGAGAATATTCCTCCAAATTTGAAAATCCCTCCAAGTGGATTTTTCCTTCCAACAAGACATTGATTCCTCTTACATGTCCTTGTGCATTAAGCCAAGTGGCATTTAATTCATTTTTTCCCCCTCTTGCAAGTCATTTCATGAATTTTAAATTCCACCTAATATCATTTATTGTGCACAATCACCAAAATGTTCTCAAGATTCCTCCATTCACATCATGACAAGTGGCACTTGGCCATTGGATGTTGAGTGATCCCACATTCCTCTATTTTTCTCATTCCTCCATCTTGTCTTTCTGTAAATGGAAGCCTCTTCTTCTCATTTGGACATCACAAATTAGAGCAAAGTTACCATCTTCACATTTAGAGCAATTTCATCCATTTCCATGGCCTTTTCCATCATCATAGCTAGGTTATTGCAGATTTTCATCAAGGAATCACATTGTTCTTCATCACCAAGTGGATCAATCTTCATCAAAATCATTAAGCTTGCAAAGGAGTTGGGAAAGGGCCAATTTCTACACATAATTGTCACCAATTCCCCCATGGGATCAATAATTTGATTTAAATTGAATAGGACTTGATAGCTTTTGTTTATGTTTTTCATCTCATTTCTTGTGCTTTGCAATTTAGATGAATTTCATGGGGAATCTTAGTTCTAACTTGCATATGGATCTAATATTGTGTATGTTTTTCGTGTTTGTGCAAGTCTAGGATTGGAGTTCACACAAGTTATGTTCACTAGTTGTGAACTATGGTTTTCTATGTTTCTAGTTGAGTTCAAGGAGAAATGTTGTTGGTCTAAATTTCTCTTTGGTAAAGTCTTATGACTTGAGGTTCTAGAGTTTAGTTTCTTTGATTGTATTGAATATAATTTTGGCATCTAAAAGATTCATGTGTAATGGTTCTAAATGTTTTATGCTTGTTTGTCCAACCTTGTGTTGAACACTACCTTTGGAGTTGATGAAGCGTGTTGGATCTATTTGGGTCCTTATGAAGCGTGTGTTTGGTTCGCCCTCATTCTAATTCCACCCAAGGATGTTTTTGCACTGACCTAATTTGAATTTGAATTTGAATGGCCGACTCTAGATATGTTTCAAAGTTGAATATTGTATAAATATAGGATGAGTTAGTGGTGAAATGGTGCAAGTGAAAAGAGAGATAAGTGCAAAGAAATAGAGTAATAGATGTGAGATTGATGCAAACAAATTAGTGTGTGTGATACAAGTGTGGTAGATTAGTGTGAAGCCTAACTATTGAGTTTCTAGATGTAGTGAGTAGAAGGTGTACTCTATGATCCATGCATGTCTACAAGTGGTTGAGAAAATTGTGCACTAGTGGATTTCTCCGTTGCATTGACATTGTCTTCTCTCTATAGCTAATCTCTTCTATCTTCTTTATATCTCTATGGTAATGATCCCTTCATGTTGTTAGCCCTACTGGACAGTGAGTCCTGATCTAGACAATGAGTCCTTGTTTTAGTAGTGAGCCTCTTGTAATCATTTTTGATATTCTTTATAGTATGAGTTAATCCTCACTATGGTTTTTCCCTTATTGATTTTTCCACATAAATCTAGTGTTATTGTGTTTCTGTGATGGATTTAAGTTCTTGCATTAGTATTTAATCATTGATCATTTAATTACAGTTGTCAAGAATTAGTTTAGGTGAATGAATTAAAGTTTAAATATGTTATAATTAATTCACCCCCTCTCAGTTGTCTTGTTTAACAGTTCCAAATAGTGTCATGTGGATTGTTGTAGAATCTTGTTTTGACCCTCTTAATGGTATAGTAGTATTGATTTGTGTGATAGAATGTTTAGGAGTAGATGTTTCATGTCCTTGGCTTTGTGTAGTTTCCTTGTTTGGTGTTTTCATTGCTTGAAGTGTATTAACATCAAAGCCATGGGTTCGTTTAGCTCCACTATGTAATAATTTGGCTAGGAATATTTGTGGATCTAGTGCTACTATCTCATCCAAACATAGTGCTACTTCGGGGTCTTGGGTGGCTGCCTCTATTTCATCTTAAGTTATATCCTTGGTATTGTATTTTTCAAAAGGATTATGAGTCCTAGGTGCTTCGTTGGAAGAGGATGAAAAGTTCATGTTGCTAATGTAGCTGTAAAAGTCATCATCTTCTTGGAATATGTCTATTTATTTTCTCTTCCTTTGTAGTCATATTTGGACCATAAAGGACTTGCAACTGTGATGAGTGGAAAGTGAAGCCTAAGGAATGACAATGCAAATGTGAGACTAAGACTATGTTTCTGGTATTTTCAAGATATAAGGATGGAAAATGATGATGTACATAGATTAAAGATACAAAGTGACAATAGTCAAAATATAGATATGATAATGTCACAATGATAAAAATCTATGGTAAGTCTATGACTAAAGTAAGGCCAATATAATGCCAATATGGTGTTGTTGTAATGAAGGGTGGTGATATGACTTAATATGATAACTAATAACTCTTGGTGAACTCTAAGAAGGAGTTATCAAACAAACTAAGATATCCAAAATAACAAATATGATTACCAAGACCTTTAGAAGGACAAAGACTGAAGTGATGATGATTGAAAAATCGGACCTCAAACTAGAATTATGAGTTTAAGGGACCAACTTAAAGAACTGAGACTTCATTCATGAAAGACAAGGTCAAGACAACTTAAACTTTTGACAATTTTCTAGTCAAAAGTCTGATAAGTTTAACTAGTCTAAGGTTTGCAATTGTGTATGCAACTAATGAGTGACCTAAGGTTTGACCTAACATGTATGCAACTAATGGCAACCTAAGTGTATAGAATAAAATGAATGATTTGATCATTTTTTTGTATTGGGTTTTTGTGAAATGTGATTCCAAACACAGCAAATAATCTAATAACAAGTCTTTAGTGGTTGTGTGACAAAAACATTATGAGCATAATGTGTATGTTCTAGGGTTATTCACCCCAGTTTTCATGGATCTAACATAAATTGAATTTGTCATTGTAGATTTCCTATGATTGTGTTGTTTGGCCATGGTTCTCTTTCAAAGAAAGAGTTAAATTACTTTGATCAGATAACTATGATTTAGAGTGAACAAGTGGGATTCGATAAGTAGAACTTTATTATGGACTGATTGGATTTGTTAATGTAAGGTATTAACATATTTTAAATCCATTGGTTGAACCTATTTTGTTGATAGGATCTTTGTTGCAATTCTATATTTGACTCTGGCCCATGATTAGGCATTGATCTATCTAAAAGCCTATGACATTTTTAGAAACAGTCTAAACAAACCATTCAATTTAGTTTTTCCTATTTCATGGGTTATTTGTATCTACCATGTTCTCATACTAGTTAATGAAATTTATTGATATCTTAGCCAATGTTGAGTGATATTTCATGTTTCTTGGAATATTCTTGTGAGAGCATTATCTTTTAAGCAATACCCTATTTAATGTATGTATGAATATGTAGGTGTTGCTAAAAGGGTCACCCCCTAGGTCCTATCGAGCCTGAAGTGCAGGGGAAATGTGTTCAAATCTCATTTCCTATTAGTTGGCCAAATCCTACACAACTTGACAGAGGAATACCTTGTTTTTTTCTGTATCATTTCTAAATGCTTTCTTACTTACTTGTGTGTGTTATCATTTTTATCTTGCATTTGCATCAAATCTTCATCACTCCCATCTAATATTCATATGTTGTATCTAGATAAGGTTGTATTATGTTGGGGCACGAGACACATTGCCACCTTGGTTCTTATAGCTTGGCACATAATGTCTACTGCTATATCAAACACCATGATTTCTCACTTTCTTGTAACATAATGTATTATCCATCTCTTTATCCATCTTTTATTATTTCATCCATTTCGAGAGTATACTCGTGTTCTTCCAACCTACCTATCCTCTCAAGGGGGCATCATCATCCTATCTTTCTATCATCATCCATTTTCCTCTATCCATATCTTAGCTTCTTGAAATTATGTTAGTCAACAAAAATATCATCATCTTGAACATCATCTCAAAGAGGGGTAAAATGTAGACACCCAAAAAATATCCTCTTACAACACCTTGTCGCAACATTACATTATTTAGACATCTTGTAGCATCTTTTACATACGTGACCATGTCATCATCTAGTTAGTTAAATAAATCTTATTTATTTGACTAATATCAGTTATTCCCTTTCTATTCATAATCCCGTGTTTCTTCTAATGTTAATTAAACAATTTATATTATTTAATTCATTCATTCATATATCCAACATTAATTAAATGAATCAAATATTTTTTTAATTAATAAAATCCTAAAACTATTTTCTTGATTTCTTTCTAAAATTGGAACTCATGTGTATTTAATTAATTTATTTAATTAGATAATTCATCAATTGTCCCTCTCAACTTTTTTAAGGATTTATTTCCTTTAAAATAGAAAATCAAATATTTCTCTTTTTAATTCATATCTTGAGGTTAACATTCATATTTGATTTTCCATCGGGTTATTGACCCTTGTGGACAATGTAAACCTATTTTGGAGCTCAAGGAGAATATTTATAAATATTGTAATCCATTGTAGATCATCATTTTTTAGTTTATATGCTCCAAATTCATTACATTCTCGCACAAAACCCTTTGTGGGCATGTAATAAGGCAAATCGGCCAATTGTATTATTGAAGCTCTTGTGGCAAGGCCTATGACCCCTTGTAATTTTCCCCTTATGGCCAATTTTTCATGTAATATTTCCATATTAATGAAGATTCATGTTCACATATCAATTTTTTGTGTTATTTATGATTTTTGACTCATTGTTGAACAATTCAAACTGTTCCTTCTAGAACCCTCCAATTGTGACTATGTTGAGTGGTATTAGAGTGAGTTTTCAATTCCCAAAGGCATTCCTTGAGGTGAAAAAATCACCCAACTAAGGCAAACTGCATTTTTTTCAAGTGATCACTGATTGTGAGGCATTTAAAACCCTTGTGGCTAGATCACTGAATTGAGTTAATTCTACTAATTTGAGGGGAGATATATCACCAAAGAGAGCACCTGCTATGGTGAATGTTGCTGGAAGAATGGTTGAAATTCTAGAAATGATGTGCAAGGTGCGAATTAGGTTGGATGTTGTTGAAGAAGATCGAAGGCAATGTATAAAAACTAGGTAGAAAATGTGAATCAAATTGTAAAAAACCTAGATGAAGAAAAAGATGAATCAAATAAAATGAATATTTTGAAAAAGATCTCAAAGATTACAAATTGACCTACAGTTGAAATTCAAGATTGTGGGAGAAATTTGAATCCTAAATAATTGATTGATTGGATAAATGAGATGGAAGAATATTTTGAGTATGAAAAAATTGAAGATCTAGAAAGAGTCAAATTTCTGAAAATAAAATTGAAAGGTCATGCTGCATTATGGTGAAAAGAAGTTCAATTGGATAGAAATAGAAGAGACAAGGAAATAATCTTCAAGTGGTACAAAATGGTAACAAAACTAAAGAACAAATTCATACTACTAGACTATGAACTTGAATTGTTGAAGAGATTACAGAACTAAGACAAAAAAGAAAGATCTTTGAAGTAGTACATTGAATAATTATACAAGATGATAATCAGAACTCGTCATAGTGAAGCAAGCAAAGAAAATGTTGCTAGATATATCAATGGACTAAGAGGAAACATTCAAGAAGAATTGAGCTTGGTAAAGATAACATTTGTTGAAGAAGCATATCAGTTTGGATTTAAAGTATAAGAAAATTTGAACAAAAAGTTTGAATAGAGGTAGAGAAGTGCAAGAAGAATATTTCAAAAGAGTGGACCAAGTATTCCAGAGAAAGAAGACCATATGTGGAGTAGAACATAGATTAAAAAACTTATTAGAGTGAAGAAAAGGATGCTAGATCATACCACAGAGGGAGAGAAGATAGAAATTTCTACCACAATAATGGAGGAGGTCATAATTCCCACTGCAATGATGGATACCAGAGAGATGAAGGAAGATATGAGAGATGACCATTTAGAGGAACCTAGTTTAAGTGTGGAGGTTAAGGACATAGAGCATTTGAGTGTCATCGAGGGAGTATCAGAAAGAAACTTGAGCATACTACGAGAGTAGCATATGTGGAGGAAGAACATGTTGTATCCCCTAATTTTGTTGGAAAACCTAAGAAAGGTGAATCATTGGTGATGAGAAGATCTTTGATGCATGAGGAAGTAATTGAAGAACCACCGTAGTGGAAAATTATATTCAAAACTAGATGTAAGTCTAGAGGAAAGGTGTGTAAAGTTATCATTGATAGTGGTAGTATTGATAATCTAGTTTTAGAGGAGATGATAAAAAAGTTGTATTTGAGGAGATTAAAACATTCAAACCCCTATAAGATAGAATGGATTCAATACAAGCATAAGATATTGGTGAATACGCAATGTTTGGTGAGATTTTATGTTGGATCATATAGGTATAAAGTATTTTGTGATATTATACCTATGGATGCATGTCATTTACTATTAGGAAGACCATAAAAATATAATAAGAAAGCAATTCATGATGGAAGAAGGAATACTTATACTATGAAATACAATGGAAATGGAAAGAGAATCAAGTTGATACCTTTGGAGGAAGAGGAGAAGACTTAATTTTGTGGCACAACCAGACTATGTTTGGCAGATGGAAGAAAATATCTTGATGGATTGAGGCATGCGAACTCATGTTTTGCATTGCTCCCAAAAAGAGGAAATATTTTAGAGATAACAAAGAATGAGGATCTACCATAGCAATAAGTTGTAAATTTTTTGATAGAATATAAAGATTTCATGTCAGAGAATGTACCAGATGGTTTACCACCTATTCTAAGCATTATTCATCATATAGATCTCATACCAGGAGCAAGTTTGCAAAATAAAGTAGCACATATAATGATGTCGATATAGAATGTGGAGTTGAATCGAAAAATGCAAGAGTTATTGAGGAAAGGATTGATTAGAGAAAGTTTCAACCCATGTGCGGTACCTATTGTACTTGCAACTAAGAAAGATGGAGAATGGAGAATGTGTATAGATTCAAGAGCAATGAATAAGATCATTTCCAAGTATAGATTTCCATTTCTAAGGATGGATGACATTATGGACTATTTGAGTGGAGAAAAGTATTTTATAAATATTGATCTCAAGAGTGGATATCATTAGATCAAGATCAGAGAGGGAGATGAATGAAAGACTACATTTAAAACTAATGAGGGATTGAATGAGTCGTTAGTGATGCCTTTTGGATTAATCTATGCACCAAGCACTTTCATGAGATTGATGATTGGGGTACTAAATAAGTTCTAGGGTAAATTTTTCATTGTTTACCTGGAAGATATTCTAAGTTTTAGTAAGACTAGTGAAGAAAATTTGTGGCACATCTAACAAGTATTATAGAGGTTGAGAGAAGAGAAGTCATTGATTAATGTCAAGAAGTGTAGTTTCGTGAAGAGAGAGTTGGTGTATCTTGGATTTGTTATTTTTTCTAAAGGATTGAAGATGGATTTGGAGAAAGTGAAAGAAATTGTAGACTAGCCTACATCAATAAACATTGGAGAAGTAAGATCATTCCATGGATTAGCTAGTTTCTATTGGAAGTTTATCAGAATTTTTAGTAGTGTTTGTAACCTCATGACAAAGACAATGAGAGGAGATAAGAAGGATTTCAAGTGGATGTCTGGGGCACAAACAAGTTTTGAATTATTGAAACAAAAGGTTATAGAGAATCCAGTGTTAGTACTATCACATTTTGACTGTAAAGTATTTCAAGTAGATTGTGATGCAAGTGGAAACATAGTAGGAGAATTGAGTCAAGAAGGAAGAGCTATACAAATTATTTTAGTGAGAAGTTGAATAATTCTAGAAGAAGATACTCAGTTTATGATCAAGAATTATATGCCATAATTCAAGCCTTGAAGGAGAGGAGAAACTATTTGTTGCCTAAGGAGTTTGTGTTGTATACATACCATCAAGCTTTGCAGTATTTTGAATAGTCAAGGGAAGCTGAATTAGAGACATATGAGATGGGTTAAGTTTTTGTAGAGCTATATATTTATGTTGAAGCATAGGAGTGGCAAGTCAAACATAGTTGCATATTCCTTGAGCAGGAGGAGGAACTTTATGATAGAGATGAGATTGCAAGTATTGGGATTATAGGAGTTGAAGCATACGTATGGAGATGGTGCATATTTTTGGGAAGCATGGAGATTATGTAGGGAATGAGTAGTGATAGATAAAAGCTAATGGTTGGATTATTTTATTCAAGAAGGTATGTTATTCAAAGGAAATCATATGTGTATATCAAAGAGCTCATTAAGGGATTATTTGATCAAGGAAAAGAATAGTGGAGGATTAGCACGAAATTTTGGAGTAGATAAGATGGTTGATTTGATAAGTGAACATTACTTTTCGCTGTAGATATATAAGGATGTAAGGGAGTATGTTCAAAGTTATAGAGTTTGTCAAGTTGCAAAAGGGAGTAGTGAGAATATGGGATTGTATAAGCCTTTGATAGTACTAGAGAGACCTTGGGAAGATATAAGCATGGATTTTATATTGGATTGTCAAGAACATAGAGAATTTATGATTCTATCATGGTTGTAGTGGATAGATTTTCCAAAATGACACATTTTATTCCTTGTAAGAAGACTAATGATGTTGTGCATATTATTGGCTTATTTTTCAAAGATATTGTGAGATTGTAGGGATTGCCTAAGAGTATTGTTTCTGACTGAGACACCAAATTCATTGGATACTTTTGGAAGACATTATGGAAGAAGATGAAGATGGATTTGAAGTTTAGTTCAACATATCACCCACATACAGGTGGAGAAAAAGAGGTAGTGAACAAAATTTTGGGTAAGTTTTTGAGATGTTTGGTTGGAGATAAGGTAGGAACTTGGGGCATAGTTTTACTACACACATAATTTGGTGAATCAGAGTATAGGGAAGACACCATTTCATATTTTTATCAAAGTATGTCCTAGAGGAACTACAAAACTAAGGGACATTAGTATGGAAAATAAAAGGAGCTTAGAGGTAGAAGAGTTTGTAAATTTCATGGAGACGTTGCATAATCAGGTTTGGAAGAATTTAGAGGGCATGAATGATAAGTATAAGGAGAAATCAGATGAGCACCAGATACATAAGTAATTTGTTTTTTGAGATGAAGTGATGGTATATTTGAGGAAGGGGATATTCCTAGTTAGTACACATAATAAGTTGAAGATGAGGAAGTTTGGACTATGTAAGATACTTAGGAAGTTCGATTCTAGAAATGAATATGAAGTGGAGTTACCATAAGCATAGGGCATATCACCTATTTTAAATATTACATACATCTATGAGTTTCATGAGGGACAATCAAGTGGTAATAGTGATGAAGTAGATTTATAGGATCAATTAGCACATCAAGATCTGGAGGAGACTGAGTAGATTTTGGATACTAGAAGCACTAGGAACAAGTAGTACAAAGAATATCTTGTGAAGTGGAAAGGCTAGCCAGTGGAGGATTCATCATGGATTTCTTAGGTTGAGGTGGACCATCTTGGTTTTCATCTTAGCCCTCGAAAGTGAGGGATTTACTTTTCTTCCATCCCTAAGTGTTTGATGCAGGAGAATTTTTTGTTGTAAAGAAATATTGTATCAACCAAAAAACAATTCTCTTATTATATTGCATTTAGTATTAGTTTTAGTAGTCCATTTTTCATTGTACCACATTGTTGTTTCTCATTTCACAGAGTAGGATATAGCATCTACACATTGACATCTATCACATATCCAAAATTCATAACATTTGCAGTTGTTTGTTGAATGTTATCACTCTCAAAAACTCACTATGCTACCAATCAGAGCATTTGGGACTAACATGGTCTAGATTTCTTAATATGGACCTATTCCAAATTATGCAGAGCTTAATGACACATCATAAAAATATCTTGGGTTCATTGGGACCTATCCCAAATATTTGTAAGTTAATTCATTTTGTGTGGAGCTAATTCTTCATATCTTGAGGCCAACATTCATATTTGATCTCCCATCAAGTTATTGACCCTTTTGGTTGACATAGACCTATTTTGGAGCTTGAGGAGCATATTCATAAGCATTTTAATCTATTATAGATAATCATTTTTTAGTTTAGTTGTTCCATATTCATTACATTTTCGCATAAAACCCTTTAGGGGAATGTAATAAGGCTTATTGGCCGGTTTTATTATTGAACCCCTTGTGGAAAGACCTGTGAGCCCTTGTAATTCACCCCTTGTGGCCAATGTTGCATGTAAGTTTTCTCGATTTAGACTATTCCTTCTAGAGCTCTCCTATCGTGACTGCACCAAGTTTGTAGGGGGTTTGGTGTGGTCATGAATGACCAATGTTTTATTTTTAACATTGGACAAAGAGGGTAATAGGGCAGCCTGGTAATGGAAGAGATGAAAGATAAGACCCTGGTGAATGGGTAAGTTCTTCCTTTTACCTTGGATTTTTTTGAAAAATTGTTCAAGAGAGGTAAAAATCCAAAAGGAAAAGTTCATCTTTAAATTATAATGGAGATGGTTAAGAATAGGAAACAAATGGGAATGAAAACAATGTAACCGACCCTCAAGCATTACATACCTCATCAAGATTTTTATAGTCTTACACCAAACACCAGGAAGGTCAACCTAATTGAATATGTTTTGGAGTTCATTCACCTTTTCTCCCTCTTTCAAAAAAATTTCCATATCTTTCTTATAATGACCCTTAGGCTTGTGGGGAATGAAGACACCCTCCAATGGAAGCCCCATCACCTCAGAAATAAGCTCAGTAGTCACTGTGAAGGAGCACCCACCAACGGTGACAGTGCAATTCACCTAGGAGGTAGCGAAATCCATAGAAAGATTAGGGTCATGCCCCTACATGCCTTCCACATATCAAGACAACATTCCCCATTGAATTATGGGCCAAACTTATTTTTCGTATTTCCACATCTCATAATTAACAAGTTCTTGTTGGACCAGTTCAACCCCCATGGAAAAATTTGTGAACTCTAGAAAAAGGAAACATGGTCTTAAGAAATGATAAGATAAAGACCATAGCCACAAGTAAATATGTTTATGAAAATAATTCTTCAAGGATTAATTTTATATAAGATAAAATCATGGAAAATATCAAAGGGAGTTGATAGTGGATCCAACTCGATCTTAATTTGATTGTATTTTGGAATCATGATGAATTAATTCACGTGCATGCCTAGGGATTGATGAATATTATCCCATATAACTAAATTAGGAGTGAAGAAACCAATGTTAGCAAGCACATCCATAAATTTATTTTCATTTTTAAACATTTGAGTATATCTCCAATTTCCAAGGCCAATCATGAGATTACAAACTAACGACACGGGGTCCTAGAGTGACCAACAAGTATAAGCCTTCCTTGTTAGCATGAGAATAATATTTATGGAATCTCCCTCAATGAAAAAGTTGTAAATCCTAGCTTGTGTGGCAATTTGTATGCCATGGAAAGCCAACACCACCTCACCAAAGCTAGACAATTGCACCCTCAATTTCATGGAATAAGTCAAAATCAATTTATCCTTATAATCACAAATGACCCTACCCCCACCCACCCGACCCGAGCTAGGTTTGGCTAAGTCATCAGAGTTAAGCTTCAGCCATCTAGGTTTGTGATGAAGATAATCTACAAACAAAAACCAACATCACAGGTACTTCTGACCCAAACAATAACTAAAAAGATGAAATTACAAAACACAATTGATTAACTCAACTTTTCATCAAAATTCCATACAATTTCACTTGATTTTTTACTTGATTTTTCATATCAAACTTGGCTCCAAATATTTATCAGACTCAAATACAAATTAATCTTCATCAAATTTATTGAAACAAGCAACTATCTAGTTAGGAAACTTTGTATCCACCCATTCATTCTAGATGCACCACATTACTCCTCAATACAACTCACTGCACAATGCAAAATGACATCAAACCATGCATTCTTGTTACATACCTTTTACCAAACATCCAAGAAAATGTATACATCATGATTTTTATTGAAACAAACCAGAAAATTACTTACTTAACATTCATCTATCAGATCCTTTGATTCTTGTAGCCAAAACACCATTTGCACATAGGGTCCATATTACTCAAACACCCAAATTAGCAAGTTTTCTTTCTAAACCTTTATCAAACCTTAATAAATATTTACTAATGGCACCAAAATGTAAAATTACATCTTCAAAACATAATTATACCATTTCTTAATTTTTATTGATGATATTTTATCAAACACCTAACATAAACCTTCATTTTTTATTCCAAAAGAAGACTATCATAAAAATGCCTTAATAGGACAGTAACAAAAGTAGGCTCTATCATTTATATTCTCATCAAACACTATCTAAAACTGAATCAAAATGTATCTAACAATATGTTTCAATCAAATTTTCCCAAAAGGAATATCTTTTAGATCATTAAAACTCAAAATCTTGATTGTACAATGTCAAATTCTAGAATTTTGCATAAACAATAGACCTAGGGCATCAAAGTTTCCCATGCTAACCATCATCATTCGATCTAAAACTTTAAAATTTTAGAAAACATATAAAACTCCTTCTACAACAATTTATATAAATTTTCAATGGTTAAATATTGAGAAAAAAAACTTTTATTGCATATTGTTACCCTAGATCAGGGTTTGGACTGATTTTAGTAAACTTGCAATATCTTACTCAAAACTGAATGAGCTTGAATGAAACCAAAAAAAATAAAAATTAGACTCATATTTGCATCAATCCTAATTACTTCCCCTTGAAAATAAGGTCATACATGGCCATACAACAACCCGCAAACACATTTTACCAATCTGGAATATAGAAAATGCAAAGTTTAAGCATGCAATGGGGTTTCTAAATGATTTTCTTCATATTCCAACTTCCCCCTCTACTTGAAAATGATGTAAAATGAATTTTTAAAGGATTTTAATCTTAACCAATCAAAATAAACTGATTGAAACTACCTATGACCTTTCATATTCTTGCCTTTTTTGCATTTTACTAGTTTGGCAACTTTTGCAATTTTTGCAAGTTTTTCTTTTTCCATTATTTTGACCACCTAGAGACCTATAAAGGACTTTATTAAATTAATTATGACCTTAACATGAACTTTTTATATTTCTTTAGACTTGAAAACTCAAATTTTACAATTTTTCCTTTTGAAGGCATTTAGTGAACAAGGTGCTCCTACACCAGTTTGGGGGGAGCAAGGAGTACTACTCATGTCCAATGGAATATGAGAACAAAGAGAATTAAGAGTATTACAAAGGTTCCAAGCTAAAAAAATAGATAAATCAAGGTTATTATGATTTATTTTAGTCTTGTAGGAGGTAATAGAAATATTCTCAACAACTTGGCTTATAATATTATTGGCCACCACCAACCAAGGGGATTTTTTTGTCTCTGAAGACCCTATTATTATGCTCCTTCTAGAGCACCCGCCTAGTGAAGAAAAGAGATTGCTACCATAGCTCGACAAGAATAGGGTGAGAAACTAGTGGGCACCAACTATCCAAAATACCATTGACATCCTTCTACTAGACCCAATAGACATTGAAATAGGTTGGATTTTTTGCCTAACCTACCAGGAGTAGGAACAATGGAAAACTAGGTGGTAAATAAACTCAACTTCATTCTCAAAAAAGAAACAATAGTTACTAAGATGTAAGCCTTTCTTCTACAAATTATCTAGGGTGAGAATCCATTTGTGACACACAATCCACCACAATAATTTAACTTTAGGGGGGAATTTCATCACCAAATCCACATCCATTCATACAGTAGGTCCCTGGTGCTAGAAGGAATATTATAACTAGTCTTAACAAAGTAATTCTCATCCTTAGAAGCCACCCAGATCAAAGAGTCTAGCAAATTGGAGGTAAAGAACTTGTGATTCTTAATAGTTCTACGAAGCTCTTTAGTAGCCTAAGAGAGGGGGGTTGAACCAATTGGGATAAATCTTCCATCTAGGAATATCAATACAAGTATCCAAGTAATCAAAAACCTTAACCCCCAACTGAGCATAAAGATTCGTCTTCATCGTAGACATAGCTGGATGAAGACCAAGAACCAACAAGGAAATCCATATGTCATCCCAGAAAGAGACCAAAGTACTAAATCCGACCTTCCAAGAGGAGCCCATAGAAAGAAAATTCCTCTCCTTTAAGAGTTTATTCTAGATAATAGATCCTATAGGAGTAAAAATAGGAAGGTCGATCTACCAAAATAAATTTTGAAGAAAGGTTATACAAATTCCCTCTTAATGGGTATTTTAAAAAATAAAAACATAATGATAAATATACTAGAATGAAGAGTGAAAAATTAGGATCTATATAAAAGAATCAATGAAAAAATATGAACTCCTTGGGAGGAGTTATGAAGTTATGTACATGCTTCATTTTTTTTAATTTGTATATAAGTAGTAAAAAAAAATACTATTCATTAATTCATTTTCCATATTTAGAAGTTTTAAGAACCTAGAGTTATTAGATAGCCAAATTACTATATGTATTAAGTGATAGGGGTAGGGAACTTCATGCTAGACATGAGTGAAAATTTTAAAATATATATTATTTTAAATCATTTTTCATGTCCAATGGGATCACATCATGTAAAATGATCTTGCATGGGAATAAGAATCTGATTGATGCATTATAATATCATCCTTTATGTATGCTAATATTCTTTAGGTGTTGTAGTATTTTTAGGGCATGATGGTTTCCAAAGGACATCATGAACTATAAATATTTATGTTTATCAAAATATAATAAAATGTTATGTGATATTAGACTAATAAAATATTTTTGTTATGATTGCAAAATGTAGTGACCATGCTAGAGAATATAGGAGGGGTTTTTATTGGATTATTCCAAAGCCACCATGAAGTTTTGTTCCCTTATGACATTTTTCTACTAAACTAGTTCGGTGTACATTGGGTGTAAATTATGTTAGAGATGTGGTTCTTTTATCATATGTTCATAGAACACATGGAAATATGGGATGAAAATGGTTCGATGTATCATATGTCCCCTTGGAGATGGCTATTTAACTTGAGAATTTATCTTATATCCTTATACTACCAAATTTAGGTCACTATGTGTTAATCATCTTGTATACGTGCAATGAATTAAATAATACCTAAGGAAATGTATTGGAATATAGATAAGGGGTAGTTGGGCAAGGGATCCATACATAATCCACTATTTAGATAGATTTTTATCACCACAATCACCATGTCCATTACATAGGATTGGTAAATCACACAATCAGATGGTTGATAAATCCACACCATTCATAATATGGAGCATACTAGCATTTTATTACCATGAGATAGATCATTCCTTCCCACCCATACCATAAATTAGGTCCCTTTGTGCTCCATAAGCCCACAGTCTCATTACTTTCAATTTCTTTTAGGTGTGGACCCTTGAGCAAAATACTTGTGCATGACCAATTTTTTATGCATTAGTAAACATGTGTGATGTACCTCAAAATCAAATATATTTTTTGAGGAGTTGATGGATGTTCAAAGATCCTTTATAGGGTACCCAACATAGATTCTATCTAGAGACCATATAAAAAAATGATGCACTAGTCTAAGAGGGATTAATGGATGTTGTATATTTAATGAAATCAACTATTTTTTAGTAAGATTGATGATATAATTATCTACTTCTACTATTTTGGGTTGGTGAAGTAGTCTGGTTAGGTGAACAAAATCGTAGCAGCTATAACTACCTACATGCACTCTCACCATAAAAATATACTTCTCATTCTTGACATGAACAATTTGCGGGTGATGAAAAGGTTTTCCTTATGGAATAAAGAATCACAATAAGCTCTAATATATCTAGAAGATTCCCTTATAGAAAATAATAGACCAAGTTAAGAATAAGAGAGGATCATATTCAGTAGGGTGATGATTTAGAGGAGAAGGAGAAGGAGGAATATACTACACCTATATAGAAAATGAGTTAATGGTGGGGATTGGATGAGGGTTCCAATATTGTAGAGGAGAGACCTAGAGCCCAATTTTGAGTGACACAACTACCATTTGATAGTGGTGCTCCTAGTCATACTATGTGGGAAAAGTTAAGAAATCTATTTGCTATGAAGCTCTCCACAATGCCACCAATGTTTGTAGTAATAATAATAGTAGTGACAATAGTTGTGAGACATTTGGAATTTTTTGATCTTAACTACTAGATTAGGGATGTAGGTGATAATTTTTTAATGACATATTTTAATTTTATTAGAATTATTTGATATTTTTTTATTATATTACATGAACATATATAGATTAATAAAAATATTTTATATTTTGTTTTTTTCACATGATAATGGCTTTACTTTATCATTGGATTCATCAAAATGTGATCCCTAATACATATTTTGAATAGGATGTATAATCTAGCTACATGGGACAAGAGTCTGTAAGTAGTTATACATGTATGCAAAGATAGAAGAAATATTTAACATTCTAGAAAATTTTGCATGGATGAGTAAGAATTTAAAAATATATAATCTATTTATACTTTAATTAGATGAAAGGGTCTCATCAACATATTAAAATATACATAGTATATGTAATAATAAATAAAATATAGTATAATTTGTAGAAAAACTAGTATCGTCAACACCCATCACAATGCACAACTACTAAATTAATCTAAAAATTTATTTTAATAACATAATAAATCAATTAAAACTTCTCTCTAATATTATTTTTAACAATTCTTCCTCATTCAAAAAGAAATATGTGAGACAATTCCTCAAGAAATTTTGTATTCAACATTTCTTCTCTATACCTTAATAGCTCCAATATAATTGTTATGCTAAATATTTGAATAAAATAGTGAAAAAACTCTTGGTAAAACTCTTAGAAAACATGGCCAATATTGAAACACACATATTTTATATATCATAGTCCTATCACACGAGAATCCACAAAAATATTGGTGCTACCCCATCAAATCTAATGTATGGAACTAATGTCATGATGTCTTTCTGTTGGCAACACAAGGGAAGACAACTGAGAGGGGGGGGGGGGTGAATCAGTTGTCACAAAATTGCAAACTTATTAAATTTATTAACCCCTATTCTCAAATTTGATTATTAACCAACAAAGCATAAATCAACAACACACATAACACCAATATTTTTACGTGGAAACCCTATTAGGGGGAAAACCATGGTGGAGGTCAGTCCACAAGTTTATACCCTGTTAAAAGTATAAGAAGAATGAATGAGGAGTGCACATGAATTCAAGCACACTTCCTAGAGATCACTACTCAAATACAAAGAAAGACTCACTATCTTACAAAAACATTCAAATTACAACCATCCGGATTTTGAACTGAGAAAGTAGCATCTGTTAATGCCTTATTATAGTTTCGGTTAAGCACGTGAACACTTCTTCACTCTTCTTCACACTTTGCTCTTCCTTCGAAAGATTTAGAACATTATTTGTGCACACTTCTTTTTCGCACACATTCAAATGAAGAAACAATCGCTTATTGTAAGTGTGAATAAGTTAATAAGTAAAACAAACTAGAAACACTTCTTAATGAAACATTATATCAAGATTCAATCAACAATTACTAATTAAAAGAACAAAAAACTTGAAAGCGTCTCATTGTTTCCTATCTCCAAAGATTTATTAAATCACCAAGGGCTCTCAGATTTGGTAAGCACTAATGACTGTTAAAATACCAATCTAGAGAATGGAATGATGCTAATGCAGGAAACTATTCCTGTACTATGATATCCAATTGATAAAAAGAAGCTACTATAATCTAAATTGACATGAAACTATGATGATGAAGCTATAGTAAAACTACAATGCATCCATGATTATGATTCTAAATGATGATATATGATTCTATTTTCTATATGCTTAAATGATTGATTGTTTGATTTCTCTATTACTACAGAGTAAGTTTGCACAAAGACGGGATCCATTTCATGTGGAGAAAGGTTGTATTTATAGATTCACTGCAACACATTTGCACAGGGGTAACACAACAGAGGCCTAGATTCAATCTTGATATTTGAATGGTGAGAGATGAAGAAGCTAGAGCTAATGAAGGGAATTTTTTCTCCCCATGAAAACATCAGGCAAGATGATAGGAAGAATTAGAGGAAGGGGATTGAAGAGGATTGCCTGCAAGTTTGTCTCCAAAGCTTTCCCGTGAATGCCAGTTGAATTAATTTAGACATAGAATATCTAATTTTATTGGTGAGATATGATGAGCTATAGGATTTGAATATTTTAGATTTATTCAAATTTAGGAAGAAATAAGATATTAAATTTAATAAAACAAACTATAGAAGTCTATTTATTAAATTAAATATGGAAGAAATGAACAATTAAATAAAACAAAGTATGTGAACCTATTTATTTAATTAAGATAGAATGATGCTATTTAAAATAGAAGAAATTGATAATTAAATAAAACAAAGTATTAAATTTGTTTATTTAATTTAAGATGGAATAATAGAAGAATTTAGAAGAATTAAATGTGAGCTATATAAATAAATATTTCCATTTATTTAATAGTAGATGAAATTAAGATTAATTAATCAAATAAGTCGTATTTAATTAATTAGATTATCCAGACCATTTTTAGGTGAATACATTTTGCCCCTCTTTGAATTGATGTTTTTATGCATTGCTTCAAAGAAATTTTTGTGTTGTTGCTGCTGGTATCGACGAATTTTTTTAGTATGCCCTAGACATTGATTTTCAGGTGATCGATGAATATATGCCCCCTCAAGAGATAAATTTTTGATTTTTGATTTTTTTTTTAATTTTTTTTGGAATTTTCAGAATTTTTCAATTTTTTAATGATTTGATGTAGATTTGTTGGTGAAATAATTTATCTTCCGATTAAAAATGTAGAAATTTTGGCCCTGGATGAATTTGAATTATTTTTTCTTGAAATAAATAAATAAATCCCATCAAAAATCCCTCTAAAATACCTATAAAAGGAAAAAAAGGTCATTTTCAAATGCATTTGTACATGTGAGCTTTGAAAACTTTGTGAGAGAGCAATTTGAGCAAAATCCCAATTCTATACCACACCCACCAATTCGAGCGTGTGTGACGCCACCAGTGCCCTATTGTTTATGGACCTCCAGTACGTACCCATAAACCTCCTTGTATTTCGTGCATTCTAATTTTTCATGTAATTTTTCGTATTTTGAATTTTTTCATAGTTTAGCGCTTCAACCATGCGTTGTAGCTCTTCAAAACTTCGATGTAGTGCTCCTAAGGTTTTTTTTAGCGCTTCTGAGAATTATCACTTTGATTAGGTAAATTAGCGCTTCAACAGTATAGATTAGCGCTATAAAAACATTAGCACTTGGATTAGGTAAATTAGTGCTTTGACAACTAATTGTAGTGCTTCGAGGGATTTAGCACTTCAAGCTACTATTCTGACACTTTGACCACCTGAAATAGTGCTTTGAATGATGTGGCACTTCGATAGTCTATTTTAGCGCTTCTGACTGATGAAATGGTGCTTTTGATATTTTAGTGCCTTGAATGCCTATTTTAGCGCGTATAAGTCAGATTTGATAAAAATTGTCAAATTTGTCCTTGATTTTGTTGATTTTGATTATGTCAACCATTTGGTTTTGATATGATTTGATTATCTGAATAACCTTGATGATGTTTAACCTCATGATGAGTTAGGTCTGATGATTGATAGACAAGAATTATCCTCATGATAGGTGAGGAATAATTAAAAATGTGATGAACCTCATGATAGGTGAGTTTAATTTGAAAAATTGACCTCATGATAGGAGAGGTAAAATCAAAGATTGATAATAATTTCATCATGATAGGTGAGGATTGATGATGCTTGCTCACAATTTTTGATCAAAACTCACACCAAGAGCTGATTATATTTGATAGGATAATTGATATGTGATATTTTGACCAAGTGTACTGATTTTGAATTTTTCATGATGATAGGAGCGTTTGGATAACCTCCAGATACGAGAGAATTTTTCATGGACATTCAACTTGATACCACAACTTACACCACATGAGACATAGATCATTGTTTGATGTGGACTAGCTTCACTTCTTGACATGCCCCAGATTAGGATTAATTAGGGTCTCCTCACAGCATTAGCAGAGTGGTGGCACAACAACCATAACACCTTCCACCTACCCACTAGCGAGATGACAGTCACCCCAAAGGATTTTTGGAAAATTTTATGGATACCATTTGTTGGGAGATCGTAGTATATGATTCACAGGAGGTGGGTAGGATAGATGCTCTTCATAGAGTTTTTTAGGATGGTCATATTGTTGGGATGTAGATCCCATGGCGGGAGATGGTGGACACATATGCCACCCTACCGTTAGTTCTTGCAGGATTCATTGGAGGGTTCCTTTGTCTTGATCACAGGTCAAAGGGACTATCTATTAGATGGGTCCACGTACTAGAGAGTATGGTCATGCATGAGACCGGATATGCTTGGGGGATGTGCATGCTGGCACATCTATATCATGATTTATATTTAGCTATATATTTGAGAGGGTGTAGCTTATCATCGGGAGCCACTTTGCATCAAGTTTGGGCATGGGATCATATTGCTATCACGCGACCACTACCAGTATGAGATAGACCTGCTACTAGGCCATATGTTTTCAGATACAGGGGTTGACTTACCCAGTCTAGAATGGGTAAGTTGGAGCATTGGAGGCATGTATTGGATGACCTAGAGGCTATGACATGGAATCCATATCTGGATTGTGAGCATTGGGATGAGGACGATGTAGAGTTGGGTTATCTATGTGATTTTGTGTACCTGATTGGCAGGACCCACTTTGTATTAGAGAGATTTCTACTACAAAGAGTTTATAGATAGTATGGGATTATTTAGTGCATCCCCTAAGGCATTACACATTATGCCCGATGACAAAGTGATACAGTGGATTGGGGACCATGTCTATCATATGATATTGTAGTAGAGGGATATTGTGCTCTATAGCCTTCAGCTTGGGACATGCGTCATGATATTGCAGAGGTACCAGTGACTGTAGAGTATGTGCAGTATCTTGCATTGCATCTGCGCCCATAGATTCTATACCTGATGAGCCAACACCATTACCCACGGAGGAGGAGTTTTTTGTTGCACTTGGTCAGTGACAGAGGTGAGAGGAGGATGTGGTGGAGAAAAAGGATGTTGATGTTGAGGCGGAGGAGGATGTCAATGAGGAGGAGGATGTTGGTGAGGAGGAGGGTAGTGGTGATGATAGCAGTGGAGAGGAGGATAATGATGATGAGAGTAGTGATGATGGAGATGACAGAGGGGATGGTGGTAGAAGGGTTGTGGTAGGTAGCACCGGTCCATCTAATAGTGTGCCTTGTAAGATGCAAGTAGTGGTTATATCATCTACAACTTAGACATAGATTGCTAGTTTACAGGTTCAAATACAAATGGTACAGGGTTAGCTGGCTCAGACACAGGGGTTGTTAGCATAGACCCAGGCATAAATGCAAACTTGGGTCCATGCTCATGCATAGGCTATGACACAGGTAGAGGGATATTTGGCAGCAACACATACACATATTGCCACATTGATAGCAGAGCGAGATAGTGTCAGGCAGACTACAGAGTAGGCACAGGTGACTGCTGAGAGATTACAGTGGATATCCAATGGTACCACTATTGGTGACTATATGAGGGAGGTTCCTCATGTGGGCTGGGAGGCAGAGTTTTACAAGGGTAGATACCATGATGTCGTCCCTGTTGAGCAGAGAGTCAGTTATGCCCCATTCCCGGACTATTAGTGAGGGTGTGACATAGTCGCCATGCAGAGATCCAGGAGGTCTTGATCCATCTGGTGGAGGAGGTACTGGTCCATCTGGCAGAGGAAGTACTAGTCTCGAGATGCCTACACCATCTAGCAGTAGCAGATCTTAGCTATCTAATGTGATTTGTGATATATTTGAGACATGATGTATACTCTGGTTTAGCTAGTTTTGATGATATATCTCTTTTATTTCAGAATTCATTGTGTACTTGACATTGATTATTTATATGATCTATATGATATGCAACAGAATTTTATCAATCTATGATGTGTTCTATTATGATTCTATGATAAATGCATTTATTTTCAATGTTCTATATGCCATGTGATGATTTATATGATATGTTATAGATGTATTTATGACCAGGATGATATGTTATGGTTTGTGATGTTCTATTTAATGATGATGTATGGATGTATGATGTATGATGTATGATGTATGATGTTGTTTATATACATGGATGTAGATGTAATGGTTTAAATAATTTTATGATATATGATGTAAATGGGATGTGTGCATTTTTATGTTGATGTAAATGTAAATAGATGACATAATAAATGGATGATAATGATGTTTGATAATAAAATGATGAATGAATGTGAATGGAAATGCAATGATATGATATAATAAAATGAAAATGCCATGATAAATAAAATGATGAATGATATGTTATATGAGAAATGATTGATGGATGAATGAAAATGATATGATGTATGATAAATGAAATGATGAATGATATGTTATATGAGAAATGATTGATGGATGAATGAAAATGCAATGATATGATTTATTTTTGAAATTTTCTTTTAGAACTTCTATGTGATATGGAAAATATGATATAATGAATTCAAAATTATTTGATTCAAATGTATGAATGATGAACTGATAAATAGAAATGATTTCTAAAATAATGATGAAACTACATGGTTATGATGATGTTTTTGTTAACGTCAAGTATACTCAATTTTTTTACAAAAATAGATAATCATCAATTTGAATCCTTCACGAGCTTTTGTAACAAACACTCTATTTATGTAAAAACTATTATGAATGCAATCTAATTTTATCATGCACACCTATATGCAAAAAAAATGGCATACTAACAGTACTTTTGTGCTTTGTATCATCATAGAGCTTTAGAAATGTTGAAGGTGAGTACAAGCATCAATGGTATATTTTAGACCAATGATGATTTGAGTACTACTTTCATGATTTTTGATATTGCAAGTGAACACAAGAATCTAGGTATAATTAAACTTGAGATGACCTGAGGATTTCTTGCGTAAATAGACAAGGATTGATTATTTTAGTGTGTGAATTCTAAATGTCATTAGTGATACATTTGTAGAGCATGTCCCACGACAATTCACACAATAAATTATTAATTCACAAATAGCAGACAAATGAAAATATCATTCTCCTTCCTTGCTTCTCTAGTTCAATACATCATCGAGTTACTCCAAAGAAATGATAACAAATAATCAAAGTACAACATATCCAACCTTTACTTAAAGTGTTTCAACCATTAGCCAGATTAGATCATCCATCCTGATTTTATGATGTTTTTGTGATTTTCTAAGATTTTGGATCAAACCTAACCTAAAGACCTACCCTAGGGGCCTCGGGGGCTGATCAAAGATTATACTTGCCTATGTTATACATGCAAAGACCACGTAGTTTGACTGGATGACTCTATTTTTGACTTTTTGAGTGATTTTTTGACCTATTTTTGGATTTTGATATGATATGGATATTTGATGTGCTCTTGATGGTGATTGATGTTCAAATTTGGGTTGTGTTTGGATCATTGTTTTTGTTGCATTTTGTCTCCTTGGTGTTTGTCCATTTGATTAAGCTTGTTGTTTATTACCCCCAATGAGGTTTAGATGTTGCCCCCAAGCTATGGTGAGACATGAAAATGTGATATGATATGATAATGGATGCAAAATAATGATGGTGAAAGTAATGACCATGACATGCATCTAATAGATGGAGAAGTTGGCTTTAAAATCACAAATAGTGCCTGTTTCCAGGTTTTCACTACATGTTTTTATTGCACTTTTTCAGTCTTTTTGATTTCTTTTGTATTTTGTATTTTCTCATTTTTATTTTTATTTTAGTATTTTCCAATCATCGAGATGCTTGTTTTCCAGGTTTTCGTCCAAGCAACCCTTTTTAGGACTTTGAACCATGCACTAGGTGATTTAGGTGTAGAATCTTCTGAGATGGATTCACCCACAATATTAATATTGATTCAATAGGATAGAGATGAAGTTTACATAATTCATAAATTCACCCACAATGAGAGAAAAGTAAATAAATAAATAATAAATAAAATAGATACCTTGCATACCTAACCCAAATTCGATACCAACTTGGAAAATAAATCATAAGAGAAAATCCCATGTAAAGTTCTTAAAAAATATAAGTCACGTATTAAAACAAGTATCATTCGTCATTCTCTAACTACACAAGGCCTATATTAAACAAGGTAGGAGCATATTATGAGTGAACAATCAAAATAGTAATTCTAAGTGCTAAACCAAAATAAAACTAAAGGTAATAATGTTCTACAATCATCTTTTCAAATATGAGAATATTTGTCCGTTATTTCTCATTGATTACCTAATATCCCTTAAAATATTAAGGTTGATCTATGCTACATTTAGTGTTTGCAACTCAACTACATGATATTAAAAATATTTGAATTAGAGAGATAACTATTTGATCAAAGCTATAATATCATTAGTTGAAGCATAAAATACATCAGTAATAAATAACATTTGAGGTCAAGAGGTTCAATTACTAATTAAGTTTAATCGTTTCTTGAAATAATCTTAATCATAGGAAAATTTACACATAATCCTACATCAAATTAGACGAATAATAAACAATTTTTACTCTTTAAGAGATATTCAAATAAATTGAAACCTCAATACACTAGATAATTAATGACCCAACTCCATTCAAAATTTGAAAGCATTTATGGAAGTTCATGATTAAAATAAACATTAACATTGTTGAATACAATTCTAATCTTATTAATTGATCATGACATCTCATATCATAGCTAAGCAATATCTATATCAAATGGATAATAGTTTGATTAAAATTACCTCCATAAAACAGTAAAAAGAAAGGTGATTATAATTACATCAAGTAATTCTAAATACCTACCAAAAATAATAAGTGATAAATTTACATCGCTTTATTTATTTGTTAATTATTGTTTATTTACTCTTTTGTGTATATATAAAGACCCTCTTTACTTAAAGAAATAATTACAATCTTGATAATAATGAGTCACTCACAACCTATAATATATATATATTATATGCTCTAAAAGAAATCTAAAATAAAGAAAATATGGTAATTCTTAACCCTTATCATTTTTTTTTATCTACTTTACACATATTCTTCTTCTAATTAATATAATCTTTTCTTTAAGTGGGAGTATGTTCTCATAAAGGGAATCCTTTAAATATGAGCATTACGTGGAGTCTCTTAAAAGCTAAAGTTAGGAAATATTAATGATGTTAAAAGTATTTTATTTTATTTGAGGTTTTGTTTTACCAGGTTTTGTTTTACCTCATTACTACCATCCAAGGTATTCTTCATTAATAGAGGTATCGATATTTATTCCAGCCAAGAATGTTATTATTATTAATACTTTTGTTTGAGTCTGGCTTCATTGCTAATATTGTGATCAAGTGCTGCAAGATTCGTACTCACTTTAATTTTAGTTTTGTAAAATATGTCACATTTTAATATCTCTATGCAATTAAATTTAATACTACTGAACTCTTATTTTTTTATTTTTTTATTTTTGCCCAAAGAAAATTACGATTCATGCAATGTTTTAAACCATGTGTAACTATCTTTAACTCTAAGTGCACCTAAAATAAACTAGCAATTGCACCTTGGTGTGCAATGGGTACGCCGAAGAGTTGTGGAAGATCAATTCCAAATAAATTGGTCTATTTTTTGCATACATTTGTGCAGCACATGAGGTCAATTGGTAGGTCATTTAGAAAATGATGTTTCCTATGCAACAAAGGTCTCAATAGAGAAATGATAGCTACAAGTCAACTATGCATCCTCTTACAGGAATCCAAACATGACTGAAACAAAACCTTTCAATGAGGAAGATAATCAGACTCCATTACCAATAGGCTCATGTTATTTTTGAAATAGAGAGAGGGAGACAAAGAGGAAGAGATAGGGATAAAAGAGGAAGAGATAGAGGGGGGAAGAGAGAGATATGTGCGCTTCAACTTATTTTTTCTAATGAGAAAAATAATAATGTTCACCACTTTCCAGAAATACCTCTTAATAAGGGGATTTTCTATTGATCCAACTCCCATGACTTGAAAAATATAGTCGATATTAGTATCAAATGTTTATAATCATTGCTAGGTAGAATTCACAAATGTAATAATAAGAAAATTATAATTATGTAGAAACCATCCAGAGAGGGAGAGATAAAGTGATATAGAGGAAGAGGGAGTGGGGGAGATAAAGAGATATAGATGGTAAGATAGACTGATAGTTAAAAAAATCATAACAGTATTTTCTTGGAATATGTTGTGAAAATTCATAGACCACCGACTGTTGGACATGGGTATATATTTCCTTACACATGTTGTATCTAATCATGATCTATATGTTTTAAAGTTTCTGGAAGATCATCTCTATTATTTGGGCTCATTCTTGGCAACACACCAGCTTTTCCCTTTTTTGATTTCAGTTGCATTTTTTTCATCTATGTGGACCCCACAGACAACAAAAGATGATCCACAACTTTGGAAAGGTGAAATTAAAGTTTAATGAAATGTTGATTTATGTTAATTTCTTTTTGTTTTGGGGAAGGATGTATTCATTACTGTAATAACCCTACATAAAATCAGACATCCTACCCAAAACATTGGCAGCAAAGTTGTCTCAGAGAGCTCTTTTCTTCCTTTCCTTGTTGGGAACATAATTGGAAGCATAAGGCCAATTTTTTTTGTGTACTGGGTAGGAAAGGAGGATGATACATGTATGATCTTGACTACCTGCTTTCTATCCTAAACTCTATTTGGCCAAGATCTTAATTTGAAGATATACCGCAACCCCATTAGAGACTTTGAATTTGTATTTGTCTCTGGCAAATGGGTTTTGAGGTAAATAGTCCATCCTATACCAATCATTGTCACTTAGATAACTTTGTTCCTCCTTTGAATGAGATTTTGAATCATGATGCCTCCTTAATCACTGTGGCCGAAAATGTGAACAATGGAATTTGCTAGGAAACTCCATTGCAAATTGCTTAGTGGTTATTGGCATTTGCGATTGCCAGTGGTATAAGCTCCCTTTTTGACACTTTTCATCTCTCTTGGACTTCGCTCTCTCTGCCTGTTGAACCCCATCATCCTCTTGCTTTTTTACGCACCATACTTCTTCCCTTCATTGAACATCTAATCTTTCAAATCTGTGTAACTCCAATTTAAAGGGCTAAGATGTATGGTGGCATTTTCGATGGAGAAAGTTGTCTGCTCTAGTGGAAGCAACATTTCATTCTCAAATACCAGAATGGCCCTCTGTTTACCATGAAACCCATTCTCAATCTTTCACGCATTTGACTTCTATGCAACGTGCCATTGTCGATGATTTTGGGTAGTGATTGGGAATGGAGACAACAAGCAAGGCTCTTCCTCTGTGTCCGCCTAGTTGAAGACAACAAAGGCCTACAAAGGCTCTGCTCCTTCCCAATCAAACTAAGACCAAGCATTAAACTTGTTCTCTCGGAAAGTCATTGAAAAGAAATGGCATTGTCGTGTTGGTGAAGAGTGCTATGGATTATAGAGCTTTGTCACCGCCTGAGAAGACGAAAAGCAATGGCGAGGTGGAGTTAACTTATGAGAACAGCGGCGGCTTACTCTCGATGATTTTGAGGCAAATTTCAACAGTCATGATCTGAATGATGATCGTGCAAGCATTTTATGAATCTGTACACCGTCAAGGAACGCCTTTGGCGTAATAAAACATGAGATAAATATGACCGTAAAAATTAACAGTTACGATGATTTCAATGGTCTCCAGGAAAGAGTCAACCGTTGATTATGCATTTTAGCTCGGCATCTTTCAAATTGAATATGCCTTCGGCGTAAAATATCATAATGCAACGAAGTGTTTATCTCCCACGAGATTTATTTTATTTATTTATTTTGGTTAAACTTCCGACCCAAAGCTACCGCCCAAAATAAGTTAATTATATTAAATAAACGCTACCATTAAAGATAATTAATGATAAAAGCACAAAACTACTATATTTTATTAGATGCCCAATCACTAGCACAAAAGCATGTTAACATTATATTTTATTATTAACATAGGATTTTACTAGTCTTAGACTAGATTTTTGTGCCCAAAACTGGGAATGATTTTTTTTTTTGAGAAAATGTCTAGTTTGCACTCATTGAATCCTAGTGCCATAAGTACAAAAACTGATAGTCGAGAAAAAAAATAGATTAATAAAATATTTTGATTAAAAAAAAATGTCATTACTTTTACAGCTTCACTTTTTTTTTTCAACTCCACTATGGTTAATGAAAATGCAGAGAATATGTATGGTAGAAAAGAACACACAAATTCACATTAAAAGTATGAAAATAATAAGCACAATAAATACTGTAAATTATAACATATTGCATCACAATGATTTCAACTGACTTTGATTCTCTATATGCCATCTATTTTATCTGGAATTCTAATCAAGATAGGGATATAAAATGCCAATTCCTTCAAATGCTAGATAAAGGTAATGGCTCATCATCTCAGCCTTTTATTTCTCACACAGTAAGATAAGGTCAAGGCTATCCATATCTAAGTCCTCAAAGCATAAAGGCATAAGGGTTGTTTGAAAGAATGACGCCAGTGGGTGTGGCCTGTTGGTCTGTAGTGATTGCAGGATATGCACAAAATGGAATTAATGAACTTTAGAAAAATTTCAAGCAAATACAAATGATAGGTGTAAAGCCAAATTCCACAACAATTGAAACAAAAGACATATATGCAAAATGCACAAGTATAGACAGGGCGCCCGAATTGTTTAACAGAATGCCTCAATGAATTGAGGTCTCATGGAATGCATTAATTTTAGGATATACCCAGAATGGATTGATTGAAATGGATTAGGGAAACTAGCCACTTTTGCAGCTATTCAAGCCTTACAAACTTGTAGAGCCAAATTCTTAAAGATTTAGCTAAATTGTAAATATGATGGAAAAGTGAGTTGTGTTAATCAGGGCATATATTTGTTCAGATATCATTTGGAAGGAAAACATGTGCTGCTTATTTTGGATTTGTTGGGTGCCATAATGTTAAAACCTAACTGTGCGCATTATTAAGAACTTGGCAGTAATTTTAATTTTAATAAACATAATCTAAATCCATCACTCGAAACCTTATTTTCAGGCTACAACTCACCAAATTGGAGAAGTGAAAGGTCAATACTAGAGAGGAAGAGTTTGGGGTAGCAACACCATTGCCAGTATCCAGCCTTCCTGCGCCAACACAACAAATTCCATTCACCTCTTGTGCTAGCATCTACTCTGCCTTTGCCAGCATCCTCCCTACGTGAAATGGGAGCTTTAGAACATGGTGTGGACATCCCTAAAAAAAATGTGTGCTGGTAGAATATGTGCAAAATGTGTAAGCATAGATAAGGCACCTGAACTATTGGACAACATGTCTCTAAGAATGCTCCTAATTGCTAGGTATTTTTTTGAAAAGGCTTTAGAAACCTTCAAGCAAATGAACCTTGACTTTGATACCATATGTCATGCCCTAAATTTTACACTTAGGACATGAACACAACTACAATTTTTTTTAATCATTTATGCCTAACATGCTAGCTAACGTGAATGCTTAGTGGCATTGCCCATGCAACACCACTAGAAGCATGCCACTAAAAAGGCAGGTAGAGTGTTGGAGAGGTGACTATGAAGAACTTAATTCACCCACTCTCTAAATAAGGATAACCTAATTTAGGTCTCATATTGGAAGCAACTCCTCTTCAATAACCTAAGAATGGGCCTTTTACCCTAATATGATAATTGTCTAAGAACTACTTGTGTTAAGGTGTGCAGTATTTATTTTGAGGTATTAATATAGATCTTGAGTATTGTTTTCCTTCTAAGATGATTCTTGATAATTTTTGATTCAGGTCTCTAAGGCCCCAAAAAGATACAATTAAATGATAATAATTGTTCTTGCAAGATTATTGTATTCTACACTATGTTACTCTAATTTCATTATCTCTTTTATATTGATATCATTTCAATTATCAAAACAATATTAATAATAATTTTTATTTTTATTTATTTATTGATGGAGATCACCCACAAATTCTTTTTCGGTGGGCTCATTTAGAACCTTTCAACTTCACTAGTAGACCAAGGACCCATTGACATTAATAATAAATTTACAATAATAATGTAAATCTAAATTTTAAGATATATTTCATTTTGTTCTTTAGCCCTCAAGATTCCATTTCAATTTTTATTTTTTTTAACTGACTTCACAAAAATAATTCTCATAAAGTATCTTCCTCTTAGAAATTAAATTATTTTACTCACCTTATTAAGAAAGTCACTAATAAATTAATAAACATGTTGATATTTTACTAGAATTTTGTTAATGAAATCATTAACAAATGAATACATTACCTTTTATTAAAATTTATTAACAAATCTTTAATAAATAGCAATTAGCACTTTTATTCAAATTTGTAAATTGAATCATTTGTAATTTTAATGCTAATACTAGTCTATTTATATTTTAAGCCCTAGATTTTACTCCATGAACATGCATTTTTCTTTTCTTTTTGATTTGACATTGATTCATTTATCAAATTTATCAATGAAAATTAGATATTGATATTAAATATGTGAAAATTAACGCAATAATGCTAATATCATATCTATGAATGTTAATCTTGCTATTAATATTATTATTAAAATTAGTGTGGCATTGGTCAGAACACTAATAAGAATAATGTGAGTGTTATTCCCTTGCTAATTCTAATTCTTAAATGTAATTTTCAATTTATCCATAATTTATCTTTACCTTTTTATTATCTTGATATGGCAAGGATTAATTACCATAAAATATTTCTCTTCTAAGATTAAACCATCTCATAAATAAATGATTTCGAAAGCTATTAACTCACTTTTATTATCATTTATTAAAAAAATATTAACCAATTAATAAAACTAATGCAATACTAATTATTTTTTATTGATATTTTATCAACCTAATTAATAAATTCATTAATAATTAAAAAATACAATTCATTCTTTTCAAATTTACCAACTTCATTAAATATTCCACTAATTTTCTACGTGGAATGTAAGTGGATTTCTTCCATTATTTTATACCTTTTTCTTTATTTTTTACCTTAGGCTAAAAGGAGGAAATATTGACTAAGCAGCTTAGGAAAAGTTTAAAGATAAAATCTTAAGAAGAAGCCCCCTTTTAGTTTATTCCCACGTAAGCTTCTTTTCTTATCACATTAACCCACTCCCTCCATGAAAATTGCATGCCTCCTCATAATTTAATAACATTAAATTTACTATGCCCTAAAATGTATTGGGTGCTCAACCTATTTTATTCTCCTTTGTATTATTTGCAATGCCCTAAAATCCATCGCTATGGAAGAAACAGTTCAGAGGTGGCGCTCGAGGAAAGAGGGGGGAAACTCTCCTTTTTAAAGAGTTCATGTCCATGCTCAAAGTCAAGCAATTTGAAGGTTGTTTGAGTCGGGCGACTGGCGAAACAAGGGCTGGTGTCTATTGAGGGGATTGATTGTGTTTTTCTTGTTTTTCTCTATTTTTAAAATTATTTTTCTTCCCTTGTCTCTGGATTGCTATCTTTTTTTAAATTCAATTTTCGTTCTTTTGAATGAGTTGCAGGCACTAGGGAGAACAGCCTGAAGGATGTGAAGAAATGGAAACGTTAAAACCTAATTTGTTCTTTTCTCTCTAGATCTGGGTTGTGGCTGCAAGGGTTTTGCAATATTTTTTAAATAATAAAGTTAGTGTGCTTAGTGGTAGACTTTGGGCTGTAGTTCTCATTTTATGTTATATATCTATATATATATTTTTCTTTTCCTAGAAATACTAATTTATCCATGTTGAGAGCTTATTCTCAGGCTGTAGCTTTCCAGGAAAGAGAAAAGAGGAGGTCGATTGTAGCTACAATATGCAAACCCCCTTTTCTATTCCTGACATCCTTTGTTTGGGGTTGATATCCGGAGGGCCCATTTTAGGCTTGTATATTTATGATATGAAGCATTCCATACTTCTAAAATTTCAAGATCATTTTCTCTCTTTATCTTTTTTTCTTTTCTTTTCTGATTACATTTGAATGGCTAAATGAGACCATTCACATATACATATATATTTGTACTTAAAGTTTTGTGTGAAACTTCCTAAGTTGAATACATATGGGAATACTTGAAGTTGATTTACAGACTTTTCATATATACATATTTTACAATTTTATTTCTACAAGTAGTAGGATTGATTTTTCATTTTCTTGAAGGAATATACTATCCATATTTAAATTCTATGATTCTTTACACAAATGTATAACTGGATAGAGTTAATATAGTAGAAGTTTGAGAACTAACAACTAGGAATAGTGGACACGCATTAACATTTCCGAGCATTAGATTTTCCTTCCAATAGCATAACATATTCATTTGTTAACTATAGAATAAATGTGAAGTAGACAACATAGACAGTTTAATGCTCTGTTTCATACTTTCATTCAGTTTTCTATTATTCCTTATAATTATGTTTAGCAGGTCTTCAACCATTTATGTAATAAAAACTAACACCTTATAATCCATCACAGAGATCTATGCTACATTACAACTTGAATAAGAAAATTTTCAATCCTCTACTTTAGTAATATTGCAAAATTACCCTATAAGCATGGTTCTATTCACAAAACTAGCACATTCATTTGAGTGTTGTTTGCCTTGCAGAATAAAGACAATGCAGCTTGGAGAAATCTTCAATTTAAAAGAATAAACACACAACATGAAATACTATATTAGCAGTAATCAGCATCAAGGGTTAACATGTTTTCTCCCTGTAACTTTTATTCATCTACCATCCTTGTTTATCCTACCGATTTTTTTTTTCTCTAGCATTGTATTTACTTTTCAATAAAGCTATTGTTCCCATCTTAATCCTTCTACTACAAGATGCAGTAACAAAACTCATACAACAGTAAATTCCTCATAAAAGCCCCAGCTTTTTAGCAGTATCACCTGCACAGATACAACAATATTGGCTCTACGACCAGTGGGAGCTCACCTCCCATCCATAGGGCTGAAGCAGCCCATCCCCTAGCTAGGGGAACAAGCCAAGGTGACAAGACTTGAGACGGCATCAAAAATCACAATCAAACAATTTGCAAATTGTTAACAAGATTGGAGACTAAGAAAGAAAGAAAAATAGAGAACAAATTTCACCCAAGATGAATTCACAGTTACTTAACATTTCACATAGGACCCATCTTTAGGAGCCCAAATCAGGGGGAGTGGGGACATCTACAGGGTGAGAGTGAAAAGCATAGAATTATTCTGGGCTCTTACAACCACACAATTCTTCCTCCATCATATAACAGAAACAACCAGCATACACCCCCCCTTTTCAACCTCCTTTCCACCCCCAATACCTCCATACTTCATTTAGCACACCAGTAATCAAATTTACACAACCAGAGTACTCCACACTTTATTTAGCACACCAATATTTTTATTTACACAACCAAGGTGCTCACACCCCTATAACAACTCTCTCTTCCCTGGACATCTCACCCAATCTAGGACCTCTTCACAAAATGAAACTTCAAAGGAACATGAAGATCCATTTACTTGACAACATCCTACCCAGAAGCCACAACTATTCACATACATCCACTCCAAACATAGTTCACTTTCATTCTCTAGAAAGATAGTTCATACATAAATAAATAACAATCTACACAATTTATTTTCCAAACAACCTGACATAACAAAATAAATACCAATGTTTACAATCATTTCCACAAGAACACATAATTAGATACCAAGGTGGGAGTACCTACCTAAGAAAACCTTCAATTTTGGTAGTATAATTGCAACAACAACACTCTTGTTTCTTTCTAGGCCTCTGCTCCTCTTCTCAAATAGGGATAGCAAAATAGTCCATCCACCTGGAAAATAATCAACATGAATAGTTTTCAAAACCAAACTCCCTTAAGACCTATACTCTCATGATCAATTATGTAAGTGACAAGTGTGTCCTCCTTTGGACACCCTTCACTTTCTTGATAAGTAGGCTCTCGAGACATCATTTTCCTTGGAAATCCGTCACTTGAGGAAAGTGCCTCCAAAAAGGGGGCCTAAGTCTTCCAAAATGTTTTTTAAACTCATATGGTGACCCCCAAGGCTAAAACTTATGACTAAAGAACAATAAAATACAAAAAAAAACATGACTAAAACACTTTAAATCACTTCTAAACTTGGGTTAAAAAATATGTTATTACAACCAATTATACTAAATGGCACTAGACAATATGACATGGCAATACATTTATTGACACAACACATAATAACATATCTCAAATCAACATGACACATGTCACCTTGGTGTTCCCTAAATCCATTGCTCATGGCTAATCTGCACACTCAAGTGTAACCATTAATTCATCATTGTAATAAAAAAAGGCATGTGATTGCAACTTGATATCTATGTAGAAGTATTTTAAACGTTAATCCATCATCATACTAAAACAAAGTATGTGATCACAACATGATATCTATGTATAAGCATTTAAAAGAAAACTAATCAAATCACATTTATTCACCTTATGGCATGATTAACATATAATCAACAAAATCAATTCCAACAAGACAAACATAATTGTACTACATCTAATATCTGCAAATCCATCTAATCACATTATCATATGCACACAGGCTATTAATAACAAAATCACTAGATTAATACAATTAGTCACATAGCATCGTAAAACCAAAATTGATAAGGATCAACATACATGTAATAGTGTACTATGTCTATGATAACATCAACATGTCAAAGCTAGAATCCATTTTATCAAAGTAGTCAAAATCAAAACTATCACATAATCTTCAGTACTAAAGATAGGTATCACATATGTCACCATCCCAGATCACCTCAAGTTGTTAAACTTCTTCCAAGGAACCTGCTATGATACCAATTGTTGGCAACACAAGGGTAGACAACTAAGAGGGGAGAGTTGAATCAGTTGTCATAGAATTTCAAACTTATTAAATTTATTAACCCTTATTCTCAAATCTGATTAATAACCATGAAAGCATAAATCAACAACACATCAGAAACACACATAATACCAAGATTTTTACATGGAAACCCTATAAGGGGAAAAACCATGGTGGAGGTTAGTCCACAAATTTATACCCTGTTAAAAGTATAAGAAGAATAAATGGGGAATGCACATGCATTCAAACACACTGCCTAGAGCTCATTGCTCAAATACAAAGGGAGACTCATTGTCTTATAGAAACATTCAGATTACAACCATCCAGATTTTGAACTGGGAAAGTAGCATCTGCTAATGCCTGATTACAATTCCGGTTAAGCACATGAACGCTTCTTCACACTTCTTCACTCTTCTTCACTCTTCTTCACACTCTCCTCTGCCTTCAAAGGATTTAGAACATTATTCACACACACTTCTTTTTCGTACACATTCAAATGAAGAAACAATCGCTTATATATATCAGCAATAAGGAATTACATTGTTACATGTCAGCTTTAACGGAATAATAAAATAAATACAAGTTGTCGGCCCAAAATAATAAACATTATTAATGAGAATCCAGCAAGGTCAGCCATAACATAGTAGAGACCCAACACAATATTCTCAAACACAAAACACCTTCAAAAATTATTCCTCGAAGATCCACAACACGCTACAATCACCTTGTCGGCCATGAACATGAAAAGCATGAACACGCAAGAGAAAATCACCGACCGCGAGCACAACGATCAATGCAGACATGCAACATAGATAGAGAATGATCTAGAAACATCCACAAACACCACAAGAGCATTCACAACAACTCAAATTACCAAAATCACATTATCTTCTTCTAGAAGCATCAACTACAATAACAAAATAACTATCGGAACACAAAAACTCATAACTTGCCAAAATCTTCATGCAAACCTCTAAAACTTTTGATGGATAAACTAGATACACCTAAAAAAAACCCTTTAACCCACAACTTCACACCATCAACATACTGAATTTTCCATCATACTATTCTTCACTACTTCATAGACAACCTGCAACATATTTTATTACAATTTTCTAAATATCCTCGACATATACAGTCTTAGAGACTTTAATTCTAATAGTGTTGATGTTGGAAGATTGAAATCACTGAGAGGAGGGGGGTGAATCAGTGATTTATAAAAGTCACAATTTTTTTTACAAATCCAATGATTTAATTGACTTTTAAATCAAAACACCAAATGACAGTTTATAGAATAAATTTGACTTGTGCATGAACAATATTGTGTTTGTATGAATCATGAATTAAACATATAACATTAACATAGGTTGAACTTAACACTTCACATGTATCAGAGCTCACATTAAATCAAAACCTTTTATGAATGAAATTTGACATAAACATTGGCAGATATGAAAGACTGATAATTAACAACCATTCAATGCATTTGATGACACATTAAAATCAGACAGATAAAAAAAATCACACACATAAAATCATCACATAACACAGTATATGTCTTGAGTGGAAAACCCTCTTGGGGAATAAAAACCACTCGAAAAATATTTCTCTTTATTCACTTAGAGCACCAACTCCACAAAAATTACGAAGCACCAACTTCATAAGATACAGAAGCACCAACTCCTTTACAATGCAAAACAATTATAGTATTCTATCAAAACCCTAGAAGTACAATTTGGAATACTAAAACATTAATAGAAGACCATATATATTTTCAATAATCACATTGAAGAATGTTGTATGAGAATGACAACATCTTCCTTAAATACAATAATCTGAGAATAACTATAAAATATTTTCAATGCAATACAACTTCTATACAATATGTCTAAAGCCTCATATTCTTCTTCCAGGTAACACAAAAGAATGCCTGAAAACCAACTTTTAGAGATGCTATGAATAATAACCTCTATATACAGTTTGAATAACTGTAAACCAACTCAGGTTAGGGTTATAGGTGAGAAACCCTAAAGAGTTCACTAATTTTGAAGTGAATTATGTTACAACCCAAGAGTCATCTAGAAACCCTAAAGGGGTTTAAACATAATCAACAAAAGATTAATCCTTTTAACAAAAAAATTAACAATAGCATTTTCAAACCAATTTCATTAATTGAAAACATTCTTAATAACCTACTTAATCAATTGTTACAAAGCCCATAAGTAATAGAAATTCCTTATCTGTTAATGGTGAAAAACCAACTGAAAGAATACCTCAAAAACCTGTCAAATGGTTTCATAACCATCCAACTGGTAGATGCCAGTCTTAACCAACTTTCACTGTCATTTCCTTGTCCAACATACATAGTCACTTAAGCTCAAAGTCATTCCATATGCATGACCATTTTCATCCTAGCTCATACAGTGAGCTAAACTTACATATCCATAGCATATCGGCTGAAAAACTAAAAGAAATTGCAGACTCCAGAATAACCATGGTGGCTAGGGTTCCAAAATGAAACAACAAAAAATGCATTTTACTCTAATCGAGCTTCAAGTGTTTTAAAAGACTTTGCAAAACAAAATAACTATAGGAGATCCAGTACATTTAAACAAAACATCATAATTCCTTAGAATCTGTTCCCAAATACTTTACCAAAATACCGACATCATAATAGTATTGAATCATTAACCCAATGAACTATCAATGCCACATGTGCATACACTATCAATGATGGCTATCAGTGTCACTTTTCAATTTGATATACCCAATCACAAGTAGCTGTCGAAACCAATGTTTCAATTATGATAACAACTAGTCACATGTAAAATTTGATTGTTATTAATCAACAAACCTGATACCATAGTGTCAAACAAAATAATATTGTCACCACCATGTGACTCTAAACAAAGTAAAAACCTTTATAACAATGATACTTGATGTCACATGTCTTTTATTGTGATCAAAATGCCAATTACCTTAGCAAAGTCATAAAAGAGTGTATTGACCAATCTGAAATGCTTCAAATGCAAAGACCATAGTAATGCCAATGATCCCAATGCTACAAAGTAGTGACTTGTAACCTTGAAGGATCAAACTGAAAAATCATCCTGTCAAAATGATAAACACTGTCAACCTTGAATCACCTTGTCAAAATGATAAACACTTTCAACATCATTATATATAAATCCAAAATCCTATAACTGCATAGCATATCATAACACCGACCAATGTAACTACATATCATATATCAACCAATCTGAGAATGCATCATGTCAACATCCATCAAACATATCATCACATATATTCTCATATTAGCTAACCATTGTTGACATCAAGGACAAACCAAAAACAACTGGGAGCCAACAAACTTCCCCTTTATCCTTGATGGAAAAACACATATCATCTAGATCCCCCTTTTTACCTCAATGACAAAGAATGAAAGAAGATAATGTCCATGAAGATAAACAACTAAGAAGCCATCCAATTATCCAACACAATAATCAGCTGCAAATAGAGTAGTATAACAAAAAACTAAATATGCAAGAGAGTTGTAAATGAAAAGATATAGAAACAAGCTCCCCTTGAACCAAAAAATGGGAGAATCAATGAAGTAGGGATTGAGAGATAACTCCCAATCGGAATCTCAACCTTTCAAAAATTTCTTTGGATAAAGGCTTAGTGAATATATCAGCTACCTATTCTTGTGAAGCAACAAACTGTAGACATACTTCATTAGCTAGCACTTTTTCTCAAAGAAATTGAAACTTGATGGCAACGTGTTTAGTGTGAGGGTGCATAATATGATTTTTAGAGATATTGATCACACTAGAATTATCACATAAAATAGAAACAGGCTTAGAAACTATGATACCCATATCAGAAAGTGTTTGAGGCATCTAGAGAAATTGAGTACAATAAGAAGTGGCAGCTACGTATTCTACCTCAGTAGTGGAAAGAGAAATAGATTATTTTTTCTTGTTGTGCCAAGCCACTAGCCGATCCCCAAGAAAGAATGTAGCACCACTAGTGCTTTTCCTATCATCCAAGCAGCCAGCCAAATCAACATCTATATATGCAATCAAAGAGAAATCATTGCTTCTAGGATACCAAAGACCATAATCAAGAGTACCCTGAATATACTTAAAGATTATTTTAATAGCAGTAACATGGGATTCCTTAGGTGAAGCCTGAAACCTTGCAACCATGCGAACTACCTACATTATATTAGGTCTAGAAGTAGTTAAATATAACAGATTGCCAATCATTGATCTATATTCAGATTGATTTGCATTAGGTGAATCATCAACTTTAGAGAGTTTGCAACCTGTAACCATTGGTGTACTAACAAGATGACATCCATCCATGTGAAATTTCTCAAGCATCTCTCTAACATACTTGGTTTGAGAGAGAAATATACCACTTTCAAGTTGAGAAACTTGAAGACCAAGAAAGAAATTCAATTCTCCCAACATTGACATTTCCAATTCAGATTCCATAACATGAGAGAATTATTTAGTTAAAGCTATTGGAAACATAGTTGTCGTTGCACCTAAAGATCAACCTTTTAATGCCCAATACAACTATGAGAGTTAACAGATCCACGAGAGGCAGTTAAGACATGCCATGAATCCCAAGGGGAGCGCTGGCCATCTACCAACAATCTCCCCCTCAACGTTACCCGAGGGGATTCGAACCCAACACCTTTGGCTCTGATACCAATTGTTGGAAACACAGTTGTTGTTGCACCAAAAGATCAACCTTTTAATTCCTGATACAACTATGAGAGTTAATGGATCCACAGGAGGTGGTTAAGCCATGTCATGAATCCTGAGGGGAGTGTTGACCATCTGCCAAGAAAATCATCATTATTACAGTGAAAAATAATATCATCTACATAGACTTCAATAACTAGAATATCAGTACCTTCAATCTTGACATAGAGATTGTTGTCAACACCACCTCTAGTGAAGCCATTTGATGTCAAATGATTATCCAACCTAGAGTACCATGCCTTAGGTGCTTTTTTTAAGCCATATAAGGCCTTCTTCAACCTATAAACATGATTAGGGTTTTCTTTTCAAACAAACCCTTCAGGTTGTTCCGTATAGACCTCTTCATCTAAATAACCATTTAAAAATACAATTTTGACATCCATTTGATAAATAGTGAAATTATTATAAACAAAATAAGCCAAAAATATTCTAATGGATTCTAGTCTAGCAACAGGTGCATATGTTTCACCAAAATCAACACCTTCCTTTTGAGTATATCCTTTGCATACAAACCTTTCTTTGTTGCGAACAACTTTGCCATTTTCATCAAGCTTATTCTTGTAAACCCACTTGCCATCTATGACATTCTTGTCATAAGGTCTTGGGACTAACTCCCAAGTTTGGTTTTTCTCAATTTGACTTATTTCGCATAGCCTTAAGCCAACATTCATTCAAGAGAGCCTCATCATAGTTCTTGGGTTCAAATTTAGTAACTAAACATAAGGCTATATGTTCTGCTATTTGAGTTTGTTATTCAAATTTAGCAGCCTTTCTTCGTGTGTGAACTCCAACATTTCTATCTCCAATAATCTAAGTTTGAGGATGATTTTTAGCAATATATTTTGAAATATTTTTGGGCACAATATTTTCAGAACTTGTTGTTTCAACATGTTTAGGACTTGCTATCTCAACATTTTTAGGTATTATTTCAAGTTATATTTTTGTTTCTTCCTCATTATCCTGCACAAGATCGGTTTCTAAATGTAGTCTTTCATCAAGTTTCACATTAACTACCTCAACAATTTTATTAATCCTTTTATTATAATATTTGTAGGCTTTACTTTGAGTTGAGTATCCCCAAAAGATACCCTCGTCACATTTTGATTGAAAGATGCCTAGATGTTCATCATCTTTCTTAATAAAGCATTTGCTACCAAAAATTTTAGAATGTTTTATAGAGGCAGACTTTCCATGCCACAATTCATGAGTGAATTTTGATTTCACTCTAAGTTGCACTCTATTTAAAATGTATAAAGTTGTATGAACAACTTCTTTCTAATACATGTTGAGCAACTTAGCCTCATCTAACATGGTTCTTGCCATTTCCTTCACAGTTCTATTTTTACGTTCAACTACCCCATTTTGTTGAGGTGTTCTAGAGGTTGTATATTATCTTTTAATACCATGTTCTTAATAATCAAAAAATTCTTGAGAGGTGAACTCTCCTCCTTTATGAGATCTTAGGCATTTAAGCTTTAAATCAGATTCATTTTTAACCATTTTATGAAAGATCTTGAATATTTCAAATGCCTCTGATTTATGTTTAAGAAAAGTAACCCAAAATTCTTGTATAATCATCTACAAACAACATGAAATACTTTTCACCATTAATTGAACTTGTTCTAGTTGGGCCAAACAAATCTATATGCACTAGTTGTAAGGGCTTAGTTGAAGAATGTTCTTTTGTCTTAAAACTAACTTTCGTTTGTTTACCACTTAAACATTCTTTGCACACAAATTTTTTTGATTTGTTAAGGATTGGTAGACCTCTATCATTCTGGTTTTTATTGATTCTAACTAGATTATCAAAGTTTATATGTCCCAATCTTTTATGCCATAACCAACTTTCTTCAACTTGACCCATTAGACACATACCTTCATTATTGTCATTACCAGATGTGTATAGGATATTATAAACATTACCTTTAGTCCTTCTCTCTATTGCAACAGTCTTCTAGACTTGTTCTTGATCTTACATCCTTGTGGAGTAAACATAAAATGATAACCACTATCACAGATTTGGCTAACACTAAGTAAATTGTGGTTTAGGCCTTCCACATAATACACATCATAGATAGGTGTGTCCTCATTTAGCAGAAGTGAACCTTTACCTTTAATCTGCATAACAATGTTATCACCAAATTTCACATATCCACCAACACAATCTTCAAGTTTGATGAATTTGTCCTTATCCCATGTCATATGGTTAGAACAACCACTATCTAGGACCCATATGTGCTTTTTAGAATGAAAATCAGTTTGGACTAGTATTGATTGCTCTATGCTTTTAACAAGTTTAGGTTTCCAAACTCTTTTTGTTTTCTGCTATTTATTATGCTGATTAACTTTGCATTGTTTGAATTTATGTCCCAAAGTGTTGCATTTAAAACATCTGACCTGATTAACAAAACCAAAGTACTACCTATGTCCAAACCTTGGTATTCTAGAAGTCATGAGTCTACAAGTACTCACTTTATGGCCAAATTTGTTGCAGAAGAAATAGTAGCCATGAAATAAATGATTGAATCTGAATGGTGTTCTTTTATTTTCAAAAGAATGTACATAATTCTTACCAGATTCAAAATGGTTTGGTTTGAAACTCTTGTTTGTAGAAGTAGATTTTTGCATTGAAGTATCAATTGAACATTCACCTTTTCCAAAACCAACACTAGTTTTATCTTTATTTAGTTTCTACTTGCTAAGCATATCATTGAGTTTTAATGTAATTTCATACTCTTCAATTTTCTTTCTAAGACTAACAACTTCTTGTTCCAATTTTTGAATCTCTTTATCTTTGGAACTCACAGTTATTTTAAGATAGTCCTCAATCTTCTTAGATTCTTCAATCTCAATCTTCAAAGAGACTATTGCTTGATCTGGCTTTTTCTCTTGAGTAAGGACTTTCTTTTTAAGTTTTTTAATTTCCTTTAAAGCACATTTTAACTCACCTTCAAGATCTATTTCACCATCTTCTAAATCAGTTTTTTTGTTTGAATCTTCTTGCAATTTGACTTCAACCATAAATAGGATCTCATCTTCTTCAACTAAAGAGTGTTTTGTTTCAGTGTCTATTTCATCTTTACTAAACAAACTCTTTTTCTTTTTGAAATTGAATTTCCTTTTAGGTTCATAGAACTTCTTCTTAGACTATTTTTCGGATATTTCATCATCACTGTTTTGATCACCATAGGGACATTTTGCAGTAGTTGAAACATTTAAAGGGAAGTTTTCCTTTGTGTTTTCCTGATCTCTTTTTTAGTTTTCTAACAAAGTGAGCATCTTTTGAATCAGAGTATTCAGACTCACTTTCTTCTTCATTTTCCTTTTTTCTCAATTTTAAAAGTAATTTCTTTTCTTGTTGGATTGCTTTTGCTTGTTCTCATTTCAAAATTAGTAAGAGTTCCTTGTAAATTATCTAAAGTAAGCTGGTCAAAATGTTTCTTTTCTTTAAGGGTTGATACCTTAGTTTCATATTTAGGATGCAAGGTTCTAATGACCTTCTTGACCGCATCAAAATATTCTACTTATTCTCCTAACCCTCTCATTGCATTAACAACTTTATATATTCTCAAAAAGTATTCAACTAATTTTTCATCATCCTTCATTCTCATTTCCTCAAACTAAGTTTTGAGAGTAAGGATTTTTGACTATTTGACTTTTTCATTTCCTTGATAAATATTTTCAAGTTTTTCCCAAAATTTCTTAGCTAATTTGCAATGCATAACTTTAAAAAATACATCTTTGGTTAAACCACACAAAAGAGTATGTTTAGCTCTAGCATCAGTTTCATACTTCTTCTTTTCACCAGAATTTGAGGGTATTGTGGGTGGAACAATATACCTATCTAGAAATATGCTCCATACATCAAGATCAATTGAAACCAAATATGTTTCCATTTTGATTTTCCAGAACACATAGTTTGTACCATCAAATAGTGGAGCTCTAGTCATAGAAGTACCTTCTTGAACTTGTGACATGTTTGTCAGACTTCCAAAACCAAAATCTATCCTAGGTGGATTAGACCTATGGAAGGACCCTATTCTCCGATACTAATTGTTGGAAGACTAAAATTATAGAGAGGGGGTGTGAATCAATGATTTATAAAAGTCAATTTTTTTTACAAATGTAATGATTTAATTGACTTTTAAATCAAAACACCAAATGATAGTTCATAGAACAAATTTGACTTTTGAATGAACAATATTGTGTTTGTATGAACCATGAATTAAACATATAACATTAACAAAGGTTGAAATTAACACTTTCACATGTATCAGAGCTCACATTAAATCAGAACCTTCTATGCATGAAATTTGACATAAACATTGGCAAATATGAAATACTGATAATTAACAACCATTCAATGTATTTGATGACACATTAAAATCAGACAGATAAGAAAAATCACACACATAAAATCATCACATAACACAGTATATGTCCTGAGTGGAAAACCCTCTTGGGGAATAAAAACCACTCAAAAAATATTTCTCTTTATTCACTTATAGCACCAACTCTTCAAAGTTCAGGAGCACCAACTCAACAAAGTTCAGGAGCACCAACTCCACAAAAATTTAGAAGCACCAACTTCATAAGATACAGGAGCACCAACTCCTTTACAATGAAAAATAGTTATAGTATTCTATCAGAACCCTAGAAGTGCAATTTGTAGTCCTAGAATCTCAATAGAATACCATATATATTTTCAATAGGAAAATTGAAGAATATTGTATGAGAATGACATCTTCCTTAAATACAATAATTTGAGAATCACTATCAAATATTTTCAATGGAATACAGCTTTTGTACAATATGTCTAAAGCCTCATGTTCTTCTTCTAGGTAACACAAAAAAATGCCTAAAAACCAACTTTTAGAGACACTACAAATAATAACCTTTGTATGCAGTTTGAATAACTATAAACCAACTTGGGTTAGGGTTACAGGTGAGAAACCCTAAAGACTACATTAATTTTGAAGTGAATTTTGTTACAGCCCGAGAGTCATCCAAAAAACCTAAAGGGGTTTAAACATAATCAACAAAAGATTAAGCCCTTTAACAAAAACCTTAACAATAGCATATTCAAACCAATTTTATTCATTGAAAACATTCTTAATAACCTACTTAATCAATTGTTACAAAGATCATAAGTAACATAAATACCTTACCTATTTACAATGAAAAACCAACTAAAAGAATACCTCAAAAACCTGTCAAATGGTTTCATAACCGTCCAGCAAGTAGATGCCAGTCTTAACTAACTTTCACTATTGTTTCCTTGTCCAACATCCACAATCACTTAAGATCAAAGTCATTCCATATGCCCGACCATTTTCATCCTAGCTCATACAGTGAGCTAAACTTACATATGCATAACATACCGGCTGAAAAACTAAAAGAAATTACAGACACCAAAATAACCATGGTAGCTAGGGTTCCAAAATGAAACAACAAAAATGCATTTTACTCTAATCGAGCTTCAAGTGTTTTATAATACTTTGCAAAACAAAATAACTATTTGCTATCTGATACATTTAAACAAAACATCATAGTTCCTTAGAATCCGCTACCAAAGACTTTCAAAATATCGACATCATAATAGTATTGAATCATTAACACAATGAGTTTTCAATGCCACATGTGCATGCACTGTCAATGATGGTTGTTGGTGTCACTTTTCAATTTTATATACCCAGTCTCAAGTAGCTGTAAAAACCATTGTTTCAATTCTAATAACAACTAGTCACATGTAAAATGTGATTGTTATTAATCAACAGACCCAATACCATAGTGTCAAACAAAATAATATCGTCACCACAATGTGACTCTAAAAAAATTTAAAACCTTTATAACAATGATACTCGATGTCACATGTTTTTTATTTTGATCAAAATGCCAATTACCTTAGCAAAATCATGAAAGAGTGTATTGACCAATCTGAAATGCTTCAAATGTAAAGACCATAGTAATGCCAATGATCCCAATGTGACCAAGCTATGACTTGTAACATTGAAGGATCAAACTAAAAAATCATCTAGCCAAAATGATAATTATTGTCAACCTTGAATCACTATCAAAATGATAAACACTATCAGCATCATCATATATAAATCAAAAATCATTTAGCTGCATAGCATATCATAACACCAACCAGTGTAACTACATATCATATATCAACCAATCTGATAATGCATCCTGTCAACATCCATCAAGCATATCATCACATATATTCTCATATCAATGAACCAATTTTTACATCAAGGACAAACCAAAAACAATTGAGATCCAACAGTTGACATCAATGACAACCACATATCAGCAACACAACCACAACATCAAACACTTTCAAGCTAAATATTCCATCCTTGTGGATTTTACTTTAACTGGTGATAATATTTTTAATGAAAAATAATTACAATAACATAAAATTTTCAACAAGAATCACTTTAATTCTCTCAAAAATCTCTAAGATTATCAAAAATATTTTAGTCACAATTATATTTAGTAAATTATTTATTATTCTTTTCAAGTATGTGATTTTTTTCTCTAAGAAATTTAACATAATATAAATTTCACAACTAGTACTAAAGGAAAATGAAGTCATAACTAGCTAGGTCCTACATCATTATCCCTTAACAAACCCATAAGTGTAATGTATCTTCATAATTTCATGCCTAACTTCTCTCTATCTCATGTAACATTTATACAATTCTTCATTATTATGAGTTTGATGTTGTTTATCTCATGTCATTCTATCATAAACACAATTGATTTATGTAATGATATTTTTTCTATTTTCTATTATACAAGAATATAATTGTCATGTCTCAAAATTTTCCTAGCATTTACTAAATTTTAAGTTATTTAAATATTTATGGAAAATGAAATTTATCAGTCTGATTTGTGATAAATTTGATTTTTCAATGTCATTTAAAATGTAAGTATATTCATACATGATGGAATATAAAAGATGAATGTTTTCATATTAAATAGAATAATTTTTTTTAAAACATTGGTTATTGGTTACTGATGAAACTTTGCAAGTGTAAGTGTGTGAAATACAAAAACAGGTTAAAGATTGAGAACATGGTTTAGGTAGGAGTGCTTAGCCGGATGATGAATGGTAAGCAAGATTAGAATCTGGGCTATGCACACACCACTAAAAATCATAAATTTTGCATTGAAAATTTCAATATGGTAGAAATCAATCTTTATGTGAAATGGACTAATGGATAAACAAGTAGCTTGTGAAAAATCTATTTGTTTAATTAATTTCCTATCTTATTTACTTAATGATATTGTATTTTAAAGGTGAAAGAAAACACTGGTACATATGGAGTGTTCTTGCTTGCGTAAATGCATATATGAAATAAAATTTACATTTAGAGAAAGATTTGAATAAAAATATGTATATGTATGTGTGCAAGGATTACAATGTTATTTCCAAAATGAATTAACTTCATCAAGATGATATTCATTTAAATCCAAATTTGAAATTAAAAATTGAATGAGAGGTCACCCATAACCCCCAAATCAAAAATAAAATATAATTGTAAGAAGTGGAGGGCGGCTACCATTATGCAGCTTGCTGATTTGGGAGAAAATACAAAACTAGTGGGTGTAAGAAAAAACATTTGGAAAGGAAAAAAAAGGGAGAACTCGAATACACACATGGTGAAAACTTGTTCTGAAAAAATAGAAAAAAGAAAGGTTGATTAAGGCTCGGTCACATTGAGCCTATAATATACTCATGTTATAATGCAAGCACGTTATAACTTATTCCAACAAAAAAAAAAAAGAAAACCATTTCATTTCATTTTTATTGTGTTTTTCCGCCCGCAGCCAACAAACCTTGCAATTACGTGCTTGTATTTTGGAAGGATCAAAAGTTGCAATTTAATCATTGAATCATTGTAATTTTGTTACCAAGATGTCACCACGTAGACATGGAGATCAAATACAAAACTAGTGGGTGTAAGAAAAAACATTCGGAAAGGAAAAAAAAGGGAGAACTCGAATACACACATGGTGAAAACTTGTTCTGAAAAAATAGGAAAAAGAAAGGTTGATTGGGTTGGCAAGAGAATGAAAAGCCGTATCCTTAGCTTTCAAGAAAATTCCATCACTTACCTAGATCAATTTGGGTGCCTTATCAGAGGTAAGATTGACTCATTTAGAATGTTTCCAATGTTGTTTTATTTTCTCATTTCATCAAATTCTTTGAATTACTTCTTTTGAAATCATAATTTGAAGAAATGCATTGTATTTGTTTGTCTTTATATTTGAGCCTTTCCCTTGCATATTTTAGGCACGCCTTAGCGTCATCAACCCCTAATATTCTTTAGTCGATACCATGGGTCTATTTAATCCTTAGGCATTGCTTCAAGGTGGGTTATATACTCATCATTTACTTTGTCAATGCGACAAAAGAAAGGTAATTTTGAACCTTGCATGAAAATCCATGTGTGAAGGATTATTATTCTGACCCTTATTTATTCAAATAAAGCCATAAAATGGATAATCAATACATTCAGAATCAACTATGTAACATTGTTTCATTCCATTGATAAGCTACAGATTCCATAGGAATCGATTGTACATTGATGTTAACCATGCCTTAACATGCCACGTGATGAATATTCATCACTACAATTTAAATGTCTAAATAAAATGCAAACATTGTACATGGGTGGGTGCAAAAAGTTTGGGGGCGAAAAAGTGGCCAATTTTTTATTTTTTATTTTTTGAAAGGCTATAATGTGAGCATGTTGTAATGTGCTTGTGTTATGGCTTCATGTGAATGAGCCTAAGCTTCGGTCACATTGAGCCTATAATATACTCATGTTATAATGCAAGCACGTTATAGCTTATTCCAACAAAAAAAAAAAAGAAAACCATTTCATTTCATTTTTATTGTGTTTTTCCACTCGCGGCCAACAAACCTTGCAATTACGTGCTTGTATTTTGGAAGGATCAAAAGTTGCAATCTATTCATTGAATCATTGTAATTTTGTTACCAAGATGTCACCACGTAGACATGGAGATCAAATAAGTAAGAATTGTTTGTTTTTTCTTGTGAATTTGTTGTTAAATAGGTAATTTTATGTTGTTTTTTATATTCATTTATTTAATTTGTAGGATATGTTGATCAACCTCAAACCCCTCAAAATCCTCAAAAGCCACAACAACAAGCACAATTTTTTTTTTATCAACAACCACAACAACAAACTCCACCACTTCCTCAACATCCTCTTGGTACTCAACAAAATTTAATGGGGGAAATTGAAAACAACAAAAAATAGATTGAGGAGTTAATCACGAGGTTGAATGATCCCTTAAGTTCAACCATGGAAATAAGAATACTTGGGAATTCTCTTCAATGCATGTTAACACATGTAGATACAATAAAAAAACAATTAAGTGGTTGGGTAGATAGGAGGTAGGCATGGAGGAATTTTTATGCAGATAAATTGTCATATAAAGAAGTAAAAGATGAAAAAAATTACAAAATATGATTTTTGCTCACTATCCACTGACCCATGCACAAATCAAAATCTTGACCTTAATACCAAGAGGTTTCCTATCCATTGGTTCCATCACCAAGGGACTAGAAACAATTTTTAGGATAGATGGTGGATGGTTTTTGACTACCCACCATGCAATAATAATGAGGTCCCTTAATATTTTTTGAGGAAAATCTATTGTGAGTTCATCCTCAACAAAATCCCCAACTATTTTGATATGAGGGAATTTTAGGGGAGAGGTGGAGGGCCAACATAGGATAGACTAGGTACACATTAGGATCCTCAGTGGCAAGGGAGAAGAGCTCTCACTAGGCTAGCTCATGAGCACGTTGTTATCCCTTTCATCATGAAGGAGAGTGCTGAGGTGGACACTTTACAACCTATCATCTCTTTGACCCAAAGTATCATCCAATATGCCAATCCTATAGTACAACACCATCCAGGGGAGAGTTCGAGGGGTATGATTCTGCCCCATTCTTGTTAGGTTTGCGGGTTGGCTTGTACATATGACCCCACAAAAAATAGGATACTAGTGCATATGATATGTTTGTAGCTGCAGAGATGGCAATGGAAGATGACATTTTGAATGAGGTTTTCTACATCAATACTTAGGTAAATAATAACATGCTCATTGAATTTAATTTATTAAATTTCATTTTTGAAATGTAAGATTAACGAATCTAGTTTAATGATTGTAATAAAATTTCAGGGTCACAGTGTTGATACTAGATACACCGACCCTCCACTTATTTATTACTCCACTACATCTATTGTTGAGGTATGCAACTAGTAAAAACTTATAAATATTACACATGAATAGAATTGTTATATAAATGGTATTCTAATATTTGATTTTTGATGTTTCATAGGCTCATATTAGAGGTTTCATGGGAACATCTCCTAGTGCCAGTGGAGTTGTACAAACCTTCATGCAGGTAATAGAATAAAGAGTTTAACTAATGAATTGTACATAATAGATTTGTGTAGTTTATATTCATATCATTGATTACATTGCATTACACATATTTCAAACTCAAAGAATTACTTCACATTGCATAAATAATAACTAGATGTTAATAGATGACAAAATTTCAATTATAATATAGTTCTTTAGAAAGTCAACATAAGTAGTGATGCCAACTTCACATAACATAACTAATAGCTAAGAGCAGTAGCCAATTGCATTTACTTATCATGGCATTCCATGAGATCAATTTTTATTGAGGCAATTTTTTCAAACAATTCATTGCCTTGTCTATGCTATGGATTTTTGGAAACAATCTACGAAAGAATAATAGAAAGCATTAGCATAGACATGACAATGAGTTGTTTGAAAAAATGCATCAAATAAATGTGGTCTCATGGTGATGGCTCGAATAACTCACCGCATTTTCTATTCTACCACATTTTCTATACATGTCTACCAAAGAATTTTATCAAATAGTTCACTTCCTTGTTGCTATTGCTATAAGCCTAAAAAAGGCGCTTTCCAAAAAACTATGGGTGCTTGGAAAAAATCTATCAAACTATAATAGTAAACGATAACATAGATAAGGCTATGAGTAGTTTGAAAAAATGGCTTGAAGAAATGTGGTCTCATGGTGATGGAATGTCATTCCATCACCATGAGACTACATTTCTTTGAGACATCTTTTCAAAATACTCACTACCTTAAGAATAGAAACCAAACCTTTAGCGAAAAATCCCCTCCAAATTCTTTTCAAGGTCCTCATCATTATCCTCAATTTACCAATACATGGAACCTTCCACCTCGTATTCCACTTGTTCATGTCCCCATCGCTCTGAGGCTCTTCATGTCATGATCACCAAGACCACACTATACCATCCACCCCATCCCAACATAATACCATATAGAAGGAAATCAACTGTTTGAGAAAATTCCACAAAGAAATTCAGTCTCATGGTGATGCAATTCCATGACACATTTTTTTTTCATGGAATTCCATCACCATGAGACTACATTTATTTGAGTCATTTTTTCAAACAATTTACTACCTTCTCTATGCTACCACATTTTTTCACACATGTCTACCAAATAATTTTATCAAATGACTCACCGCCTTTTTGCTATGGATAAAAGCCTAAAAAAGGTTCTTTCAAACAAGCGATGGATAGGGAAAATAGTAGGCATCATCATAAGAAATATATAGTTCAATAATTATTCAAAATTTTGTTCATTACTCGTACTTCTAAGCCATGCCGTGCATCACTATTGTAGTTTTCATGATTGGAATTTATTTTATTTTATTTTCAAATGTTGCAAGCAAAAACACCTCCAAATGTTCATATGGAAATGGAGCTTTTTGTTTCTTCTGGTAGAGAATCCTTGATGCTTCTCATGGGGGTATGAGGTAGATTACCATGTCTCAATTTACATTCATTGTTATAGCTATTAGTCAAAGATTATTGATTCATAGTTTAATTTATCTTTGGAAGGTTTCTATAGGGCTTTAGCATACCACAACATGGGCATGTGAATATTTCCCTCGAGGAGAGTGATCATATAGAGGTGGTAAGTGATTATTTTGATGAATACATCATTTTTTATAATGTAATTTCTATATATTAGTGTCTTTAATTGTTATTGTAACAAGTAAGGCTTGATTGGGAACTAACCCTTAGGAGGAGCACTAGGAGCACTCCTTGACCTCAGAGTAAATGAGTGACAAAATTATCACCATCCAACCAACAAACAAAGGGCAAGAGTTTGTTTCAAGAGCTTGGCGGGTAATGACTTTTGATTCTAGGGCCCTTTTTGGTATGCCTATATGGCATTTTTGTACATATTTTGTATTGCATATATTTGACATTGTATTCCTATATGACATTCTTGTAATCCTATATGGTTATTTTGTATATATTTTATACTTATATTGATATAGTGATGTATACCTACATGGCTATTTGGTTAAGACAGTTTTTTTTTATCGATGGTGTCCATATTTGTATTATAAATCCACTATTCAATAGACACGAGTTATGTGTATTCAACTATATACTTTACAACTTACTTGTATACTTTGTGACTTACGTGTATTCCAATATATACTTTGTGACTTACATCTTTTCATGTGTATACCTTGTATTTGTGCATATAATTTGTATTAATGCATATACTATGTATTCATGTGTATACTTCAAGACTTATGTGTATTTGAGTACTTGTGCTTCACTTATTCACATGTATACTTATTAATTGCTTAGCCCTAGCATTGCTCATTGTTGTCCTTCATGGTTTATCTTGAATATTTATTGATTGATACTAAACAAATTAAGTATTCCCAAAAAATATTCACCAATGATGTATCATTTACTTATGTGCTAATTCAATATGAAATCCAAGGAAGAATTTAAAAGGCATAAAGCTAAGAGGAGAGGGAAGATATATATTTATAGTGTAACCTATTGTACCTTCTTTATACAAACCTCTAATGGCTATTGTATGCTTTGCTATTTCATTTTCTACTTTTCATATCCCATTTTCATGGGTGGATCATCACTTCTCTCAATTTTTTTCCTTCTCCTATTATAGGTCCTCACCTTCACTTGTCGTATTCTAAAATAAGCTCTAGTTTGTGGTGGGAACCCACTAAGATTCAAATGAGTCATTATTTTGTGGTGGGCATCCACTAAGATTCAATTTCTTTGAGGATGTTTGATATTATTGTGAAGGAGTAGGAATAGGGGTTATAATAATGAGATCCACATAGTAATTGGATCATAACCTATTCAAGAATGAAAAGTTTTAGGCTTTCCTTAACAATTTTGACACCCAATTTTTTTACCTCTTTCATGCAATCATATGCTTTTGGTATGGAAAACTCTGACTTGTCAACTATCATGTGAATCTTTTTGTTTTCCTTTGTTTTGCATGCCATCATAAGGTATTGAGTTGATTGAACGTAGCTCTGAGTGATTTAGTGTGTTTCAGTTTGAAAGAGGACCATGCCTAGCATAAACGTACCCATATGAACATGTTAGAAAATTTTTTTTGGTCGTATGAGTCACATAACGAAAGTTGCACCACTTTGCAACTTTACACTACTTGCATTTGAAAACTTTTTCCTCAACTAAAAAGTTATCACCACAGGAAAACACCTTTGAGATATAAAAAACCAAGGGAGGTTAGTGTAGAGGGTCCCAACATGATCTTGTAGCCTAATACAAAGATTTTGCATGCATCATAATTTTTAAGTAATAGCTCATCAAAGATTGTAGCCATTTTGCACTTTGGACTCTTAAGGGATCAAGTCAATTGAATGTAGCTCAGAGTGATTGGGCATGTTTGGGTGAAAAATATGACCATGCCTAATGTAAATGCACTCATATAGACATGTTGGAATAGTCTATTTGGTCATACGAGTTGCATAACGAAAGTTGCACCACTTTGCAACTTTACACTACTTGCATTTGACAACTTTTTCCTTAACTAAAAATTCATCACCATGGAAACACGCCTTTGATCTAGAAAAAAATGAGAGAGTTTATAGTAGAGGGGTCCAATGTGATCCTATGAACTTAGAAAAAGAGTTTGTAAGCATCATGGTTTTTGAGTAATAGCCTGTCAAAGATTACAACCATTTTGCATTTTGGACTCTTAAAGGATCAAGGCAATTGAACATAGGTCAAAGTGATTTGGTTTGTTTGGGTGTGAAAGAGGAACATGCATAGTGTAAATGTACCCATCTAGATGCATTGGAATAGTCCATTTGTTCTTGCACCACTTTATAACTTTACACTGCTTGCATTTGACAACTTTTTCCTCAACTGAAAAGTCTTCAACATGGGAAAACAACTTTGAGATAGAAAAAATTGAGAGAGGTTATTGTAGAGGGGTCCAACATAATCCTATAACCTTGGATATATAGTTTTTAATCATCATGATTTCTGAGTAATAGCTCATCAAAGATTACAACCATTTTGTAGTTTGGACTCTTAAAGGATCGAGCCGATTGAATGTAGCTCAAAAGTGATTGGGAATGTTTGGCTGTGAAAAAGGACTATGCATATCACAAATTTACCCATTAGGACATGTCAAAATTTTTTGTTTGGCCATATGAGTATCATAATGAAAGTTGCACCACTTTTCAACTTTACACTATTTGCATTTGACAACTTTTCGTCAACTGAAAAGTCATCACCATGGGAAAATACCTTCGAGATAGTGAAAAAAGCGAGCTTTTATTGTAGAGGGGCCCAATGTGATCCTGTAGCCTCAGATGAAGATTTTGTAAGTGTCACAATTTTCAAGTAATAGCCCATCAAAGATTTCAACCATTTTGCAGTTTGGAATCTTAAGGGATCGAGTCAATTGAACGTACCTTAGAGTGATTTGGTGTGTTTGGGAATGAAAGAGGACCATGCATAGCATAAATTTACCCATACCAATGTGTTGGAATAGTCCATTTTCTCATATGATTTGTAGAACAAAAGTTGCACCACTTTGTAACTTTACACTGCTTGAATTTGACAACTTTTTCCTCAATTAGAAATTCGTCACCACATGAAAATGCCTCCAAGATAGGAAAAAATGAGAGGTTATTGTAGAGCGGCCCAACATGATCCCTTGGCCTTATGAAAATATTTTTTTAAGTGTCGCAGTTTCTGAGTAATAGCCCATCGAATATTGTAGCCATTTTACACTTTGGACTCTTAAGGGATTCAGTTGGTTGAACATAGCTTAGAGTGATTCAACGTGTTTGGGTGTGAAATAGGAACATTCATAGCATAAATGTACCTATCTAGATGTGTTGTAATATTTTTTTTGGTTGTACAAATTGCAGAACAAAAGTTGCACCACTTTGCAACTTTACATTGCTTACATTTGACAATTTTTCCATTAAGTGAAAACTGGACACCATAGGAAAATGAATTTGAGATAAAAAATTGAGAGAGGTTGTTATATAGGGTTCCTACATGATCTTGATGTCTCAGATGGAATTTTGGTAAGTGTAATGGTCTCAGAGTAATAGGTCGTCAAAGTTTGCTTCCCTTTCACAATTTGGACTTCTAAGGGATTACACTACATGAGCATCGCTCAGACTAATTCGACATGTTTGGGTGCAAAAGAGGACCATTCCTAGCCTAAACGTACCCATATGGATGCATTTGAATTTTGGGCTGATTGTACGAATTGTAAAATGAAAGTTGCACCCATTTGCAACTTTGTACTATATGCATGTGACACTTTTTCCATCAAGTGAATATTACAATTAGAGGAATATTAAAATATTTGATGATTCATCTGCAAGCTTATATCTACATGTGGAATAGAGGAGGGAAAAATCAAATATTTTTACAAATCAAAATGCTAAATCTTGGGATCATGACTAGAATAAGGGATGTTGAAGATTAGATGTTAGAACAAAGAAGTAAAGATAATTACATTATTTTCTCATCTCCTTCACTGGCTAGCTAGAATTCTTTGAAATATTTGGATTGCTCTAATGAAGGATGATCTATGAAAAGGTTCCAAAATGAGGGGTATTTTATACAAATATTTAAAGAGACAGTAGGGTATTTATGAATGAAATATTGTAAAGTAGAGATTAAAAGGGAAATGAAGTATAAACACAGGTATATGATAGTCAAACTTAGAAGTGGTATTCATTTTTTTTAATGTATTTATGCAATTCAACATTCTTCATCAATCATTATAGATAAGCTCATTTCTATTCTATTTGTTGTTACCAAATTCATTTCTACTACTTTTTCATCGAAACTATGTTTTTGGTTTCAAAATTTTAGTAAATATAATTAGAAACATTTGAGGGCAGCAATAAATCCTTAGTAGGGAACTAGATCCCAAATTCAATTACAAATGTTTGAGGGTAGACATGAATTTTTAGTTGCAAGAGGATAGATTGTAGATTTGAAAGGTAAAGCCACAAAACATGGACATCAAGGAATATTATAGGTGGTAGCAAGGAACATGATAGGTAGTACGGAGAATGCATTAATATCAAAATGTTGACTCTAACTATATGACAACAATAGAAGTAGTTCATAGGATCAGACACTCTAACTATCAACTAGAATACATGAACATTGAAAACATAGAGATAGAAATAGGACAACAATTAATGTCTTCAAGTCACTTAATTCTTCAAAAAATCACTCCAATGGAGTATCTTTGGTATTTTAGATATTTTAAACTTCTCTTTCTTTCACCAAACATTATTAAGTGAATGGAAGTGAATGTGGTTTTATATCAGTCATTACATCTCAGGCATGCACAAAGGTATGAGGTAATTATGGTATTGTTTAACGTACCTTAAGAGAATTATCTATGAATCCATAGAAAACCTTGATGTGTGTCAAAATAGAGTAGCATGTGGTTGAGATTTAAACATATGGGAACCATTGTTGAAACCCTTAAACCTAGGTAATCAACCATGCCAGGCTTTCTAGGTTTTCTTATTCTATTCATAGTTCAATTATGTCAATTGCTTCAAGGGTTTCATTAAAGGAAAAGATTATGAGTGATCTATATGGTGGATCTTAAAAAGACAAGCTCTTAGAGATTGAGGACAACCAACTTTCACCAAAGATATGATAACTATGAAACAATAATGAAGAAGAAAAAATTCATAGGAGGTGGCATGGATAAAAGAGTCACAATAATTTCTAAAAAGGGAAAATCAAATCAAGATAAGGCATGATTTATGACAATGCTCATCAAAAAATGATAAAATTCTATTGGAAAATAGAAATACAAAGGAAGCAAATTCTGAGATTAAAGGAATAGATTAATGAATAAAAAAGAATAAACAGTCACTTGAGGACTCCCAAGAAACAAAGGTAAAATGTGAAGTGATCACAATCAAATTGTGTTAAAGTCATAGAATAAGGCAGTGTTCCTTGAATTCTATGTCTTTCAAATGATCATGATCTTCATGGAAGTATAAAAGGAGGGGAAAAAATAACCCTATATTACTATGAAATCTTGAAGAGGGTAGCAAGAAAACAATGGACAATATTGATGAGAAAGAGAAGATCAATATGATGTGAAGCTAGTTGGCCTACTAGCTTGTCTATGCTATGCATTGAAAAAAAAACATATAATTTTTCCAATATTTATATGTAAAATTTGAACCAAAAAATATATACAAACTTGGAACCAACACATATGTACACTTGAAATATAGAAATAAAAGGTCTAACTATTGAAATGGAATCAAATGGTTTGGGTGCTTTCGTATGGTTTAGAACATAGAGCACACCCACTTTCTAATTTTATTCAAGGATAGCCCTAGAGATCTCAATGCAAACGAGAAAGAGATCTTGCAATAGGGATGTCCTAGGGGATGAATGTAAACTAATGAAGGGTCCACCACCAAGCTAGGGCTTGGAAAGACAAATGAAATGCAAGATGTAGCACTAAAACCTAATTCAATGCAAGCTTTAACTAAATGACCTAGAGATGTAAATAAAATAGAATAACAAACTATAGGATGAATTGTGTGCACCTGAGAATCTAAAGATGATTGGAAAGAGGTCTAAAATGCTGGAAATTTTGATTTTACTACTGAATAGGACTCATTCACCAAGCTAGGCCAATTAGTCCATAATCTAGGTTTTTGTGCAAGAGCAGAAATTTGGCAAATGAGTATTTGAATCTACAAAAAATAAAATTTTGACCAAAACTGGGACTCATTCACTAAAAGTGGTGAATTTCCAGTTAGGATTTTTTGAAACTTCAAAGTATGAATTTTATCTTCTTAGTATGCTCAATATGCTTTTTCAGGTTTCTAGATTTGAATCTCTATAAATCAACATGTAGGTGTTCTCCAATGTTCCCCAATGCTTAATGACAACTTTCTCCAAGCTTGCTCCTCAATATGTCTTCAATCAAAACTTGCAAATCACACACTGAAGAGAGGGAAAAAAAGTTGTTTTATTAGTGGATAGGGGTTCACCTTGGTGAAACCTCGCTTTGATAATCAAACCTTGAAATATAGTGAAATATGAATAAAAAATGATGAATGAAAAAAATATAATGTTGCAACTCACCAAACCCTAGCAACGAAGTGTTATAACATGTATGAGATGGATCTAATGGATGTAGATCTTGAATCTTGCTTGAATGTGATAGATCTTTAGTGGAATCCTAGCTTGAATCATAAAAATCTACATCACAATTGTTAGCTCAAAAATAAACATGATGCATGAAATCTTTGACATGATGCTTGATGTTTGAATGATACTCTAAAATTCTTGATAATATACCCTTGAAGACTCTTCAATTATCTTGTAAATACTTTAATGCTCTTGTGAACTCAAACTTACTCTAAGAATTTTCATTCAACTTGCTAGGTGTAAAATGAGTGAAAGAAACTTGTATTTATAGTTAATTATGCAAGAATTCTTGAAATTACAACACTACAAGCCAACATCAGATCTAGGAGGATCAAATACTACAAAATAATTGAATTAATTTCAATTTTGGGCCACATGGGACTCATTCGAGAAAGGTGGTAAGGAGTCCCATTAGGCATAATTTATTCGACCATTTTCAAAAATGATTACAAAGGTGTGAAACTAGGTTCGGGACCAAAAAACTTAGGTGGGACATTCTCCCAAGGTGATGAATGAGTCCTAGATCACTATTTATATGGGAATTCAACCTAAAACACCTGAATTATTATTGGATATTGATTTGTGTTAGGATTATCCTCAAAAATATGCATTAAATGAGGCTTGTGGATGTAAAATAAGGCCAATTAAAGCATAAAGAAGCCCAATTATTTAATAAAACCCTAGAAAAGTGTGAAAGCATGTTACAAAACTTTAAAGAACTCTAAATAAGGAATCAATAAGCTCATTTAGTTCACAAGGGCCCAAGACCTAATGCGAATATGTTAGACATATTACAACACTAAATCAAGGCCATGTTAGGGGGGACCTTTTTTTGTCATTACAACTATCAACAAATCTTAATGTGCATACTCTAAATTTTAATACAAATTAAAGTGCATACTTACAAATTAATAAGAACCAATGTGCATACTTACAAATTAATCCAATGAACCATCTAGGTATGCTCTACTCTTTATTGTGTCAAGTATTGCCTCATGATCAGAATCACACACCTTCCACAATGTCTTGTTCAAAGGTATACCCTCATATTTGATCAAATGAACATTGGATTCCATGACAAGGTTTGAGTAATGAAGAATCTTTCGATGTGTGTCAAAGTCCTAAAACACTCAAACATTAACACTCTTATGTGGGTACCTTCTAAGGCACATTCCAGTAAAAACCATCGAGCCTATAGGGTATTCAATGTTTTCTCCATCTATAACTAGGATCTCCAATTTATTTTTGTCCTCAACACAACAACACAAGTAATAATTCATTTCCTCTTCATTGTCTTCATGTACAATAATTGCATAAAAATTCCCTATATTGATATGTGCAACAAATTAGATGAAATTAGTCAACATTACAAATACACTACAAAGTAAGATAACAACATGAATTTGAAAAACTATGCAAGTAGATATATTACCTGGTTGAACTAGATCTGATATGTGGTCAAATTCAAATGATGATTCCATTTGTGTCAGTTCTAATGCTATGAGAGGCTGATATGTGTGAAGTGGGCTAAGATAACTTAACCAAAAAATTTCAACCCACTCCTTTGACTCAGACTCATTCGAGACTTGAATTGTGTTAGAACTATAAATTTTTTAATTTTTACAGTCTATTGGAATCAAGAGTTTCTAGCATTAAGTCCTTATCATAAGCATAAAATCCCCTCTTTGCATTGTCTTGCTTATTTTGTCATGTAACTCATTAGAATCCGTCTAGCTCTTTGTATTTTTTTAAAAGACCCATATCGGCAAGACATAGTAAAAGTCTGCTCAAGCTATAGTTTTCACTAACATGCATTTGTTGCAGACAATTGGCAAGACTTTTCTTTTGTTTCAGCGACTGAAAAGATTCATATTGGCAAAAATGGCATTTCGGGGTAACGTTATAGCGAAGTATTTTTTCTTGCCGACCGACATATAGAGAAAATATATCGGCATATGCTGGGGTGTCATTGTAGTGTCATGGTGAATTCAATTGGTCTTGCCAACTGGTATGTGGAGGGGTCATTTCGGCCAAACCGATTGGTATCGGCAGGAGGTCATAGCAAAACCATTTTGTTTTATCGATTGGCTTGCAAGAAAATGTCTCAGGAAGACTTATGTGCATCGGGGAAGGTCTTGGCGAAGTGACTCTTGTCTTGCCGAACTTAATGCAAGGGGATTCAAAAGGCTATTGGAGAAAGTATTGGGGTCTTGTCGATTTAGAAGATATGTTGATAGAGATATGCATCACTAGGAGAAGAATTTTTCAGCATAAGCTTCACCAAAGTTTGAATGTTATACCGACAAGTAGTTCAGGGTGAGTTTCATCGAATAGGAGTAATTTGGAGGAGTGATTTTGGTAAGACATTTGGTATCGATATAAGTCTTTCCGAAAGTTTACTGTCTTACCGAAGGTATTATTTCATTGGTGGGGTTTATTTCTTCGGTGAGAAAACTTGGTGGACACGCCGAAATGAGATTTCATCGATGAAAGGGTGATTTTTGTCTCAGTGACCATGACTTGAAGAATGCATATCGATATAACACAATGAAGTCTATGTAACATCTCCCCAACTCAAAATTATTATAGTGACATAAAAAATAGGAGTTACAGTCATCATTTTTTGGATCCCAGGTGTCAATAAGACCACATTATGTCTTGGAGAAAGGTGTAATAGACGTTGAAAAAGGATTTCGCCCCAGATTTGAATGTCTCTCATCGAAAGGACATTTGATGCGATAGTGCCAGTTTCAAATGGGTGTTCATTCATGCTTCATTAATGACACGAAGGGATATAAAAGTAAAGATTGAATCAATTCCTCAGTCCCGAATTGATTGCAGGTGAATTGGCGTGCTAAACAAAGAACCAAGATGATTTTCAGTCTGAGGAGCTAGAGCAGAATATTGTAAGTAATTGTCTCTTGGTTTTTCACATTTTGATTTTGTAAAGCTTGAGAATGGAGTCTTCTGGTTCTGGAAAGGGTAAGGGTAGAAAGCCTAGCGAGAGTAGTCTGTCAAAAGGAAAGAAACAAAAGGTTGATACAGAGCATTAGGGCACTGAAAGGAGGTTGAACCAAGATCTTATTGATCAACTACCTGGCTCGGGGCCTAAAGCTAGAAGGTCCACACAACTTAGGGCAGAATTTGATAAATTAGATGACAAGTGCAAATTCATAGGTGATGTCTAGACTGCCATAAGAGGATATGAATTATTCAGTTTCCATTACCACAGAAGAAATCACTTTGAACCAGTCTGTAACCCATGGAAGTTAAATGTAGGGAAACTGGTGCATCCTAATATTTTTGTAAATGCGGAATTAGTAAAATTGCTTACAGATAATTATGATCCAAAGCATAAGGCTATATGTGACCCATCTAGAAAACCATAGATATATGTGTCTAAAGAAGCAATAGGTGAGGTTTTCAAATTGGAAGGGTTTTGCAATGAGGAGATCAATTGTGAAGAGTTGGAAAATGAATTTTCAAGAATGGATACAATCTATAAGGGTTGGAGGTTGCCTATCCATAGAATTAAACAAGGTAACAAGTCAGAACCATTGCAAGATAGTGAGGGGCCTCCTTATCATGTAGATTTGTTTGAGCCTTATATGAAGTACACATATTTCTCAGTGTGTCAAGTGTTAGGGATGGATGCCCCAGAACTCATGTCAATTGTGCCAATGATTATCACAGTAGACGTTCAATATCACAACTCGAGGCCATTCAACTATGCTTCATATATTTCTAGGGAGCTTGATTCAGGATTGGTGGCTATAAAGAGTGGAGCTTCAATTGTCCATCTCAGACACAATTCATTGTTGATGGACTTGGTGCTGTATTTTGGACAGGACTTGGGAGTATGGCCTCTAGAAATGAGAATTTCTCAAATTGGTAAGGGGGGTGAAGCATTGTCGGTTCAGCTGTGGACTGCTATTTGGGACAACAGGTTTTCCAATTCTAGTTTCATCCACTTTGAAGAGTATTTTGTGAAAACTTTGTACAAATTATATAAGTATCCTTGTAATTATTCATTGATTGATGAGATCAAGAGGTTTCTTCGGCCAAAAGATTTCAATGGGCCAATTAATCATAACTGGGGTGACTGGTATTGTTTGGAAGGAGCTACAATGATCAGGGTGTATGGGTTTGAAGATGTCCCTTTCATTCTGCCAAGGACAGTTCCAAATAGAATTGCATATTTGGAAATTGTCAGACAAATGGATTTCAGTAATGTGATGCTTTTCAGTTCTTATGGGAAGTAGGGTTTTATGCCTAGTACATTGTGTTTTGGTGATTTCACTGTGTTGGCTAAGGAGGGATATAACTCAATTCTTGATAGATTGTTGCATTATAATATGAAAAGGGGACCACCCAGGAAAAACTTTGACACTGAAGGATATATCAATTCAACCAAAGAAAGGATTAAATTTGGAAGGTATCAGCATGTACCTTATCCTTTTGATGATATGATCAAAAATTTGGATGAGAAGGAAGCAGAGGTGGTGGTTGAAAGCTATAACCAAGGGTTGCAGGATACGGGAAATTTGTCTTCTAGGAGTGAGGAAACTACAATGGATAAAGTGCCACAAAGTAGAACAAAGAGAGTATCTAAGTTAAGGACTCAGAGGTATGTTTGCCCAATTAGAGAACAAAGTATTGAAAGTGGTGATATTGATGCAAGGCATATGGAATATAGATCATTTGTTTCAGATGATGAGTTTATAAATTCTCCAGAATTCAAAGCATTCTTGTACAAACAGAAGGGAAAGGAAATAAGAGAAAATGTTGGTGTTGTTACTTCTGGGAATGAAGAGCAATTATTGGGTCAATTGAGAAAATGTGTGGATGATGAAATGACAAATATGACTCCTGAAAAGGGGAGGAAAATGTTGGAGAATGCTGATGTCATGATCTTTCCTAGACTTAATTTGAATTCTACATTAGTATTTGATAGTTTGTTAAGAGATTGTAATACTACACACAAACTTGATAAAGAAAAGGTGATAGAGGTGTATGCAGGCTCTAAGTTTAATACTGATGAGGGATCATTGATGATATGGGCTTTGTACCCACCCCACAAGAAATCAGTAGTAATTGATACAGAAAAGGCATTTGGCCATGGTATGACCCTAAAGGTTGGAGAGGCTAATCTTGCGGTTACTGCAGAGATTGGGATAGATATTGAAAAATTCAATAAAGCATAGATCCAAGCATTGATAAGAGAAAGATAAATGTATAAGGCAAATAATGAGAGAATGTTAAGAGAAAATGATAGATTGAAAGACTTGATTGGTGTTCCAATACTTCTAGCCAAAATGATCACTCAAGGACAAAGCTCTCAAGCAAAGCATCATTAGATCGGGTCAAGTGCCTATAATCAAGGAAAGTATGATGCAATTGTAGCCATTATTAAGAGGAGGTAGGACAATTTGACATCTTGGTTAAATCAATTGTGGGGAAAGTATTCTTGTACTCTGGATGCGTTGAAGGAGCATGAAAGGATGAATGAGCGCGTTATGGATAAGTTTCATGAATTGGTCCCACGTGATGAGGCTAACAATACTGCACTTGAAGCTGCAAATCATATTATCAGTTGCCATAAAAAATTCTATGAGGAATTGCAGGGGGATAAACAAGGATTAATTGAAGCTGCCAAGAAAACTGTGATCGCATTCTTCTGATAGTAAAGGGGAGTTGAAAGATGCCACTAGGTGGAAGAATGAATGTGACACAATACTGAAGGAATCATGAAGATCTTCTGCAGAGGATACAACATTAGAGGAAGTGAGTGAGCAAAATGAGGAAATGGTCAAGATGGAAATCACGATCCAGGAATGTTGTCGAAGATGCGGATACATATAAGCGCCAGGATTATTTGGACCACCTCGCTACAACTCACTTGTGGCTAACTAGAGCCTAATTATTCTCTATCTTTTGTTTTGTATTTTGTTTTTTCCTATTTCTGAAAGGACTGCATCCTTTCATGTTCTCAATGTATAAATGTCCATTTTGAAAACAATATAAGAAGTAGAATTAGATAGAGATATAGAAAGAGATAGCAGAATACAATTTTTTGGGCAAAGATGAGACTGGTTGCATATGTAAAATCATGGAGATATCAATGAAAATCTAATATGATGGTGCAATGTTTTCTGGTATCGGTTGTTTATGATGTTTGTTGAAAGATATTATTGAAGTTGTCTCCGTAATGGTGTTTTCTGGTTATTCGAATTGGTGTAAACAAGTTTATACCTAGTTCGTCAATGCACATTTGCTGCATTTGTATGGTCAATTAATTGTTTCATTCTAGTAAAGATTAAATTCTTTGAATTGATCATAGTAATTAGGGAATGTCAATTGGATTATTAAGAAGAACTCAATAATCTCAATCCTGCATGTTTATACAAGTTTTAAACCAAATAAGATGCTAAATAACTTGAATGTCTGCCAGAACAAATAAACTCATTTTAGATTTCTCTTGATTCCGTGAACCTTATAAGGCACTGGTCTTTTCGTTTTCATTCTTTAGTTTCACTCACATTTTTACATCAGTTAACTGAGCATATTAGGTTTTAGTTTTGAATATTGGTATGCAATTTATACCAAATTTGATTTATTTTGTCCATTTCAATTTTCCATTGTGGACAAACTAGGACAATAGGGAAAGATCAAAAGTCAGGTCTATTTAATTCGGTGAGGTACACCCACCTAGGTTTAGCAGTACCTAAGAGTAGAAGGTTTAATTGTTTCAAACCTTGTTCTGTTACCTTGAAATGTTGTTAAAGCTTGGCAAACTTTCATGGTTCAAACCTGCATTTTTGAGAGCTAACAAATTGGCGACTCTGCTAGGGGACAACAAAGAATCTGCACCTTAATCATTGAGTCAGAAGTCCTATATACAGACTCTGCTGGGAATAATAAGTAACAATCTTTTTCTCACTTTCAAAAAAGTGAGTGGCGACTCTGATTTGAGCATTGCAATATGAATGGAAGAAGATCTCAATTAAGGGGGGGTCATTCTGGAGCTCGTCTTGGCAATAGTAGGTGGACACATAAAGATGATAAGGTTGACAAGGGTAAAGGGAAATGTGAGGACATGTTCTTGACAAACAAAGACAAATCATCAATACCTTATGGTGAGAATTGTTTTGACACATGGAAAGATAGTTCAAATGAAGAGTCTTGTACGCCAAAAGATTAGAAAAATCCTTTTTACAACCCTCAGAAACAAGTCGAGTTTGAATCTAGACTCGAATCTGAACGACTCAGAATTCAATATGAATATGACCAAAAAATGCAGGGTAATCAGAATGGACTTACTAATCAGGAAATTCATCAAGAATATTATGAATCTTTAACTTATGATGAATTTAAAGCACGGTTTGAATCTCAGAAAAGGGAGAGGGAAGAGCAAGAAAAAGCCCAAATGATTCAAGCAATAAGAGAATTCAAATTGCAGAAAGCTCAGAACATTCCTCACCCATCTAGTTCTCCCCCAAAGTATATACCACCACATAAATAGGGTAATCATGGTGTTGGGTATTCTGAACCACCAAGGATCCCTCACCATCAAATTGGGAATCAATATAGACAACCAAATCATCCATCGCATATTACCACACAACATATAAATAATTATCCACTACCTGGTCAGCATCATGTGCCACAACAAAATCTACAATATAATAACCCTATGTACCAATATCAGTATACTACTATGATCAAACAATTTGATTTGGCAGGGTTTCAGTTGTGCCCTTATCCTATGGATGATTCTTGGAGAAGTTTGGTGCCTAAATTCACAAGGAGTAATACAATCACTGTCGAGGATCATTTAAGGAGTTTCAATTCTTTTATTCAGGATTTGGATGTACCTTATGAAGATTTGCATATGAGGTTATTCATGATGTCCCTTATTGTGGAAGCTAGGGATTGGTTCAATAGCCTAGCAACAACTTCTATTTATTCTTTCCAAATATTTCAAGATCAATTTCTTGAACAATTTGGGAATCTAAGTGCACCAGACACTGCTCTCCATGAACTAATGCGAATTTAGAAGGGTCAGAATGATTCAATCTTTGATTTTAATAGAAGATTCAATAAATTGCAGAATAGAATACCTCCCGGATCAAAGTTACTAGACTTCATAGCATTAAGTGTTTACCTAAATGCATTCGACCCTAAAACAGGGTATGAGTTGAGAAACAAGTTCCCAAGGGACTTAGCTGAAGCACGAAAGATAGCATTAACAATTGAGAACAAAAAAAAGGCTGCTGGGATAATGAATAAGAGAGATAACCCTAGAGCTCTTCAACAAAACAATAATTATCAATATAAGCAAGAGAACACATATAGGAAGGATAGGCCTATGCTACATGATATGCCTTATAACACAAACTGGAAAGATGGAAAACCTATGACAAATAGGCCTAGAGAGAAGGATACTCCTGATCCATTGAGAAAGAAGGGAACGTATATGGTGAATAACAATAATTTTTGTGAAGCTTGTGATAAACCACATTCCCCTGAGTATTGTGTTGTAGCCCAAAGGATGCAAGAGGAGGGAGTGTTAATGGGAAATGGTGGAGAAGATCACAAGATCTACTTAACTTCAAATGCTTTTCACCATGTTGAGGAGAGATACTCATCTTCGAAGGAAGGAGGTTATGAATATGATGTTGCAGAACAAAGGTACTATGTCCATATGGCTGATCAGCATGTCTTTTCTGACTTTGAGGACGATTATGTGGAACCACAACCTATTGAAGTTCTCGCTCATAGTAATGTGAGGAGACTTACTGATGAGGAAATAGAGAGATTAACTGTTGTTGTAGTTGAAGAAGCGAAGAATAAGTACTGGTTGAGAAATAGGACAGTAAATGAGAAGGAAGGTGTCCCTAGGGGTATCTTTATGAAAGATTAGAAAGTTGTACAAGGACTTTCAAAGAAGACTGAAAACAAACAACATGAAGAAAGCAAACAAAATCCTATCCAAAAGGATGCAGTAAAAGAATTACACAAAGAAATTCAAAAAACAGATCAGTTAGGTAGAAGAGAAAAAGAAGAGAATAAAGGAGAAACATCAGAACAAAAGAAAGTGATTAAGGTAGAAGGTTCTTCTTTTGATTTCACTCAAGCCTTGTCTCAAGTAAAGATGTCTATCCCACTTCTTGAAATGATGAAAATTAAAGAATACAGGGACAGTGCAGTGTAATTGATAACAAATGAAAGTGAAAAACATGTAAGTTCTGAAAATAAAATGACTGCTAAAAATAAGCAGGATAAAGTAAACATCCCAGAAATTTGCTTGAGTAATGTATTGACAATTCCACCACAAGTTGATCCTTTCTTTATTACATTACTCATAACTAACAAATTATTGAAGAATTACATGATAGATTCTGGTGCTGCCATGAATATTATGCCAGTAGGAGTGATGAAACAACTAGGCATGTGGGTGGATACATATGAAGGAAAATGTTATGCAATGGATAACCGACCTGTTCCTATGGTGGGTATAATGAAAGATGTAGAAGTCAAGTTAGCTGCTTATCCTCAAGTAGCTTGTAATATTGATATAATAGTGATAGACACCCCTCCTCAATTCGGTATGCTTTTGTTAAGATAGTGGACAACAACTATTGGTGGAAATGTCTAGTTTGATTTATCTTATGCAACAATACTGGTAAATGGCCAAGAGGTGAAGTTGTACAGGGAACTGAGGATGAATGAATTTATTGATTATGTGCCACAAGACCAAATCAACTATTTTTGTGATGTTGATCTTGGGAGTTTCAATATAGAGCCAGCACAACCAGAATTGACTAATAGTGATCCTATTGAGAAGCATGCTGCACAGAACCACAATGGTGTGTGGAAAATGTATTTTGATGGAGCCTGCAACCAAGAAGGCAATGGAGCTGGGATAGTATTTGTTTCGCCTGAAGGTATTACATTTAAGTATTCATTCCTGTTAACTTTTGAATGTACAAATAATGTGGCGGAATATGAAGCTCTAGTAACTGGGCTAAATATAGCGGTGAAGCATAAAATCAAGTTGCTGGCTGTTCTAGGAGATTCTGAGTT